>JAHWFO010072220.1:1329771-1424729 GCA_023313115.1 Rhysida immarginata
GCCTCGCCGGATCGCGAGTGGTTTGCTTTATGTGGCGTTTAAACAGGCGGCGCAGCCCTTAAGGGCTGCCTGTTCACTTAACTGTTGCATGTGCGCCAGGTGCCTGTAAATAAGATCTTTTAAGGTGCCCGCTGTGGCTACACAAGTAGCCTCAGCTTCAACATCAGCTTCAGCTGCCTAATTTGCTGTATAGTAGTAATTCCTTTTGAGGTCATTTATACTTTAAGCTTTATGTGCTTTTGTTTAGCTTATAAGCTTTGTTTTGGTTATCTGACTGAATTGTAATGTAAGGGCTTACGTTTAAGCCTATGATGTAATTTACTGCTAGGTTAAGTGTGCCTTGAAGGTTTGGCTTATTTACAAGATTAATCTTAAAGTTTAGGTTTATCTTGCACTGAAGTGCAGGTAAGGTTAACCTGTTCATGCTTATCTTGAACCGTTATTTAATTGCATTCTTGTGATTAGTGTTCATAATTTATTTTTGCAAGGAGGTGCCCATTTGACTCCTCATTATCTTTTGCTACTTTTACTTTATTTACAATAAACTTTATCCTTTATTTACTATATTTTGTGTGCTGCTACATGCTATTTTATTTCCACTGCGCTACTCCAAATTTTAGCTTAAATACATGTGACAATGATGCAGTGACAAAACATTCGTTTCCAAGAATTATTAATATTGAACAGGAAATGGATATAATAGACGATATAGATAAGGCAGTCTCACTCGATGAGGCAAAGGAAGTACACGTGTCTTCCTTCAGCTCCCTCACAAGCGTTTAGACGATTGGGAAAAGTGTGTGTGTGTATTTACGTACAAGCGTAATTATCCCGGGAGATGCCGGGTCCTCTGCTAGTCTTCTATATATATAAAGAAGGATGTTTGTTTGTGGGTTTATTTGTTTTTTATACAAATCTACAGTTTTATTCCTATCTTGATGAAATTTGCCGTACTTGACCTTCAAATCTGACCTACCTCAGATTTCGGAAAAATAATACATATCGATTAAAAAAATCGATATCCAAGGTTATGGCAAGGCATATTAATGAGAAATATCTCATGACCAACAGTTGAAGGCAAAGTTTTTACAACAATAGGTATCACAATGATATCAACACGCATTTCAAAAACACACTGCTTGGACCAACAATATATATCTCATGACCAAAAATGCAAGGATACGTTTGTGCAACAATAGGCCCATCGTCTTCGCATCAACAATACTATCAACGCGCATTTCTCCAATAACAATGAGCACAAAATTATGTGCAATGTTAAAGCAATCTTTCCAAGAATTAAAACAATGAACATAAAATGATGATGCAATATGGATAAGTTTCAATTTGTAACAATGCATAGAATTCCTGGAATTCAGGCTTTTCTTTGAAAAGAGTTCTTAGTACTTAACAATTTCTTGAAAATCTTTAAAAATGATCAGTAACTGGAGATAATGGAGAGTTAGCAGACTATTGAGAAAGAGTGGAAAGACGACAGAGGAAGCACTCCTTTAGCTCCGTGCTGTATTGAGCAAATGGGAAGCACATAAAATGAAGAAGCGACGACCACTAGACTACACAAAGTGATGAATGGCCAAGTTTTTCTTCTAGACATCGAGAGAAGAAAGGGAATTGCAACAACATCAATTGTACATCTCAAGTAAGATTTCGTGAGTAAGATATTATTTAGACTAGCAGTGGCATCCTTGGAGAGGTCCAGCCATTGTGAGCCTTTAAAAAATTTTTTTCGAATTTTCATTAAGAATTTTTACTGTATAAATTCTAAGCATTTTCATGTGTTTATTTTTAAAATAGTGCAAACTTTAATTCAATTTTTTGAGATTGTTCTGTTTACCTACAAGTGTAATTATTCCGTGCAGCGCCGGGTACATTTGCTAGTCTTCTATATACAGGGTGTCCCAAAATCGAATGATGGATTTTTAAAATCAATAAATAAAAACACGGAATGCGATAGATATGTATCGTTTTCAGCCTTATTCTTAGGAAATCAGGGAATTTCATCCCACCAAATGTCAAATTTAGTTAACATTTCTACCAGTAGATGGCGCTGCAGGCGATCTGTAACACATGTATAGTTAAAACGAAGTATTTCAGCTCGTCGCCAAGCTGATAGCGTGTGCTGTTGAGAATAGCGTGTGCTGAAAATGTCATTGTTTAATTTTTTGCAACAGTCCTTGCAACATTTTCATACCAGTTTTTAGTTTTTTCATAGTTTTTATCGCCACCTGTGGGTGAAAATGTTAACTAAATTCGAAATTCTGTGGGATAAAATTTCCTGATTTCCTAAGCATAAGGCTGCAAACAATACGTATTTATCCGTTTTTTTTTATTGATTTTCAAATCCATCAGTCATTTTTGGGACACCCTGTGTATAAAGAAGGATGTTTGTTTGTTTGTTTTTTATACAAATCTGCAGTTTTATTCCGATCTTGATGAAATTTTGAATAACTGGCCTTCAAAGCATGAGGAAAAGTAATAATTATTGATAAAAAATCAATAAAAGAATCGGAATCGCTAGACCACACAAAGAGTTGAATGGCCAAGTTTTGCTATAACACATCGAGAAAAGAAAGAGAATTTTAACATCATCAAGTGTACATCTAAAGTAAAATTACGTGAGTAAGAAATTACTGTATTAATTCTAAGCGTTTTCATGTGTTTATTTTTAAGATATTTCAAAATTTATTCCAAAAAAAATTCTGAGCCACGCAATGGTTAGCACCTAGCTTATTTGGTAGCACAGCTTATCCAAACATTTAAAAAAATACATTTTGACTATATTTTGGAAACTGAGATGATGATAATGCGATGACTGGACGTTCGTATCCAAGAAATATCGATAATGAGTATAAAGTGATGAAGCAGTGACAGATAATTAATAAGGCAGCGTCTATTTATGAGGCAAAGGAGTCACGCGTGTCTCCCTTGAGCACCCTATCAAATTTCCAGACTACTGGGAAAATTTTATGTGTCTGGAAAGGAAAGAAAAAGAACGAGTAATGGTCATAGAAACTCTGCAACTAAAACTGAAAAAGCTATACGGGCATTTGAAACATCTGAACAACGGGAGTTTCGAATAAAGCAAAATCGTATAAGAGCTTCTACGTCAAGGGTAAGAATAACTTGAGTCTACAGTATCTGGTCATGTACTGCAGTGGTGAGGCAAGTCAAGAAGAGTTTAGATAAAGTCCCGGTATATCACCTGGACTTCCTGTTTTACGTATTTTTTTAGAATGGATAGTCCCTTTGCTCTGTGTTGTATTGATTGAGTTATTATTTAACCAATTGGGTGTCATAATTTAGTTTTTGAGATTGTTCTCTTTACCTACATGTGTAACTATCCCGAGCAATGCCGGGTACTTCTGCTAGTCTTTCTTCTATATATATATATAAAGAAGGATGTTTGTTTGTGGGTTTGTTTGTTTGTGGGTTTGTGTGTTCGTTTGTTTCTTATGCAAATCTACAGTTTTGATCCGGTATTGATGAAATTTTGCATACTTGACCTTCAATGCATGAGGAAGATCACTGTCTACCTCCGATGTCGAAAAATTAATAAATATTGATAAAAAATCGATATTCATGGTTATGGCAAGGCATATTAATGAAAAATGTCTCAGGACCAACAATGCAAGGCAAAGTTTGTGCAACAATAGATATCAACAATGCTATCCACACGCAATTCACCAACACTCTGTACGGACCAACAATATATAACTCATGATCAACAATGCAAGGGAAATTTTGTGCAATATAGATAAGTTTCAATTTGTGACATGGCAAAGAATTTCTGTTATTTAGGGTTTTCTTAGAAAAGAGATTTCATAGTACCTAACAAACTTCTATATATATAAAGAAGGATGTTTGTGGGTCTGTTTGTCTGTACGTTTTTTATACAAATCTACAGTTTTATTCCGATCTTGATGAAATTTCGCATACATGACCTTCAAAGCATGAGGAAGGTCACTGTCTACCTCAGATTTCGGAAAAATAATAATTATCGATAAAAAATCGATATTCATGGTTATGGCAGGGTATATTAATGAGAAATATCTCATGACCAACAATGCAAGGCAAAGTTTGTACAACAATAGGTATCAACAATGGTATCAACACGCAATGCACCAACCCAAGGCAGGGATCAACAATCAATATCTCATGATTAACAATGAAAGGAAAAGTTTGTGCAAGTGTAATTATCCCGGGCAACGCCGGGTACCTCTTCTAGTTTCTTATAAATCTTTAAAAATGATCAGTAACTGGAGATAATGGAGAGTTAGCAGACTATTGAGAAATAGTGGAAAGACGACAGATGAATTGCCTTGCTGTATTGAGCAAATGGGAAGCAAGTAAATAGAAGAAGTGGCCACTAGACTACATTAAATGATGAATAGCCAAGTTTTTCTTCAAGACATCGAGAGAAGAAAAGGAATTGCAACAACATCAGGTGTACATCTGAAGTAAGATCACGTGAGTAAGAAATTATTTAGACTAGCAGTGGCATCTTTGGAGAGGTCCAGCCATTGTGGGCCTTTAAAAAATTTTTTTCGTATTTTCATTAAGAATTTTTACTGAATTAATTCTAAGCGTTTTCTTTTGTTTATTTTTAACATATTGCAAAATTTAATTAAACATTTTGAGGTTGTTCTGTTTACCTACAAGTGTAATTATCCCGGGCAACGCCGGGTACCTTTGCTAGTCTTTCTATGTATATAAAGAAGGATGGTTGTGGGTGTGTTTGTTTGTTTGTTTGTGTTTTTGTTTGTTTGCTATGCAAATCTACAGTTTTATTCCAATCTTGATGAAATTTTGCATACTTGACTTTCAAAGCATGAGGAAGGTCACTGTCTACCTCAGATTTCGAAAAAATAACAATTATTGATAAAAAAAAATCGATATTTATGGTTATGGCAGGGCATATTAATGAGAAATATCTCATGACCAACAATGCAAGGCATAGTTTGTGCAACAATAAATATCAACAATGGTATAAACACGCAATGCACAAAAACTCTGCACGGACCAACAATATATATCTCATGACCAACAATGCAAGGAATACTTCGTGCAACAATAGGTATCAACAAAGGTATAAACACGCAATGCACAAACACTCTGCACGGACCAACAATATATATCTCATAACCAAGAATACGAGGAAAAGTTTTTGCAACAATAGGTACCAACAATGGTATAAACACGCAATCCACAAACACTAGACACCAATCAACAATATATATCTCATGACCAACAATGAAAGCCAAAGTTTGTGCAACAATAGGTATCAACAATGGTATCAACAAGGAATTCACCAATAACAATGAACACAGAATGATGCAGTGATAGAAAGTTCATTTCAAAGAATTATAACAATGAACATAAAATGATGATGCAATGATAGAAAGTTCATTTCAAAGAATTACAACAATGGACACAAAATAATGATGCAATGATAGAACATTCGTTTCCAAGAATTAGTAACAATGAACAGGAAATGGATATAATAGACGATATAGATAGGGCAGCCTCTCTTGATGAGGCAAAGGAGATACACGTGTCTTCCTTCAGCTCCCTAACAAGCGTTCAGACGATTGGGAAAAGTGTGTATATGTTTCTTTGTGTGTGTGTGTGAGTGTGTGTGTGTGTGAGTGTGTGTGTGTGTGTGTGTGGGTGTGCGTGTTTGGAAAGTTTTAGCAGTGCATAACCTATTACAGTTTATTTCCAAAAAACACATCAGTATATTTAACTTCTTGAGATTGTTGTTTACCTACTGTGTAATTATCCCGGGCAACGCCGGGTCCTCTGCTAGTCTACTATATATATAAAGAAGGATGTTTGTTTGTTTGTTTGTTTTTTATACAAATCTACAGTTTTGTTCCGATCTTGATGAAATTTTGAATAATTGACTTTCAAAGCATGTGGAAGGCCACTGTCTTCCGTAGATTTCTGATAAATAATAAATATCGATAGAAAATCGATATTCGCGGTTATGGCAGTGCATTTTAATGAGAAGTATTTCATGACCAACAATGCAAGGCCAATTTTGTGCAACAATAAGTATATCAACAAAGGTATCAGCACGCAATTCACAAACACTCTGCACGGACCAACAATATATATCTCTCATGAACAACAATGCAAGAAAAAGTTTGTGCAACAATAGTTATCAAGAATGGTGTCAACACGCAATGCACCAACACTAGGCAGGGATCAACAATATATATTTCATGACCAACAATGAAAGGCAAATTTTGTGCAATATAGATAAATTTCAATTTATAACAATGCATAGAATTCCTGTTAATCAGGCTTTTCTTAGAAAAATGAGTTTTTAGTACTTAACAATTTCTTGAAAATATTTAAAAATGATCAGTAACTGGATATAATGGAGAGTTAGCAGACAATTGAGAAAGAGTGGAAAGACGACAGAGGACGCATTCCTTTTGCTCCGTGCTGTATTAAGCAAATGGTAAGCTTGTTAATAAAAGAATCGGCAATTGCTAGACTACAAAAAGAGTTGAATGGCCCCAAGTTTTGCTACAAGACATCGAGAGAAAAAAAGGAATTTTATCAACATCATGTGTACATCTAAAGAAAAATCACGTGAGTAAGAAATTATTTAGACTAGCAGTGGCATCCTTGAAGTTGTCCATCCACGGTGAGCCTTAAAAAATTTGTTTACGATTTTTCATTATGAACGATTACATTATTATTTCTAAGCGTTTTCATGTATTTAATTTATAAGATATTTCAAAATTTATTCCAAAAAAAAAGTCCGAGCCACACAAGGGTTATCACTTAGCTTATTTGCTAGCAATGCAGATCCAAACATTTAAAAAAATACATTTTGAATATATTTTGGAAACTGAGATGCTGATAATACGATGACTGAACGTTCGTTTCCAAGAATTATATATAATGAGCATAGACTGGTGATGCAGTGACAGATAATTAAAAAGGCATCGTCTATTGATGAGGCAAAGGAGTCACGCGTGTCTCCCTTGACCTCCTATCAAACATCCAGACGACTGGGAAAATTTTATGTGTCTGGAAAGGAAAGAGAAAGAACGAGTTTTGATCATAGAAACTCTGCAACTAAAACAGAAAAAGCTATACGGGCATTTGAAACATCTGAACAACAGGAGTTTCGAATAGAGCAAAAGCATATAAGAGCTTCTACGTCAAAGGCAAGAAAAACTTGAGTCTAAAGTATCTGGTCATGCTCTGCAGTGGTGAGGCAAGTCAAGAAGATAAAGTCCCGGTATATTACCTGGACTTCCTGTTTTTCGTATTTTTTTTAGAATGGATAGTCCCTTTGCTCTGTGTTGTATTGATTGAGTTATTATTTAACCAATTGGGAGTTATAATTTAATTTTTTGAGATTGTTCTCTTTACCTACATGTGTAATTATCCCGGGCAACGCCGAGTACCTCTGCTAGACTTTCTTTTATCTCTATATATAAAGAAGGATGTTTGTTTGTGGTTTGTTTGTGGGTTTGCTTGTTTCTTATGCAAAGCTACAGTTTTAATATGATCTTGATGAAATTTTGCATACTTGACCATCAAAGCATGGGGAAGGTCACTGTCTACCTCAGATTTCGAAAAAATATTAAATATTGATAAAAAATTGATAAACATGGTTATTTAAGGAATATTAATGAGAAATATCTCATGACCAACAATGCAAGGCAACGTTCGCGCAATATAGAATTCAATTCATAGAAATCCTGTTATTCAGGCTTTTCTGGGAAAAGAGAATTCTTAGTACCTAACAAATTCTTGTTAATCTTTATAAATGATCCGTAAGTGGAGATAATGAGTTAGCAGACTATTGAGAAAGAGTGAAAGACGACAGAGGATGCACTCCTTTAGCTCCGTGCTGTATTGAGCAACTGGTAAGCAAGTAAATAGAGGAATGGGCGACCGCTAGACTACACAAAGTGATTAATGGCCTATTTTTGCTTCAAGACATCGAAAGAAGAATAGAAAATACAACAACATCAAGTGTTCATTTAAAGTAAGATTACGTGGGTAAAAAATTATTTAGACTAGAAGGCATCCTTGGAGAGGTCCATCCATTGTGAGCCTTTAAAAATTTTCTTTTTCGGTAAATCAAGTCCCGGTATATCACCTAGAATGGATTTTTTTCAGTGAAGAGGTAAATTCCTGTCTTACGGATTTTTCTTAGAATGGATAGTCCCTCCGCTCTATATTGTAGTGACTGAGTTAATATTTAACAAATTTGGTTTATTTTAGCTTTTTTTGAGGCTGTTTACCTACAAGCGTAATTATCCCGAGCAATGCCAGGTCCTCTGCTAGCCTTCTATATATATGAAGAAGGATGTTTGTTCGTGGGTTTGTTTGTGGGTTTGTGTGCTTGTTTGTTTGTTTTTTATACAAATCTACAGTTTTATTCCGTTCTTGATAAAATTTCATATACATGACCTTCAAAACATGAGGAAGGTCACTGTTTACCTCATATTTCGAAAAAATAATTATTATTGATAAAAAAATCTATATTCCTGGTTATGGCAGGGCCTATTAATGAGAAATATCTCATGACCAATAATGCAAGACAAAATTTTTGCAACAATAAGTAACAACAATGGTATCAACACGCAATTCACAAACATTTTGCGCGGACCAACAATATATATCTCATGACCAACAATCAAAGCAAAGTTTGTGCAACAATAGATACCAACAATTGTGTCAACAGGCATTTCACCAATTACAATGAGCACAAAATTAAGCAAAGAATTATAACAATGAACATAAACTGATGATGCAGTGACAGAACATTCGTTTCCAAGAATTATTAATAATGAACAGGAAATGGATATAATTGACGATATAGATAGGGCAGTCCCACATGATGAGGCAAAGGAGGTACACGTGTCTTCCTTCAGCTCCCTAACAAGCGTTCAGACGATTGGGAAAAGTGTATGTGTTTCTTTGTGTGTGTGTGTGTGTGTGTGTGTGTGTATGTACATATAAACGCAATTATCCCGGGAAACGCCGGGTCCTCTGCTAGTCTTCTATATATATAAAGAAGGATGTTTGCTTGTGGGTTTGTTGGTTTTTTATACAAATCTACAGTTTTATTCCTATCTTGATGAAATTTTGCATACTTGACTTTCAAAGCATGAGGAAGGTCACTGTTTACCTCAGATTTCGGGAAAATAATAAATATCGATATAAAAAAATCGATATTCATGGTTAAGGCAAGGCCTATTAATGAGAAATATCTCATGACCAACAATGCACGGCAAAGTTTGTACAACAATAGGTATCACAATGGTATCAACACGCAATTCACAAACACACGACAACAATCGACAATCGAGCAGTGTAGTGAAACGTTATTCGAGTGGCACTTGAAGCTAAGCTTCCGTAATCTCACCCTTCCTAAATAAATGCCAAGGGAATTACACCGACGTAGTTAAAAAGCGTGATGAACCCATAAATGCCATCCATAATATGAAGGAGAAAATACCCCCTCTTGGTTAGAGGTGATTTTGATTGGCGACTGTCCAGACTAGAAGCAGACCACTAGTCTATATATATAAAGAAGGATGTTTGTGGGTCTGTGCGTCTGTGGGTCAGTGGGTGGGTCTGTGGGTGGGTCTGTGGTTCTGTGTGTACGTTTTTTATACAAATCTACAGTTTTATTCCGATCTTGATGAAATTTCGCATACATGACCTTCAAAGCATGAGGAAGGTCACTGTCTACTTCAGATTTCGAAAAAATAATAATTATTGATAAAAAATCGATATTCATGGTTATGGCAGGGCATATTAATGAGAAATATCGCATGACCAACAATGCAAGACAAAGTTTTTGCAACAATGGTATCAACACGCAATTCACAAACACTCTGCACGGACCAACAATATATATCTCATGACCAACAATGCAAATAAATGTTTGTGCAACAATAGGTATCAACAATGGTTTCAACACGCAATTCACCAATAACAATGAGCTCAAAATGATGATGCAATGATAAAGCAATCCTTTCCAAGAATTATAACAATGAACATAAAATGATGTTGCAATATGGATAAGTTTCAATTTGTAACAATGCATAGAATTCCTGTTATTCAGGTTTTTCTTAGAAAAGAGAGTTCTTAGTACTTAACAATTTCTTGAAAATCTTTAAAAATGATCAGTAGCTGGAGATAATGAAGAGTTAGCAGACTATTGAGAAAGAGTGGAAAGACGACAGAGAAAGCAAACCTTTAGCTCCGTGCTGTATTGAGCAAATGGGAAGCAAGTAAATAGAAGAATTGGCGACCGCTAGACTACCCAAAGTGATGAAAGGCCAAATTTTGCTTCAACACAGCGAGAGAAGAGTGGAAATTGCAACAACATCAAGTGTAGATCTGAAGTAAGATTATCTGAGTAAGAAATTATTGGAGCAGTCCATCCATTTTGAGCCTTTAAAAAGATTTTTTTCGAATTTTCATTAAGAATTTATACTGTATTAATTCTAAGCATTTTCATGTGTTTATTTTTAAGATATTGCAAAATTTATTTTAATTTTTGAGATTGTTCTGTTTACATCCCAAGTGTAATAATCCCGGGCAACGCCGGGTACTTCTTCTAGTAATAGATAAAACACGACCTATGAAATCCGGTAATCTGGAAATAAGACATTATCAATGTCTTCAAAATTAATATCATGTATATGCCTTGGATCACGATATCTCTTTCTATGCATAGGATAATTTAAAATGCCCGAGACTTGCTCTTTATTATGATTTTCTATATTGGGCAGCATGGAATCCATGAGCCCTTGAACGTATTTGCCAATATGAGTCAGGTTGAAGTCATTATAAATGGAGGAATTGCGAACAATTCTCCGATCTTTTTGCGCAGTAGTCCTAAGGGTAACGTTTTGGAACGTTTGCAGTTCTTTCCACTTAGTCTTACATATTGTGGCCCAGACGGGCATACCATACGTCAAGATGGTCCGAACAATGACCTTATAGAGTAGGAGTTTATTATCAATGTTTAGAGCACTATTCCGGCCCAGCAGAGCAATCAAGCTAAACTTGGCTCTCCTGGCCTTATTCAACGCATAAGTTGCGTGGGGAGTCCAGGTAAGTTTAGAGTCAATAACATCACCAAGATACTTATAAGTTTCAACCCAGTCCAGTTTTTTGCCATATAGTGTTAGGGAAAATAATGATCTCTTTCTCTTCTTGGAGACTAACATCGCCTTGCATTTGTCTACATTCAATTTTAGCCTCCACTTGCTAAACCAGCTTTCACACTCCTTTAGAGCCTTCTGCAGCCACGAGACTACTACGGCTGGTTGACCAGCACAGGTCAGTATAGCAGCGTCATTTGCGTAAAAAAAAGCTTACATTTGGAAGGACTTAGAAAGTCTCGCATAAAGTAATTGAATAATACTGGCCCCAGGACTGAACCCTGTGGGGCACCGGCTTTTACCTCATACACAGGAGATAGACTATCTCCAACTCTGGCCTGAAAGAACCGGTTGGAGAGAAATGAGTGTATCAGAGTAATTATATCTAGAGGATATTCATCCATAATCGTGCCAGACTTGGTCGAAGGCTTTGTGTACATCGAGGATATCGACCCCACAATACATAGAGAGATTAAGGGGCTCATTGATATCCGCTGCGAGCCTCCATGTTTGGAGTTGGCAGTAATGGTTAGAGCGAAAGCCAAATTGTTCATCGCGGATGAGATCGTTGGCCACACAGTACTCAATGAAGACTCTTGAGAATGGTTTTTTCCAGGATTTCGGAGATTGATGGCAACAAGCTGATGGGTCTTTAGCTAAAAGGATTTTGTCCTGGCTTAGCAATGCTTAATACAACTGATTGCTTCCAAGCATCCGGGAAGTAAGTGTTCTTCCAGCAGTCGTTAATCACTTTTGCAATATCTTGAATTGTATTTTGAGGTAAATTTTTCAAAGCACTGTTCTTAATAGAGTCTTTACCTGGAGCTTTTCTCGATTTAAAATTTTTAATGATGCTTTGGACTTCATTTACATCAATGCTATGGTTTGGGAATTCATTGCCGTAAATATTATAGAAGCCAGTTATGTAGGATTTTACTTTCTCAGACATATCAAGTCCTATTTGCCGACCATCAGTAGGCGTGACAAACTGTTCTGAAGGTGAATTTGCAATAAGCTGTGCTTTATCATCATCATTCGTGATGAATTTGCCACTTTGGGCTAACAGGGGTGGGATATTAATGGCTTTCTTGTTTTGCAAGGCTCGAACCATGCACCGAATAGAGTTATCGTGGGTCGACAGACTCTTAACTTTATCGTTACCACCTGTCATTACGAAGTGCTTTTACCTCCTCGTGAACTCTGCTAGGGAGCCTATTATACTTGGTCTTAAGCCATGAATCACGAGTTCGGTACCACTGCCTTCTAACCTTATTCCTTTGCTCAATTAATTGTTTGATTTCTGGGGTGAGATCAAGGTGATCAGCTCGCTTCAACTCTAAGGGTGAAGCGCTAGAGTCAATAGCTGCATTTATACGTTTAGTAAGCCTTTTCACATTGGTATCTATGTCGCTCGTACTATGTACGTTATTTAGTGGGTCGTCATCATTTTTGAGAATTTCTCTAAAAAACTTCCAGTCTTGTTTGAGCCTCAGTTCTTCTTTGAGGTCAATGTTTACGTTGTCAAAATTTAGTGCAACTGGTTTATGGTCTGAGGATAGATCATTGACAGTATAGATACTGAATAATTTCTAGAAGCCCTTCAACAACAAAATATCAAGTACATCGCTTGAAGGAGAATGATCACAATAATATGTGTCATCCACAGGGCCTACTGCAATAATATCAGATTGCCTTTGCACGTAGCCATACAAAAGGACACCGTTTTGGTTATGGCATCTTGAATTCCCGTGCGAGTGCTTAGCGTTCAGGTCTCCCGCCATAATAACGGGAATATTCCCGGAAAACAGCTCGTCAAGCTTAGTAGGACCTAGTAGGAATATTCCACCGTAGTAATTTGGAAAAAGTAGTAATATGTAGTAATATTTGAATCTTCGTAGTAATAGGTGTAGTAATAGCCTAAAACATGCGCACTGATTGGCCATCAGTCCAACGTCCAACATGCAACACCACCTAGAGGGGATGGTGTTGATTGATCAGCAAGTGATGACTCATGCTTGCGTTCCGTTGCGTGAGGGGATGAAGTGGATGCTGTTGGCAGGCATAAATTCTGCTCTTGGAATGGATGACAAACTCTTGATGATTCGTACTATTTTACTCCATGGAATGCCTGCTTGGACTTCTATTTGCAAATCTAGGTGGAAGGATCTCCAGATCTTCCAAAATGTTGCTCTCCGATCCATTGCCCAACTTGACAGAAGAGTTGCCAACAACCACTCTATCTATGACGATTTGGGGATTACCCACATAGGCACCTTTGTCCAGACACATATGAAGAACATGCTACCCAAGATGGAGAATCATGAAAACACCTTGGTTTCTGTTATTCTGGACCATCCACTCGTTGTAAAGAATCCTCTCAGGTTTCGAAGACCGCGCCATATCCTGGATGTCTGCTTTGATGACGTTAACAAGGCCGCCTTCTCCAACTATTGGATCTTTTAGATCCTGCTGATTTTTGGGGACTCTATTCGTCAATCTACAATCTGACTCTCGTCTCTTCTTGGGATTTATTATCTGGAGGACTAAAGAGGTTCATTCGGCTTCTCTCCCAGTTCTGTGTACCTCCTCTGGTTTACTCTTTGGGCGAGCGTGCAAAGTGAGCTTGGCTCCTGGACCACTCGCGTCTTTCTCTTCACTACAGTATTCGATCGTCGATTTTTTTGTGTAACCTGAGTCATACTGAAAAAGGCCACATTGTGACCGAAATATATACATATGTTGTGTATTAAAATGTTCTTGTGGACTAGTGGTTTGGTTTGGTTTGGTTTGTTTGGTATTAACGTCCTTTTCAACTGCCATGGTCATTTCAGGACGGCGTTATAGGGGCCGCAAATTTTGCCTCGCAAGGGTTCTTTAACGTGCAGCCGGCAAACGACTACACGGGACCAACGGCTTTACTTCCCTTCCGAAGGAAGTGCGTGATCTCAGGATTTTCCCCCTGAAAAATCCTCGTCGTCCTCGGCCGGGGTCGAACCTGCGTCCTCGGGCATCAGAGGCGACCACGCAACCCCTGAGCCACCGAGGCCGATTTTGGACTAGTGGAGTCTCCTTTCTCTCTCTCAAGTCATCACAGGGTGACTAGCGACCGGGAAAAGTGAGGGGGTTTACTCTAACCTGGAAAAATCAGGGAATTTTACAAAAAAATCAGAGAATTTTACAAAATCAGCAAAAAAAAAGCGAAATAAGAAAGAAAAAATTGAAAAATATCAATAATATTCTATCAAGATAGATTTTTTTCGCTGCTGTTGGTCAGGGAAAATAACATGATCAACCGTAAAAAATCAGGGAATTTTACGAAATCGTTTTGCTAGAATCAATATTCATTTTCCCCTGAATCAATATTCATTTTCCCCCAATCTGTTCCTCTTGAGCCGTTGACCTAAAGACGCTACACCAATTATGAAACACCTTGTATTTATATACTGTAGCGCTCAACTGTATGGTAGTCAAGACTTGAGAAAATTTTGGAATCAGTTTGAAAAAAAATAAATTAGAATTTCTTCGTGGAGTAGCGGATAAAATCGGAGTTGTTGTCGGGCCAGGGGAAAGATGTGTTACCGCTTTCGGAATTCCGCGAGGTTACCGCTGTGGATCCGTGGCCAGGATGAATAATCAACCGGGAAAAAACCTTAAAAGATGATTAAAGCAATCGAGTCGGCGAGCTGCAGCAATTAGAAGTCAGATGTCAGAGAAAATTCAGTCCTGGAAATCAAAGTTTAAGCACCGCATTCTTCTTGTACGGGGCAATTATTGAAGGCCATGTTTACAGAGTCCTACCGTAGGCAATCTTTGTTTTTTTGTTTCTTTTACAGAGAAAACCATATTAACGCTGAGAGATACTGTCCTGTATGTGGCTGAAGGAATCGTTTTCGATGAGGGAGAATACGGATGGCTCGAAGAGTTCTACGTTGTCCAGCTTTAGCCATATCGCAAGATCCAGTTGGTAGCCATGAATGGAATGTTTTTGCGCCAGCGGATAAAATATTGAAGCAGGGAGGTATCCCGTAGTTTTAAGATCGGCGTTCCCCTACTAACACAATTAATAATCCCGTCGTTAGGACCATTTTCCTTCCCCCCCCCCCCCTACTTACCTTTCCCCGTCGGTCAGACCTTGAAAGCTGGATACACACTTAAAAAATGAAATATGTAAGAAGAAGAAAGCTTATTCGGATCGACTAAACATTAAAAGTAAAGGCACCAGTACTTACACCATGATAGCTGCCATCCACGCCATTGCAAGGATAACCCCATAGAGCGAGGCGTGAGCTCGACCTCGTTAGGAGAAATAAAAATAAACGCTTCGAAAGATACCGAATCAGTAAACAGCCACTGGAATAAAAGCGTTAATATATTCAACAGATTCTGAATTAACGCTGAAAATCGCACATATTCATTAGGTGCCTCATAGGTTTTTTTCTGTATCGATACTTGAGTACTCGATGCCGGCAAGTATCGACACTTTTTGGTATTGGTATCGGCACAACACTACAAAAAAGAGAGAAAGCAATTCGAGTCTTTTCTTATTTGGAAATTCAATTCCCTCACCCCTAATGGCATTAACCTTAGCAAAGGCACCATTCCCTGATTACCTTTACCATATCCCTCTCCAACTTCAGCTGTTCCTTAATTTGTCGCAAGCTGTCGGGGCCATTTTCCTTTTCCTTTTATCTTTTATTTGCTCATTTTAATGTTCCTTCATATTTTTCTACCTCTATATTCATTTTGTGTCCGTTCCTGGACACTTTTTTTCACAGGCTTCTTGTACTCCTTTATTTCAGTGACCTTTGACCCAGTCACTCTTATATGTGGTACTATTTTACAGGGTTACTAGCGACCGGGAATGGTCAGGGGATTTTTTTGTAACCAGGAACGGTCAGGGAATCATAAAATCGAAAATTTTGAACAATGTCAATAATATTTTTTCATGATAGCCTTTTCTTGTCTGCTGATGATCAGGAAAAATCAAGGGAAATTCAGGGAATTTTACGAAATCTTTTTGCTAGGCACCCTATTATTCATAACCTTTTTTATAATTTTAAATTCATATGTGTTATCCTATTGCAATTTTCTCGCCGCCCTCTTACTATTTCCTATTTGTCCTCCGTCCTGTCCTATCCCAACAGTTCTTCTAATTAATCTCATTTGTTCTCTTCTTGTTTTTCATCCAATACCGTATTACTATTCCCCATGCAAACTATATATAAACCCGTCCGTTAGTCACAACTGTTTACGTTTTGGCCACGTCTACCAAGGTTGCACCGAATCGCCTAGATGTAACAAGTGCGCAGGTGACCCAGTGTTGCCAGATCAGCGGATTTTCCGTTAAATTTAACGGAAAAAAAATTTGCAGCGGAGATTCAGCGGTCCAGGAAGAGGTTAAACTTCTACGAGCACAAAGGTGGAGCGAAAAACTGAAATCCTTGTCTGTCCAGGACAACTCACTCTGGGGTACTGTAAGGGCCTTGAAGGGTAACAGGCCCATCCAATTGCCGCCGCTGCTTGCAGATAATGGCAACTTCGTCACCAGTGACGGGGAAAAGGCTCAGCTGATTGCGGATTCCCTGACGATCCAATTTACCACGCCTACTGGGACCAACCTGGACAGTCTCTCAAACACTCAGCTTGTGAACAATGGCTGTATCGCTTACCAGTGCATCCATCGTGTTCCTACCCCTGAGGATGTCATTAGTATTCATGAAATCTCCGATATCATAAAGCGACTTAAAATCAAAAAAGCAGCAGGTATTGATTCCATCACCAATAGTGCTCTGAAGAACTTGCCTCCTAATATTGTCTCAACTATTACCAAAGCCATAAATGACTGCTGGAAACCTGGTTACTTCCCCGACCAGTGGAAAGAATCCGTCATCGTTACCATACAAAAGCCAGGTCTTAACCCTGCTCTTGCTGCCAGTTACAGACCCATAAGTTTACTACCTATGTTGTCCAAAGTCTTCGAACGCGTCATCCTAAGGAGATTTAATGCTTTCTGTGTGGCCAACAATCTTGTTCGTGAGGAGCAATTTGGTTTTTGACCTGGACACTCCTGCCAACTTCAGATCTGGAGGCTTGTTGCAGATCTAAACACTCCTCTAAATTGTGCAAAGTACGGTGGTCTTGTCTTCTTGGATGTCCGGAAAGCTTTTGATCAAGTTTGGCATAACGGACTCATATTCAAGATGATTACTTGTGGTTTTCCTGACGATCTGATTGCTTTGATTAGTTCCTTTCTGACGAACAGGAAATTTCGTGTTAAGGTTGGCTACTCATGGTCAAACCCTTGTGACCTCAATGCTGGTGTTCCCCAAGGCTCTATCCTGGGACGTGCATTGTTCAATTTCTTCATCCACGACTTCCCAATCTTTACTAAGTGTGAGCTATATCTGTTTGCTGACGACGCGGCCATCATGACTACCGACCGCAATCCCGTTCACGTCACATCTCGGTTACAAAATGCCTTACATCAGTGCGAGAAATGGTTTGCTAAGTGGAGACTCAAACTAAACGTCGACAAGTGCAAAGCTATGTTTATCACCAAGAAACTTCGGAAACCCCCGAAGCCTCTCCTTCTTTCGGGTAGAGAGCTCGAATGGGTGAAGAATTACAAATACCTCGGAGTGGTGATAGATGCCAAGCTAAATTGGGGTGACCACGTCTCCTATGCTATCAATAAGGCTAAGAAGGCAAAGTTCAGCCTGGTCGCCCTCCTGAGGCGAAACAGTGCTCTTGGAATAGATAGCAAACTTTTGCTATATAAAATGGTAATCCGGACCATTCTGTTATATGGTATGCCTGCCTGGGCCACAATATGCAAGTCCAGATGGAAGAACCTGCAAACTTTCCAAAACATTACCGTGAGGAACATCGCCCAACTGGACAGGAGAGTTGCAACAAATACTTCCATTGCTGGAGATTTTGATATACCTCCTATTGGAAACTACGTACAGGAGTCGTTGAAGAAGCTTCTTCCGAAGATCAAAGACCACCCAAATCCTCTGGTTGCAGATATTCTGGATCACCCGCTCACTTTTCGAAGTTTACTCAGGCATCGCAGGCCTCGTCATCTCCTGGACGTCAACTTCGAAGACATCCAAAAGGCTATTTTTCCAGACTACTGGATCTCCTAGCTCCTTCGTGTCCCTCGTCAATCAACAATCTGCTTCACTGTCCTAATAGAAAAGGACTCCTCTTTATCCTCTGGATGACTTAACAAGGTTCATCTGGCTTATTTCCTATTTCAGCGTACTTCCCTTGGATACTACTTGGACGTAGTATGGTAGTGAAAGCATTGCTTCCGGACCACTCGTTTTGTTTTTTCACTGCGCTGTTCGATTGTCGATTGTCGATTGTTCCCGGATACAATCTACTGTCGATCGTCTAGGCTGGACGTGCTTGGAAACTTTTTCGTTGGAAGACTTCATAATTGTAAGTAGACTTCGCGGTTTTTAGATTTATATTCTCTCTCAATTAACTTTCTTTTTCATTTAGTCAGTCATTTCGTTTATTAATTTTGATAGAGTTAAATATCGTAATTATTATTATTTTTTATTTTATGCTGCGAATTATTTTATAAAAGTCTGTGTTTATTTTACTTTATCCGCGAAATTTGTGTTTATTAGCGCTAGCACCCTGTTTGTATGAATGCCTGCAACCAAAGACAAAGTTCAAAACTACAAACAAAGATACGTGAAATCGTGGGAGAGGATCCCAGAATTAAAAGGTATTCACTTCTTCGATTCATTCCTGTATTCCTTTAATCGTATAACTTAAATCGAATAATTTAGATAAAAATTTTTCTTTAGACTGGATAGCTCCTGATCCAACAGGTTCACCCTACCACGCATACTGTAAGTGCCAGCTTCTTGCCCGCAAATCGGATATGCTTCAGCATGCAAATTCCAAAAAACATCTTTTGTACAAGCAGCTGTTGCAGAGAATTGTTGTACCATCTAGGCTGGAGAGAGTAGCAGATGATAGACTGCTGTCATTTGAGTTTGAAAATTTTTTGATGCATTCATCTGCTATAAATTTCGGTTATGAATTCAACCTTGCGGCATCAAATGTTCGCCTTGAAGATTTAACAGATGTGAGAACCAGATGTCGAGATTTTTTAAAAGAACTGTGTAGGGAAATTCAGCATAGGCTGCCTGAAAATCTTTCACTGCTACAACAGTCATCAATATTAAGCCCATGTATTGCTTGCTCGTAGGTCAAACCTCCAATCACCAGTTTGGTAAAACTGGTAACATCAGATCCTGGTAAAATATCTGATATACAGCGTGAATGGGAAAATTTACCAAGTAAAAGATGGAATCATGCTACTTCACTAAAAGCATTTTGGAGTGAAGTTAACAGTGATCGTGACGCTGCAAGTAATAAAAGATGTGGACGCGTTGCCGATTTAGCATTAAAATTTATAGTGCTACCAACTTCCAATGCCACAGTAGAAAGAGCTTTTTCCCAGTTTGGGATAATTAAAAGCAAGCTCCGTAACCGTCTGTCTGTTCAAATGGTCAATGCCATCATGAATGTAAGATATCATTTAAAGCGAAATGATATGACAT
This sequence comes from Rhysida immarginata, assembly GCA_023313115.1. Classification (NCBI taxonomy): domain Eukaryota; kingdom Metazoa; phylum Arthropoda; class Chilopoda; order Scolopendromorpha; family Scolopendridae; genus Rhysida; species Rhysida immarginata. The sequence goes on from JAHWFO010072220.1 coordinate 1,349,528, forward strand.
GTGTTAACTTCAAACCCTCTGATAACATGCTTAGAAAATTTGATCAAAAAATGTATGAAGGAAGCGATTTTACAGAATATGGAGATATGTTAAATTCATTGGAAATACCTTTTGATTAATAAAAAGTGATTTTTTAAGATGCGATAGTCTTTCTTTTCTTTAAAATGTCCAACGGAATTTTTGACGGTTTTTGTATAAAAGTCAGCGGAAAACAGCGGTTTTTTTTCTGAAATCCAGCGGAGGCGCCACCAGAAAGTCTGGCAACACTGAGGTGACCATCAGTCGAGGGACTGTACAAATGTAAAGGGTAAAGACCCCCCTAAATGTATTCGTTGTGATGGTCAGCATACTTCAAGCTACACCAAGTGTCCGAAATATCCCCAAGTCAAAAGGATCAAAAGCACTAAACTAGTTGATGGCAGAACCTATGCTTCAGTCGCATCCACCTCTTCTCATTCAGATGCGGTCGATCCAATCCAATTGCGTAGCATTTATAGGAGTCTGGGTAACCTTCTTAACCTCTGTAAGGAAAGTGGCAACGTACTGCCACAGGTTGCGTCCCACGAAATCAAGAACTGACCATGGACAGACACCGCTACAGAACAATTACCCACGGAAAGCTTCGTTGCAATATATGGAACGCCAGGGGTATCTATCGGAAGCGCATCGAATATTACAATTTCATCATAAATTGGAATATTGACATAGCTTTCGTGTGTGAGACGCACCTGAAATCAACTCATGCTTTTAACATGCCGGGTTATCATGTTTATCGAAAGGATCGACCTCTGGGTAACAGCGCCAGTCAAGCATTTGGTAGAGCAGCTATCATTGTCAAAGATGGAATTGATCATCGTGAAACTGACACTCCAAATTATGTAGGAATGGAAGCTGTTTCCGTGAAAATAAATGACGCCGACGCAGGTGAAATTAAATTCACGTCTCTGTATAATTCTCCTAGGCACAAGCTTGGACCGTGCGAGCTTGATGAGCTGCTCTGTGGGCCCGTTCCAGTGGTTATGGCGGGAGACTTTAATGCTAAGCACCCTGCATGGAATTCCAAATGCTCCAACCAAAATGGCAATATACTCTATGGATATACTCTAAACGAGATTGACACCTTTGTTGCTGGACCCCGTGATGACACGTACTACTGCGACCATTCTCCTGTCAGCGACGTGCTGGACGTTGTAGTTCTTAAAGGATTCTTTAAGCCCTATAATATTTTCACAGTCGACGACTTATCCTCTGACCACCGTCCAGTGATGAGGGCTTGAACATCGATGTTAAGATTGGGTTTCGCTCCAAACAAGACTGGAAACTCTTCAGGGATATCCTTAGAGAAAACAGCATTCCATATAAGGAGGTTATTGACAATGAGGATATTAATGCAAACATCAGTTCTATTACTCGTGTTATCAATGATGCTACAGCTTTCAGTACTTTCACTACCGATCGAAAGCAACCTGAACATCTCGACCTCCCTACTTACATTAGGCGTCTCATACTTGAAAGAAATTCTTACAGAAGGTTATGGCAGCGTAAACGACTTCCCTTCTTCAAGACGAAATACAACAGGCTATCTCGCAAGGTCCAGGAGGAGGTTAAATCTTTACGTAATCAAAGATGGAGCGAAAAGCTGAAGTCCCTGTCAGTCCAGGACAACTCGCTCTGGGGTACTGTAAGGGCTCTAAAAGGAAACAGACCCATCAACTTACCGCCGCTGCTTACCGCAAATGGCAATCCTGTCACGGGTGACCAAGATAAAGCTCAACTGATCGCCGAATCCCTGGTTAAACAATTTACCACTCCTGGTGAGGACAACCCGGATAATTTCCCAAATATTCGTCTTGTCAACGATGGATGCATCGCATACGAGCTCACTCATCGTATTTCTACCTGTGAGGACACTATTGGTGTTCAGGAAATCTCCGATGTCATCAAGCATCTTAAAAGCAGGAAAGCAGCAGGTATCGATTCCATCACTAATAGCACTCTCAAGAACTTACCTCCTAATGTTGTTGCGACTATTACCAGGGCCATGAATGACTGCTGGAGACATGGTTACTTTCCTGTCAAGTGGAAAGAGTCTGCTATCGTTAACATACCGAAGCCTGGTCTAAACCCTGCTCTCCCTGTCAGCTATAGGCCTATAAGCTTGTTACCTATGCTATCAAAAGTGTTTGAACGCGCCATTCTTAAGAGATTTAACGACTTCTGTGTGGCTAACAATCTTGTTCGTGAAGAGCAATTCGGCTTTCGACCAGGTCACTTCTGCCAACTCCAGATCTGGAGGCTTGTTGCAGATTTAAACACTCCTCTTCACAAGATATAGTGGTCTTGTATTTCTGGATGTCCGAAAAGCTTTTGATCAGGTTTGGCACGAAGGCCTAATACACAAAATGATTACTTGTGGATTTCCGGACGATCTTATTGCCTTGATTAGATCCTTTCTGTCGAACAGGATATTTCGTGTTAAGGTTGACTGCTCCATGTCAAAGCTGGTGTTCCCCAGGGTTCTGTTCTTGGCCCTGCACTCTTCAACTTTTTCATCCATGACTTCCCAACATTTACAAAATGCAAGCTCTATCTGTTCGCTGACGACGCGTCCATCATGACCACTGCTCGCGTTCCCGCTCATGTCATATCTCGATTGCAGAATGCCTTACATCAGTGCGAGAAATGGTTTGCTAAGTGGAGACTCAATCTAAATGTTGACAAATGCAAGGCAATGTTCATTACAAAAAAACTTCGGAAGCCCCCGAGTCCTCTCTTCCTTTCTGGTAGAGAGCTCGAATGGGTAAAACATTACAAATACCTCGGAGTGGTAATAGATGCCAAGCTAAATTGGGGCGACCATGTCTCCTACGCCATCAACAAGGCAAAGAAGGCAATTTCAGTCTGGTAGCTCTTCTGGGGCGAAACAGCGCGCTTGGATTGGACTGCAAACTATTGCTGTACAGGACGGTAATCCGAACCATCTTGCTTTTTGGTATGCCTGCCTAGGCTACAATATGTAAGTCCAGATGGAAGGACCTCCAAACTTTCCAAAACGTTACCTTGAGGACATTTGCCCAACTTGACAGGAGAGTTGAAACTATTTCCGACGATTTTGAGATACCTCCCATTGGTAGCTATGTACAGGAGTAACTGAAGAAGTTTCTTCCGAAGATTAAGGACCATCCCAATCCTTTGGTTGCAGATATTCTGGAGCATCCACTCACGTTTAGAAGTTTCCTCAGGCATCGTAGGCCTCGACACGTCCTGGACATCAATTTTAACGACATCCAAAAGGCCATCTTTCCCGACTACTGGATCTCATAGCTCCTCGTGCCCCTCGTCAATCAACAATCAACTCTATCGTCCTTATAAGAAAGGACCCCATCTTATCCTCTGGATGACTTAACTAGGTTTCATCTGGCTTCTTGCCTAGTTCAGTGTACTTCCCCTGGTTACTTCCTGGATGAGTATGGCAGTGAAAGCGTTGCTTTCGGACCGCTCGTTTCGTTTTTCCCTGCGCTGTTCGATTGTCGATAGATGCCAAGCTAAATTGGGGCGACCATCTCTCTTATGCTATCAAGAAGGCGAAGTTTAGTCTGGTTGTCCTTCTGGGACGAAACAGTTCGCTTGGAGTGGACAACTATATAAAATGGTAATCCGAACCATTCTTCTGTACGGTATGCCTGCCTGGGCTACAACCTGCAAATCCAGATGGAAGGACCTACAAACATTCCAAAACGTCACCCTGAGGACCATTGCCGAACTCGACAGGAGAATAGCAACTAATACTTCCATTGCTGAAGATTTCGGTATAGCTATCATTGGAAACCACGTCAAAGAGTCGCTGAAGAAGCTTCTTCCGAAGATGAAGGACCATCCCAACCCTCTGGTTGCAGGTATTCTTGAGCATCCGCTCACCTTTAGAAGCCTCCTTAGACATCGCAGGCCTCGTCACATACTGGACGTCAACTTCGATGACATCCATACGGCCATCTTCCCACCCTACTGGATCAGCTGGCTCTTCCACGTCCTATCGTCAATCAACAATCAACTTTATCGTCCTGTTAGGAAAGGACTCCTCCGTATCCTGCGGATGACTTAACCAGGTTCATCTGGCTTCTTTCCTAATTCAACATATTTCTTTTGGCTATAATACTGGATGAGTATGGCAGTGGAAGCATAGCTTCCGGACCTCTCGTTTTGTTTTTCTTCCCTGTTCGATTGTCGATTGTACAACTTTCATACTTACTAGCTTCTATGGCACTGTTAATACCTCTGGCACAGGAGACGTCATTGATAATGATGGAGGCCGATTCCATACCTGCATAAGACTTGGATACTAATTCTTGATGTTGAATTCCCTTCTTAATGATGATCGCAACGCCCCCAAAAGCACATCTTGCAGCATTTGAAGCCATTCGATCCTTACGGTACACACAATAGCCAGGTAGCTTGAAGTCTTGGCTTGATTTGAGATGAGTTTCACACAGGTAAGCAACGTCGATTTCTTGCTTTAACAGAAAATTGTGAAACTCGATACGCTTTCGGGGAATGCCCCTAGAGTTCCATATCACGCACCGAAGTTCACCTTTGTTGATTACAGTATAACGTTGTGCAGCCATATTAAAATTAGTTGGTCGTAATGAGCCCACTTAACTGTGGGTAACTTTTTGCCTAGATTAGAAAACAGATGTAAGATACGTCCTAATTGCTTATACATACCTGGTAGGTCGTTGATGTTGAGGCCTTTATCATCCGGTGTAGACACAGCAGCAGCATAGGATTTGCCTACTGTCACTTTAGAACAACGCATCCTTTGAACCTGGGAGTATTTTGGACATTTCGTGTAACATGGAGTGTGCTGTCCACCACATCCGATGCACTTTGGGGGGTCTTGTCCTTTGATCCTGGGGCAATCTCTTGACTGGTGCCCCTCAGCACATTTATTACAACGAGGATCTTCCGTGCAGCCCATGGATACGTGTCCGAAGCGCAGGCAGTTGTAGCACTGTAGCGGCTTCTTGTTCCCTCGAAAGGCCTCCACTGTGACTGCAAGCGGCCCAATACGTGTTATGTTTTTCAATGACTGGTTGTGTTCGGAGTTCGGGAGCAGAACCAAAACCATCGGCATATCAATGGATCCTTTGGCTTTCCTCAAGCGAATTAATTTTTCCGGGAAGTAGTTGGCTCTTTTTAGGTCTTCTTGGAAGTCATCGAGGTCATACGTAATATCCACATTACATATCACGTATTTCAAGACCTTCTCCGACTTCAGTTGATGATGCTGAATTTTTAAAATATTATCAGACTTAATTCCAGAGACAAACCTGTTGTGAGTTTCTTCGTCATCACATTTAACTTTGACGGTTTCAGCTCTGCCCGTATGAACGGTGATCTTTTCCACTGGAATGTGCTTCTCGAGCTCAGTTAAAATCGTCTTAAACGGGACGCCATGAGTCCGCACGATAATCGGCGGTACATACCTCTTCGTGATTCTATGGTCTTCATTAGCCGAGCGACCTTGTCCATTCTTCAGATTCCTCATTCTAGACTCCCTGACGACTTCTTCGTTTACTCTGGAGACGGTCTTTAGGTTATCGATCTTCGTGCCTTTTCTGAAATTTTTATTAGAGACAACAATAGAGGGACTGTCATCCACTTCTTCGTCAGTTCCGTCAGAATGACTTCTCTTACAGCCACCGTTTGTCGAACAGTCACTATTTTCTATTATATTCATAGACTCCATACTATTAGAAGAGGAAATAGTTTTTAAAACATTACTTACCTTGCTGTTATCAACTGGATTATCTTCCGTGGAGTTTCTTGCCTTCGGAGTCCCGGAGCATTTCACAAAGGCTTTCTTAAGTTCGCTTATCTTGTCAATAACATCTCTACGAGAGTCCTTAATTTCCTTATCGATACCTTCGAACTTTTCCTCAAAACGTTTGTGTAGGGATTCGACTTTTTCTTCCAGTGCACTATACTTAGCGTTTATTTCATCCCGGAGAGCTTCTAATATTTCGTTGAAAACTAGGTCAAATGCAGCAAACCTAGCATCCAAGCAGGCATCCCGGTAGGCCTTTTCGCAGGACACAGTTTTACCATCCGCCACTAGCAAATGCTCTTTAGCCGACTTCAACTTAGTTAATTTGAACGAAGCTATCATATGTAAATGTATAGAACCAGGGGGGGGGGGATAACCTCGCAGCTAGATGTGTGCTAAAGAAGCCGACCAAAGAAGGACGCACCTAACTCTAAGAAAAAATGAACAAGTCAGGTTTGCGAGAAAATTAATCCCAACGCCAGGGACCCAGAAGGATAATGAGCGTCTTGATGTACTGGTTTACGGGAATATTAATTCCAACGCCAGGGACCAGCACATAAGACGTAACAAAAGGTGAATATCGCCCTGAAAAGGGCGCACCGTGAAATGAGAATAATGAAATGATACCTGAAAAGAGAGTAGAGTGATGTCTTGAAGAGCTAGTCCGTTTTGATCGTCCTCAGCGTAGGTTTCGTCCTGATAATGTGCGATGATGATACCATGTCGGATTCGTTAGTGAATAAACCTCCTCATCGAATCCAACTCACTCCTGGAATCCAACGCCTAATGTCTGAAAGAAACAGGACCCGTAGACTATGGCAACGCTATCGTGAACCTTGGCTCAAAACCAAGTATAACAGGCTAGTGCGAAGAGTCCAAGAGGATATAAAAGAGCTTCGCGACGCTAGATGGAATGGAAAACTTAAAAGCTTGTCGGCTCGCGACAATTCCATTTGGAGTATGGTCAGAGCTTTACAGAATAGGAAGAAGGATACGCTTCCTCCAATATGTACTCCACAAGTTGACTATGTGCAAACTGATCAGGACAAGGCCCAAGTCATTGCAGATTCACTGGAAATGCAGTTTGTTACTCCTACCAACGATAAGCCCGAGAGCCAAATCATGTCTCAGCGTGTGGAAATAGTTATTGTCAACTTTGATGAAGTCCCGCAGCATTTAACGAAGTACAAGATCGAAGCTAGAAAGATCGCCAACATCATAAGTAAACTGAAAAAGAAGAAGGCTCCATGAAAAGGCAAGGTGAGTAATAACGCCCTTATGAATCTCCCAAAGAATTTTATTGACTGTCTCACCAATATCATTAGCGACTGCTGGAAATTTTCTTACTTCCCTCTGGTTTGGAAGAAATCTATTGTGTTGAGTATCCCCAAGCAGGGGCAAAATCCTGCAATTCCCGCGAGCTACCGACCTATTAGCTTGCTACCCTCGATGTCCAAGGTGTTGGAGAGAACGATCCTCGTCAGATTCCAAGATCACTGTCTAGCAAATGACCTTTTTCAGGAAGAGCAATTTGGCTTTCGTGCTGCCCACTCTTGTCCGATGCAGATATGGAGGCTCGTTGAAGACCTGAGCACCCCCCCTGAACCTATCCAGGTACTGTGGGGTGGTATTTCTTGATGTCAGTAAAGCTGTGGACCAAGTGTGGCATGAGGGCCTTGTCCACAAAATGATCAGAGACGGGTTCACTGCCGATTTGATTTTGATGGTAAAATCCTTTCTTGACGGCAGATCCTATCAAGCCAAAGTTGGAGAAAATCTTTCCACACCCCGTGTTGTAAAGGCCGGTGTCCCTCGTGGTTCTGTCCTCGGGCCTGTGCTATTTAATTACCTTGTACATGATTTCCCGAAACCCGATAATTGTAATCTGTATTTTTATGCGGATGACACTGCCATTATGACATGGGCACACCAACCGGCTCACGTTATCACTCGGCTGCAGTGCGCCTTGAAGCAGTTCGAAGACTGGTTTAACTGCTGGAAGTTGAACCTTAACGTCGGAAAGTGCAAGGCTTTGTACCTCAATGGGAAGCTCAAGCGTTCCCCAAACTCTCTTGTTCTGTTCAATAAGAAACTGGACTGGGTGGACAACTACAAGTATCTGGGAGTTATCATTGACTCAAGACTCTCATGGAACCGGCATAAAAATTAAACAATAACAAATACTATATGATAAATAACTATAAAAGAAATACAACAAACGTGCCGCGTAAGATCATCAGAGGCGGCTAGAAGCCCTGAGCGTGAACCGTCGGAAGACATTGCCAGAATTTTTAAACGGTATAAGCCATGCAATCAGGTTGAATTGAAAGTCCTACACCCTCATATTTATGTTATTGTTTAACTTTTACTTAATAAAAATTTAATTTCTTGTATGTGATCAGTTTGTTATATTTCACATAGTATTTATGTTATTATTTAATTTTTTACACACAAGTATTGTTATTTAACTTTCACTTAATAAAAATTTAATTTCCTGTATGTGATCAGTTTGTGTAATACTTTTTTAATTATTAAGTATATTCTGAACATGTAGACTACTGAAGCAGTTAGGGGCTTTTATCCTACCCTCGACAACCTCTTAGTTTGCCCCCCCCCCCCTCTGCCTTTCGTCATATTTCCTTTATTATCAGATTATCGTTTGTTGCTTATTACATGAAAAAGCTGTATTTAAATACACATTTTAACAGTAACGCCATTTGTTGATTTTCGTTAATAAATGTTCTTAAAAGGTTTTTACGACCATTTATTTATTATGTTATATGCCAGTCTGCGAACAGGTGACGTGAAATTTTGTGTTAAACTCAGGAAATCGACCACAGGATATTAAATGTTTCGGCAAGCTTATTATTTATGTTATTATTTAATTTTTACTTAATAAAAGGATAATTTCCTGTATGTGCTCAACTTGTCCGATAATTATTTTATACAGTTATTAATTTCATTCTGAAAATGAAAGATACTAAAGCGGTATAAATAGTTTGGGGCATATGTCGTCAACAAGATTGGATGTATTGTGGCTACTATATCACATTGCTTACAAAAGCTGTATATAGATACGGAGTTTTAACAGTAACGGTATTTATTGTTTACCTTTCAAGTAAATAAAGTAGTAACAAAAATTTTTTTCGTTAATGAATTTTATGAAAGTTTTTTCGACCATTTATTTATTATCTCGACCAACTGAAACACCCGACGAATTTGTCTCCGACAAATTGACCGCCCGACCAACTGAAACTCTCAACGAAATGACGCTCGACGAATTGACGCCGACAAACTGACGCTCGACGAATTGACCCTCGACGAACTGACCTGATACCATGAATATTATAGAAGCCAGTTATGCAGGATTTTACTTTCTCAGACATATCAAGTCCTATTTGCCGACCATCAGTAGACGTGACAAGCTGTTCTGAAAGTGAATTTGCAATAAGCTGCTCTTTATCATCATCATTCGTGATGAATTTTCCATTTTGGGCTAACAGGGGTGGGATATTAATGGCTTTCTTGTTTTGCAAGGCTCGAACCATGCACCAAATAGAGTTATCGAGAGTCGACAGACTCTTAACTTTATCGTTCCACCTGTCATTACGAAGTGCTTTTGCCTCCTCGTGAACTCTTCTTGTGAGCCTATTATACTTGGTCTTAAGCTATTAATCACGAGTTCGGTACCACTGCCTTCTAACCTTATTCCTTTGCTCAATTAATTGTTTGATTTCTGGGGCGAGATCAAGGTGATCAGCTCGCTTCGACTCTAAGGGTGAAGCACTAGAGTCAATAGCTGCATTTATACTTTTAGTAAGCCTTATCACATTGGTATCTATGTCGCTCGTACTATGTACGTTATTTAGTGGGTCGTCATCATTTTTGAGAATTTCTCTAAAAAACTTCCAGTCTTGTTTGAGCCTCAGTTCTTCTTTGAGGTCAATGTTTACGTTATCAAAATTTAGTGCAACTGGTTTATGGTCTGAGGATAGATCATTGACAGTATAGATACTGAATGATTTGTAGAAGCCCTTTAACAACACAATATCAAGTACATCACTTGAAGGAGAATGATCACAATAATATGTATCATCCACAGGGCCTACTGCAATAATATCAGATTGCTTTTTCACGTAGCCATACAAAAGGACACCATTTTGGTTATGGCATCTTGAATTCCACTGCGAGTGCTTAGCGTTCAGGTCTCCCACCATAATAACGGGAATGTTCCCGGAAAAAGCTCGTCAAGCTCATTGACATCGAATTTATGCTTGGGCGCATTATATAGAGCCACTAGTTTCACCTCTCCCAGTGTGGCATCAGTAATGATAGCAGAGGCAGCTTCCATTCCCATATAGTCTCGGGTTGGTTCCTCCCGATGATGAATGCCTTTCTTAATAATAATTGCTGACCCACCTGACGGGGACTTCACTGTGGTGGGAAGAATTCTGTCTTTACGATAGACACAGTAACCAGGCAGCCTGAAGTCGCGGTCTGGCCTTAAGTGTGTCTCACATAGAAATGCTATGTCTATATCCCATTGGGTTAGGAAGCTGTAAAACTCAATACGCCTCCGGGGGACCCCCCTGGCGTTACATATTACGCAACGAAGTTTACCTCGATTTGTAATAGAATAGCATCGATCAGCCATACTGTCAGTGTTTATTCGTAAGTATTCCACTCATCAGTGGCATTTTCTTGCCCAGTTCGTTTAACAAATTGCATACACTGCCAATTTGTTTATACATTACTTGAAAATCATTCACGTTAATGCTCTTATCTTGTTTGGAGACCATTGAGGCATAGGAAATCTCCGGGGACACTTTAGCACTTTGCACTCTCCTGACTTGCGGATATTTAGGACATTTTGTGTAACTGGAGGTGTGTTGTCCATTACATCGAATACATTTTGGGGGATCTTGTCCTTTTACATTTGGGCAGTCTTTTGACTGATGATCTTTAGCGCATTTGTTACAATGGGGGGATTCCGTACAACCCATAGATACATGGCCAAATCGCAAACAATTATAACATTGTAAAGGCTTCTTATTACCTCGAAACATTTCAACACTGACAGCTAAGGGCCCTATGCGGGTCACACTTTTAAGTGTCTTATTGGGTTCAGTGTTTGATAACAGAACCAGAACCATTGGCATATCTATTGATCCTTTGGCTTTTTTAAGCCTAATCACTTTCTCAGGAAAGTAGCTAGCCTTTTTCAGCTCTTCCTTAAAATCGTTAAGGTCATAGGTCACGTCTACATTTCGTATAACGTATTTGAGGACTTTTTCCGATTTAAGTTGATGATGCTGAATCTTTAGCACGTTATCAGCCTTTATGCCAGACACCAATTTACTATGCGTTTCCTCATCATGGCACCTTATTTTGATCTCTCTGCTCTTCCTGTGTGAACAGTAATTTGGTTAATCGCCACATGCTTTTGAATCTCGCCCAGGATTTGCTTGATTGGCTGACCGTAAGTACGTATTATGATTGGCGGAATATAGGAGCTGCTCTTGGTATTTGGCTTTTCAACAATTTTTCGCTGTTCGGACTTGCTTTCTCGAAAAGCAACAGCGATTGTATCATTTATATCAACAACATCCTTAATGTTTTCAATTTTCAACGCTTTTTTTAGCTTTTTTAGATTTTGCAGGTATCCATTTATCCGTATCATTGTATAGCCGTTTGCGATTTGTACTATTCGGGTCTTTGCCATCGTTATCATTACTCCCTAAGCCGGAGGGGATAATTTCCATAGGCTGAGTATTCACACTCTCTGTTTCACAAGAGTCTCTTAGACAGTCAGAAGTTACACCAGTAGGCTGATTACCTTTCATTGACAGAGCAGAGAATTGATCTTTGAGGAACTGCTCCAACTTATTAAAGTTCTTGTTGGCTTCATTACGTGCTGCAGATATTTCAGTATTCATATTAGCAATTTTATCGTGGATTTCAGTTATGTTCCCTTTTAGTGACTCGACTTTTCCTTGTAAATTATCATATTTAGTGCACATTTCTTGGCGCATAACCTCTAGCTTATCCTTAATTATAGCATCAAAAGCTTCGAATCTGTAATCTTTACAGGCATCTTTATATATCTCGCCATACGTATATTTACCATCACTTGTTTTTTGGCTTGCAATGCCACTTAACGCTTTGCCTGAGTCTGGCATTATGATAAAATTTAAAATAATAAGTAAAGAATAGTCAGACCGCTAGCCCTGAAAAGGGCTTTTCCAGAATAAGATCTGTAGAAAAAATTATGCTTTACAAGGTCTTTGAGCGCACTATACTCAAGAGGTTCAACGAATACTGCGAGGCAAACAACCTCATTCGTAGTGAGCAATTTGGCTTCCGTCCAGGCCACTCTTGTCAGCTTCAGTTATGGAGGCTCGTTGCTGATTTAAACGGTCATCTTAACCTCTCTATGTTTGTTGGTCTCGTTTTCCTCTATGTCCAAAAGGCCTTTGACCAATTCTGGCATGATGGGCTCATTTACAAAATGATTACTTACGGGTTCCCTGACGATCTAATTGCTCTGGTTCGCTCCTTCTGTCAAAGAGGACTTTCCGTGTTAAGTTTGGGGACTGCTTGTCTGAACCCTGCGATATAAATGCTGGTGTACCCCAAGGCTCTGTCTTGGGGCAGCCTTATTCAACTTCTTTATCTATGACTTTCCCAAGTTTGCAAAGTGTAATCTTTAGTTATTTGGTGTCGACGGGTTCATCATGACCTGAGCACGAAACCCAGCACATGTCATCACTCGACTTCAAAAAATTTTACATCAGTGCGAGAGCTGGTTCACTAAGTGGCGATTAAAGCTGAATGTCAAAAAGTGCAAGGTCATGTTTATCACTCGCAAATGCAAAAACCCTCCAAAGCCCCTCTTCTTATTTGGCAAGAAACTTGAGTGTGTAAAAAGCTACAAATATCTTCGTGTCATGAACGACTTCATACTAAATTTGAACGACCAAGTCCAATACGCGCTTAACAAGGCAAAGAAAGTGAAGATCAGTTTGATTGCACTTCTGGGGCGAAACAGCGTACTTGATATAGATAACAAACTCTTGATATACATGGTTGTGATTCGTACTATTTTGCTTCATGGAATGTCTGCTTGGGCTTCTATTTGCAAATCTAGGTGGAAGGATCCCCAAACCTTCCAAAATGTTGCTCTCCGATCCATTGCCCAACTTGACAGAAGAGTTGCCAACAACAACTCTATCTATGACGATTTGGGGATGACTCACATAGGCACCTTTGTCCAGACACATATGAAGAACATGCTACCCAAGATGGAGAATCATGAAAACACCCACGGTTTCTGGTATTCTGGACCATCCACTCGTTGTAAAGAATCCTCTCAGGTTTCGAAGACCGCGCCATATCCTGGATGTCTGCTTTGATGACGTTAACAAGGCCGCCTTCTCCAAATATTGGATCTTTTAGATCCTGCTGATTTTTGGGGACTCTATTCGTCAATCTACAATCTGACTCTCGTCCCTTCTATGGACTTCTTCTTTGGAGGACTTAAGAGGTTCATCAGGCTTTCACCCAGTTCAGTGTACCTCCTCTTGTTTACTCTTTGGGCGAGCTTGCAAAGTGAGCTTGGCTCCTGGACCACTCGCGTGTTTCCTTTCATTTCACTTTTCGATTGTCGATTGTCGAGACCTATGGAGGACACCTACTACTGCGACCACTCCTCTAGTAGTGAGGTATTGGACATCAGCTCACGAAGGGTTTCTTCAAACCATACAATATCTTCATAATTGATGACCTTTCTTCTGACAACTAGCCTGTGGCGTTGAACTTTGTTAATGTTGACATAAATTTCCGAGAGGAATTCATACATCATCAAAACTGGAAGCTCTACAAAGATATTCTTAAGGACTATGGCTACCATCCCGACGTTGCATACTGTACGGAGGACATCGATCAACGTGTTGAAGACATCACCAGATGTATTAACAGTGCCATAGAATCTAGTAACTATCCATCAGAGAATAAACCTTCTCATCGAATCCAACTCACTCCTGGAATCCAACGCCTAATTTCTGAAAGAAACAGGACCCGTAGACTATGACAACGCTGTCGTGAATCTTGGCTCAAAACCAAGTACAACCGGTTAGTGCTAAGAGTCCAAGAGGAGATAAAAGAGCTTCGTGATACTAGATGGAATGACAAACCCAAGTGCTTGTCCGCTCGCGACAATTCCATTTGGAATATGATCAGAGCTTTACAGAAGAAAAATAACAATACGCTTCCTACACTCCGTACACCACAAGGTGACTATGTGCAAACTGATCAGGACAAAGTCCAAGTCATTGCTGATTCACTTAAAATGCAATTTGTTTTCCTCTTATCATCAACAATGCCGAGAGCCAAATCATGTCTCAGCGTGTGGAAGATGGCCTTTTCAACTTTCATGAAGTCCCGCAGCATTTAACGAAGAACAACATCGAGGCTGGTGAGATCGCCACTATCATAAGTAAACTGAAAAAGAAGAAGGCTCCAGGAAGAGACAAGGTGAGTTAAAACGCCCTTATGAATCTCCCAAAGAACTTTATTGACTATCTCACCAATATCATTAGCTGGAAATTTTCTTACTTTACTGTGGCTTGGAAGCAATCTATTGTGTTGAGTATCCCCAAGCAGGGGCAAAATCCTTCAATTCCGGCGAGCCACCGACCTAATAGCCTGCTACCCTTGATGTCCAAAGTGCTGGAGAAAACGATTCTCGTCAGATTTCAAGACCACTGTCTAGCAAATGACCTTTTTCGTTCAGCAGTTTAGCTTTCGTGCTGCCCACTCTTGTCCTATGCAGATGTGGGGGATCGTTGAAGAATTGAGCACCCCCCTGAACCTTTCCAGGTACTGCGGGATGGTATTTTTTGATGTCAGTAAAGCTTTTGACCATGTGTGGCATGAGGCCCTTGTCTAGAAAATGATTAGAGACGGGTTCCCTGATGATTTATTTTGATGGTGAAATACTTTCTTCTATACGCCAGTTCCTATGAAGCCAAAGTTGGAGAAAATCTTTCTACGCCCCGTGTTGTAAAGGCCGGTGTCCCTCAGGGTTCTGTCCTCGGGCCTGTGCTATTTAATTATTTTGTACAAGATTTCCCGAAACCCGATAAATGTAATCTGTATTTCTATGCGGATGATACTGCCATTATGACATGGGCACACCAGCCAGCTCACGTTATCACTCGGCTGCAGTGTGCCTTGAAGCAGTTCGAAAACTCGTTTAACTGCTGGAATTTGAACCTTAACGTCGGAAAGTGCAAGGCTTTGTACCTCAATGGGAAGCTCAAGCGTCCCACAGATTTTCTTGTTCTGTTCAATAAGAAACTGGTCTGGGTGGACAACAACAAGTATCTGGGAGTTATCATTGACTCAAGTCTCTCATGGAACCGGCATATGTCCTATGCTCTGAACAAAGCAAAGACGGGTCGCAACAGTATCATAGCTCTCATGGGTCGCAACAGCGACCTCAGCATTGACAACAAGCTACTTCTGTACAAGTCGATTATCCGGACCATACTCCTCTATGGCATGCCTGCGTGGGCGACTATCTGCAAAATCAGATGGAGTGAACTACAGTTATCCCAGAATGTTACCCTGAGGACCATTGCCCAGCTGGACAGAAGGACGGTGAAAAACCAATCCATCCACTTGGATTTAAACATGGCCCATATCAGAAAGTTTATACAGGACCTCCTTTTGATTATGATACAAAAGATGAAGACTCATGACAATAAACTTGTGAATGGGATACTGTAGAACTCATTGAATATGAACTGGCATACGAAGTATTGTAAACCGAGGCACGTTCTTGACGTCAATTTGGAAGATATTAGCAACGTCTGTTTCCCGGACTACTGGAAGATGTGATAATCTTCTTTATCCTTGTTTTTTTTTATTTCGTTTGTATTTTGTTTCGTCAATCTTAGTTTCATTTTTGTATAATATGGAAGACCGCTTGGGTTGGTTAGGCTTCTTGACTACCTCAGTGTATTTCATTCGGAATTTATTCTAGTTAGATTAGCTTTGTGAAAGCGTGCTTTCGTCCCATCCTAACAAATGTATACTTCCTTGTTAGATTATCGATTTTCGATTAGCATGGACAAAGGCTACTGCAGGACGATTCTAACACTCGACGGACGACGACGTACCTATTGCAGTCTGCCGACTTTCAGTGCATCGGTGGAATCTCCAAGAGGACTAACAACTTGTGACAAGACAGGACAATTTTCAGTCTTTTAAAGTGAGTCGTTCTGAGTAGGTGCGTCCTTCTAAGGACGGCAAAACCCAGCACCACCCCTGCTTCATGATGACATCAGGAGCTGCGTCGAAATCTGCTAACATTATAGTTAAATACACGGATGGTAAAGAGTTGCCCAGTGATCAAGCTTTTAAAGACGCGTGCAAGGATGCTAGATTCTATGCATTCGATATTGTAATTAATGAACAGCTAGAAGCTTTACGTACGGTTTTTAATAACAAATATCTAGACCTTGACCGCAAGGTGGAAACGCTGGCCAAGAATATTAGTAATTTGGATACTAAAATTGAGGGAGTAAAGTCGGAGATTATGAGTGCCCGATATGAAGCTGCAAGCGGGCTTAAAAGTCTTGAACCTACAATTAGGGAAATGATGAACTCCCTCAATACATCTAATTCAAATTCGCCCATGATAGTGGATGCCATTGAACCTTTGCATGACATTAATGATCCATTACTTAACTATGCAGAGTACCTCTCAATAGATAATGTTGGGAATAAGCATAAATTTAATGAGGGTCTAAATACGGAAGTCAATAACTGGATACCTGTCTCAAACAAGAAAGCTAAGACAGGCATGCGTATTGACAATATAACTAGTGAAGCGGCCTTCAGTGACGTAGCTGCTGTTGCCTTCCGCGAAAAAGTCAAGAGATCTGTTCAATCAAGTCATAGAGAAGGAAACCTGTATATTCCTCCGATTATAATCCGTACTCACGGTAAACCAAGTAGGGATACTCTTGAAGAAACCAAGAAGCATGTGCCCTTAGAAAGCATCACAGCCCATACAGGCAGGACTGACACCATTAAAATTAAGTGTAAAAATGAAGACATCCATAAAAGTTAGTGTCAGGAATCAAGAATGATAATATCCTGAAAATACAACATCACCAACTGAAGTCGGAAAAACCGTTAAAATATGTTATAAGGAATGTTGATGTAACATATAATTTAGACGATTTCCTTGAAGATCTCAAAGGGACAAATTACTTCCCTGAAAAAATAATAAGACTTAAAAAGGCAAATAGATCGGTTGACATGCCGTTGATCCTGGCACTATTGCAAAAGACTGAGCACAATAGAACTCTTAAAGAAGTCACTCGGATTGGTCATCTGGCAGTGCTCGTTGAGCTGTTTAGGGATAATAAGAAACCTCTACAATGTTACAATTGCCGCAGATTTGGGCACGTTTCCATGGGCTGTACTGAGCTACCTCGTTGTAATAAGTGTGCAGGAAACCATCAGTCTAGGGAATGCAAAAATGTAAAGGGCCAGGATCCATCCAAATGCATTAGCTGTGAAGGGCACCATACGTCAAGTTTCTCTGGATGTCCTAAATACCCCAAAATAGTGAGCAGAGTGCGTGGTGCTAAGACTATTGAAGGGAGATCCTACGCATCGGTGGTTTCAAAAACTGTTGACAAAAATTTCAACCCGTCTGATTTGCAAGCTATGAACACGAAAATAGGCGCGATGCTCAAATTATATGAGGAAATCGGAAAATTTATTCCGCAAATTGTCAAATCGTTCTCTAAAGTTTAATCATGGCTGGCAGCAGCTTCGAAATAGTCAATCGAGAAAGACTTAGGTGTACCATCTGGAATGCCAGAAGCATTTCACGTAGGCGAGAGGAGTTATTCGACTTCCTTTCGAGAAACAAAATTGATATTGCCTTTGTCCGTGAAACGCACTCCTAAAGAATCCTGCTCATGGTGTTTCTGCTGGAGCAGCTGTTATAATCAAAGAGAGTATTGAGCATGTTGAAGTCATTACTCGGAACTATTTAGGAATGGAGGCGGCCTCTGTTCTCACCAAGGACCTCACGATTGGCTGGGTTAAGTTTGTTGCGCTGTATAACTCTCCGGGGCATGCCATTGACTCCTGTGATCTCGATGAGTTGCTCTCTGGTAATTTTCCTGTTTTTTTGGCAGGCTATCTAAATGCGAAACACCTTCACTGGAATTCCAGATGCATTAATCACAATGGTGCTATTTAATATGGTTACATCCAGAACCAGTTGGACACTGTCGCTATCGGTCCAATCAAACTTACATATTATTGTGATCATTCGACCACGAGCGATATTCTGGATATTACTATTCTCAGGGATCTCTTCAAACCGTTCAATATATACACTGTGGACGATTTAACATCAGACCATCTTCCAGTTGCCCTTAACTTCGATGGCTTAAATATCGACATCCTGAATCGGCTTCCTATAAGGGGGGATTGGAAACTCATAAAACATCGCTTGCCCAGCCATGTCCTGGAGGTTAACTTCGACGATGTCAGGAATGTTATCTTCCCCGAATTTTGGATAGCCTAGTTCGCCTCTGGCTTCCCCCCCCCCTTTCTATGACAATCTTCAATCAACCTTTTTTTCCCCCAGAATGAGGGGAATATTCTTCAATCATCTTGAGGAGGACCTTCGGGCTTCTCACCTATCTCAGTGTAATTCCCCTGGTCTATACATGTGACGAGTGAGTTTGGGAGCTCTGTTTCAGTACCACTCGCATTGCTTCTTCCACTCCACTGCTCGATTGTCAATTGTCGCATGGGCAAAGCACAAATCATCGCCGATTCACTGAAGAGCCAATTCTCTACGCCCAAAGAGGATGGTCTGATCAATATTACTCGTGAGGTCAAAGACGTGTGTGATAGGTATGGCAACACCCAGCGCGCTCTTGCCTCTCCTGAAGTCATTGGCACCTCTGACATATTGGACATCAGTAAGCGCCTGAAAAGCATAAAGGCAGCCGGCATCGACACCATTACCAACAGTGATCTCAAGAATTTGCCTCCCAGTGTTATCTGCATCATCATCAAGGTCATGAATGACTGCTGGCTTAGCGGCCATTTCCCTAGTGCCTGCAAGGACTCAGTCATCATCACCTTTCCTAAACCTGGACTGGATCCTGCTCTTCCCAGAAGTTATAGGCCCATTAGTTTGTTGCCCATGCTTTCGAAGGTCTTTGAGTGCACAATACTCAAGAGGTTCAACGACTACTGCGAGGCAAACAACCTCATTCGTAGTGAGTAATTTGGCTTCCGTCCAGGCCACTTTTGTCAGCTTCAGTTATGGCGGCTCGTTGCTGATTTAAACGGTCCTCTCAACCTCTCTATGTTTGGTGGTCTCGTTTTCCTCGATGTCCAAAAGGCCTTTGATCAAGTCTGGCATGATGGGCTCATTTACAAAATGATTACTTACGGGTTCCCTGACGATCTAATTGCTCTGGTTCGCTCCTTCCTGTCAAAGAGGACTTTTCGTGTTAATGTTGGGGACTCCTTGTATGAACCCTGCGATGTTAATGCTGGTGTACCCCAAGGCTCCGTCTTGGGGCCAGCCTTATTCAAATTCTTTATCCATGACTTTCCCAAGTTTGCAAAGTGTAATCTTTACATGTTTGCTGACGACGGGTCCATCATGACCTGGGCACGAAACCCAGCACATGTTATCACTCGACTACAAACAGCTTTACATCAGTGTGAGAGCTGGTTCACTAAGTGGCGATTAAAGCTGAATGTCAAAAAGTGCAAGGTCATTTTTATCACTCGCAAATGCAAAAACCAGGCCTCGAACTTCTCCTATATTTCCTACGATGGTTGGGGCAAAAGTCATGGAAACTATTTTTTTTCTTGAAGATACTATTCCGGTTGGAAAATGTGACATATGCAGACGAAAGGACAAGGTGTTACATGTGTGGACAATGAATAGCACTGAAATATCGTAACACACTAATTTATTACGGTAGTATACAGGGCAATATGGCCTTCACGGTGCAAAAGAATGACAACAAAGTACACATAAAGTTGACATGACAAACCTGGGCCTAAAGACCCTCAAAGTAGTCCCCTGCTACTGTCACCACACGCTGCCAACGATGTGGGAGGCGCTGAATATCATCAGCCTCAGGAGCTGAAAGCCACCAGCCCAAACGTTGCTCATCACTGGTTGACACACGCCCTTGCTGAAACTTTCCTGCTCACCGTGCTACTGTACGTTATGGTGATATTCCATTGCATTTCTCATTCGGAGAACGGCTATTTTGATGTAAGAGCGCAGCTGAACCTCAGAAATGCGAATATATGCAAAGTGATCAAAGTGCACTAAATACAGTAAAGATCAATATCCAGATCAATTTAAGAATGCTTTTATAACACCATTATATAAAGGAAAAGAAGATATTGATGACGTTATTAATACGGGTTACTTCCATCTCGCACGACACTCACCAACTGACTGATTTCACAGCCCTCGCTGCGCTACTACCAGGTATCACAGAGCCATCTGTTGTTCTGCATACACACTATGCCTGCAGAACTTCCACACGACACATATACGTTTGTGATCCGTTCACATATCTACAAGATTGGTTGGTTTGGTTTGTTTGGTATTAACGTCCTTTTCAACTGCCATGGTCATTTCAGGACGGCGTTATAGGGGCCGCAAATTTAGCCTCGCAAGGGTTCTTTAGCGTGCAGCCGGCAAACGACTACACGGGATCAACGGCTTTCCTTCCCATCCGAAGGAAGTGCGTGATCTCAGGATTTTCCCCCTGAAAAGATCCTCGTCGTCCTCGGCCGGGATCGAACCCGCGTCCTCGGGCATCAGAGGCGATCACGCTACCCCTGAGCCACCGAGGCCGAAACATATCTACAAGAAAAAAAATAGTTGCCATGACTTATGCCCCAACCCTCGTATTTTTCCTATATTATGAAAAAGTCGTTCAAAAATGTCCTATATATTTCCTATTTTTCTTATCCTCCTATATTTTAATAAATAGTCTAACTGCTACTGCATTAGAAACATTACCAATATGTCTATTTATCCAAAATTCAATCTACGGTAAAACTGCAGCGGAAAATAACTCCCTTGCATTTGAATCGCTAATTTTCCAGAGGGCGTATGTCCACATGCATAACTATTCATGACTAGCACCGGAAGTATTATAATTCAGTGGCGGTAGCTAGGTGGTAATCCCAGCATTCAGTACGGGATTAGCCTGGGATATAAAAGCTAGAACGATTAATCGTATTAATCGTCCTAAAAATACTTATGTGCCATATCAATACTTTTACCTACTGCATGGTTTCTTCATGGAAGAGGTTATGACACTCGTAACTGTTCCAATGCTAACGGCGCGTACCGGAAGTATGTGGCACTTCGAGCAATCTATACTTTATTTATCAAATTTGTATGAATCATTTATTTAAGATAAAAAAAACTTAAAGTTTATAACTAGTTCAATTCTATTTTACATGTATATCTGATTATTTAGAGCAGACTTTGATGTTTTGCCATCTGGTGGTCAAAATAACAGCTGGATCGCGTTTAATTGGGTGTCAGTTAATATCGCAAATATATCACCACTCGCATTATTACATCGTCATGAGTTTCGTGGCCAGTTCCTCGATATAAAGTAACCATAAGTAACGTTTTCCCTCGAGAAAAGTGAAATGACGAGGGAGAGTGGCACCCTCTTTTTAAACAATATTCAATTTTGCGCAGTGGCACTATTTTAGTGCTTTTTTCTTTTTCTAGCGCAAAATTTACCGCGATAGTACTATTTTAGCGATATTTTAACACGTTGTAAACAGATGAATTATCATTTTTTAAATGATACAGTAAAACTGCTCCAATCCGGACTTTTATTGGCTCTGCCAGCACCCTCTATATCAATTAGATATAGAGGGTGCTGGCTCTGCCCTGGATAAATGTATATTCTAAGCCAATGGGCAATGTTGCTGCTTCCCAAAAGTAGGTATGTTCGTTGTATTATGTATAATAAGTGATGTAGATGTTCACATAATGTTAATAATTGGTTTTTATAAACGGAGCTATCATATCTTTGATGACATTGGCTCCAAGTTAATGCTTTTTTTAACGCGTTTTCGAAGAATTTTAGCGTTTTTTGGCGCGTTTCAGCAACACTGCTAGCGCGTTCTGAAAATTTCATTTGGCGATACTGGAATAACTATCAACAAAATTACGTGACATGCTCATGCCATTGCATTGCGGCAATTAGTAAAAAGTAAGGATATGTTTCTTATGTTAGATTAATACAGCGTACATTGGCAACAGCAAAACACAAGATATCATAAGTATTCTACTATAATGCGAAAAATGTTGACCTGAAAAATGCATCAAAATCGTATCTTATATTTTTTTGTAGTAGCTCCTATATTTTATTTATTTCTCACTTCGAGGCCTGAAAAACCCTCCAAAGCCTCGCTTCTTATTTGGCAAGAAACTTGAGTGGGTAAAGAGCTATAAATATCTTGGTGTCATGATCGACTCCAAACTGGATCGACGAAGTCCAATACGCGCTCAACAAAGCAAAGAAAGCGAGGTTCAGTTTAATTGCACTTCTGGGGCGAAACAGCGCTCTTGGTGTGGATAACAAATTCTTGATATACAAGTTTGTGATTCGTACTATTTTACTCCATGGAATGCCTGCTTGGGCTTCTATTTGCAAATCTAGGTGGAAGGATCTCCAGACCTTCCAAAATGTTGCTCTCCGATCCATTGCCCAACTTGACAGAAGAGTTGCCAACAACCACTCTATCTATGACGATTTGGGGATTACCCACATAGGCACCTTTGTCCAGACACATATGAAGAACATGCTACCCAAGATGGAGAATCATGAAAACACCTTGGTTTCTGTTATTCTGGACCATCCACTCGTTGTAAAGAATCCTCTCAGGTTTCGAAGACCGCGCCATATCCTGGATGTCTGCTTTGAAGACGTTAACAAGGCCGTCTTCCCCAACTACTGGATCTTTTATATCCTGCTGATTTTTGGGGACTCCATTCGTCTATCTACAATCTGACTGTCGTCCCTTCTTGGGATTTATTCTCTGGAGGACTAAAGAGGTTCATCAGGCTTCTCTCCCAGTTCAGTGTACCTCCTCTGGTTTACTCTTTGGGCGAGCGTGCAAAGTGAGCTTCGCTCCAGGACCACTCGCATCTTTCTTTTCACTACACTGTTCGATTGTCGATTGTCGAGCATGGAATTCATATCTCTCGCGATATACCTAAACTAACATATAGCTCAGGCGATGATCATATGGGATTCGAACCTAGGCTGAGGACGATCAAAACGGACTAGCTCTTCAAGGTATCACTCTACTCTCTTTTCAGGTATCATTTCATTATTCTCATTTCACGGTGCGCCCTTTTCTGGACGATATTCACCTTCTGTTACGTCTTATGTGCTGGTTCCTAGCGTTGGAATTAATATTCCCGTAAACCAGTACATCAAGATGCTCATTATCCTTCTGGGTCCCTGGCGTTGGGATTAATTTCCTCGCAAACCTAACTAAGGACATTTTTTCATATAAGCTATTATTATTCTAATCATTCACAAGTGGGACCCTGGCGTAGAATTAATTTTCTCGCAAACCTGACTTGTTCTTTTTTCTTAAAGCTATATGCGTCCTTCTTAGGACGGCTTCTTTAGCACACACATAGCTGCGAGGTTACTCTCCCCCCCCCCAACATACTGAAAATTTACTTTCGTAATTACCTATTTGTGTTTTCTCTGATTAACCGACTTCAAAAAAAGGAGGTTATCAATTCGATGCGTATATATGTAATACTGTTGGAATTGCACAATATACTGTTGGGCTTCTAAACAAGTATACTAAATTTCATAAGTGTGTGTATGTATGTATGTATTGTAACGTTCCCAAACGTTTAACGATATGGATCTCTCCTCCTCAACCTCCTCCTCCGAATCCGTAGAAAAAGAATTCCGTAATAAGTCAAAAGATACATAGAATGACGTCACTCGAAAATCGCCCCTTCATATAGAGTTAAAAGGCAGCAATTAAAACTATGAGCGTACGTAAACAATAGTTTATAACAACAATGGTTTTATATGGGTAATAAAAGTCGGTTAAGAAGGGTTTTTTTATCCTTACTTAACGACGAACACAAAAAATTATTATTAATTACAACAGCGAAGCTCGCCATTACGACGTGAAGTTTCATAATCCCGCTGGAAACAGTCGAACAAGGAGCAATCGATCGGGTGACATGAAAGCCCATAGAAAGGAAATACTTTTGCAATAGTTTTTAGAGTTAATAAAGAGTGACGAAAATCGCAAGAAATATGCGTCGAGAAATATTATTTGCTGAAAAGCCGTCAAAGAAGAATGGCAAAAAAGGACGTGGAATAGAAAAAGCATTTAGCTGGTATTGAGAAAATAAATGGGTCATGTATGCAACATAAAGCTTTTGTTGAAGTCTTGTTTGTCTTATCTATTTTAGCTCTGATGGGTCGACGATGAGGTGTCAGAAATGATGAAATAATTTTTAGAAAGGGCGTAATCGCATTCATTCGGTGTTTGAAGTAAACGACGTGCTGTCGGCGGTCTACCTCAAGGCCCAGAGAAAATTTGTACTTTCCATGGATTCGCCTTTGGCATGTTACCCGCAGATTACCCGTCGTAAGTTGTTACTAACACTTCCAAAGATTGTGCACAGTTCATGTTCACGATTTTGGAATTCCTTCCTTCTCCTTGATTATTTTTAGAGTAGTATTAGATTCCCCACTTTTCTAAACTTTCTGGCATGTATTTTGATTACTTTGTGCTGCTAGAAGGAAAAAATGTCACAATTACCGAAAATTTGTGATTTGGGTTACGTACCTAATTTCAGTGAAGTCCTCCTATCATAGAATAAAGAAAAGTAATAAGTATCAAAGAAACTAATAAGACTTACCTGATTCTCTGTGATAATAAAAGGATGTTATATGATCAACTTTTGTTAATGGAATTAGAAAGGTATGAATTATAA
Organism: Rhysida immarginata; assembly: GCA_023313115.1. Lineage (NCBI taxonomy): Eukaryota > Metazoa > Arthropoda > Chilopoda > Scolopendromorpha > Scolopendridae > Rhysida > Rhysida immarginata. Next base: position 1,374,445 of record JAHWFO010072220.1, read on the forward strand.
TACAATAAAATGTTAAGTGTTGGAAATGATTTGTAGGCAAAACCCCGAAAGAAGGACTGAAGGAAAATCACCTAAAGAAATCAATGAAAACTAATTAATCCTTATAAAAGAGTTGATACTTTTGGTTGATATAAGAAGAAAAGATAACTGATTTATTTAACATTGAATTATTCTTTATAACGTGAAAAGTGTTATTGTTGAAATATGAACGATTAATTGTTTGCAACATTTAGTTTTCTGAACGCCCGTGCGCAAAAAAAAACTGATTAATGATTCATATATCAAAGATGGTTGATATCCATCACTTAATCTCCGGTTATGTTTCTTGAAGAATATTCTTTTTAAGTCAAAAAATAAAGCCACGGTTATTTGTCAGAATATTTGTAGTTGTGTCTAAATGTAATTCTACTGTTTACCTTTGACAGCTTTTGGTTAAGCAGAACGTTTGCGTGAACGAAGAGAGAAATCCTCGATGAATGAAAGCTGTGGTTCCCAACCGTTACAAAGGAGATAAGTTAATTGTTATCAGTCATTATATCCTGGATAGTGTTACCTTTTATTAACGTCGTAATTCTTTTGTGTCTTCTTCAGTCAATGCCCTTCGAAGGAAACTACCTCTGTTTCACGAAAATGCGGAAGTCTCCTAAAGTCATCTGGCCCTTGCCTCATCCGTTTTTATATAGTCGTTACAGAGGCAGTTTTGCTTTTTTCTGACAAATAACCGTGGCTTTACTTATTGCCTTTTGAAACTATTTTATACATATAGAAGTTCTTTCAATTGGTAGCGACGTTATTAAAGAAATCGGATATGGAAAACGGTGATGCTCAGAATATTGTTAAAGCTCCAGCTTCTCCCAGCACTAGTGGTGCACAAGGACCCAATTTAAGAATAGCAGAAGAGGAACCTGATCTGACTAATTTGATGATTGCAGCCCTATATCTCCAGAATAAGTAAAGCCACGGATGAAGGAGCTGTATGAGAGACAGCAGGATGGTTACCGTCCCGGAGCAGACCTCAGAAAGGGCATCAAAGATAAACTACGAGACATTAGAACAGATACTATTATTCCATCCCGATACAGCTGGATAGGAGACAGTCAATCTCGAAGAATTTTTGGATATCGGGATGCTACACTTTACTACAGGAGGAGAATTGCATGCCTTGGAGAATATGGCTCGAAACGTTGACAGACAGGATAATGCAATGGAAACCCTCGTAGAAGAACACCGAGACGACCTACACCATTATCGAGAGCGTCTTCAGGTACATTTGTTTGATGGATACACCGATATTTATGATTATTTAAATCTGTTCGAAGAGCAAGCTAGGTTACAAGAAATCCCAGCACGCCTCTGGCAAAAGTTATTTGCAGGTTTCGTGGAAATACATCTGCGAACTTGGGTAGGTGAATTACTACAAAATGTTGGAACTTGGAATGAAGCAAAACACCAACTGATCGAAAGGTTCGGCCAAGCATGCTCTGTTATGGCCAGACAAAAAATGGATATACTATAGGATACAAGGCGATAACGAAAGTTTATGAAGTACTATTCCGATTTGAGACATATAAACGCGTCCCTCGATGAGCTTTTGACGGAAAGAAAATTATTGGGGCTAGCTATGGAAAATATGAATGCCTACCTCCAAGGAAAATTCCTTCCCACCTCGATCACAACGGAAGCTCAATTGTTAGATATCTGCACACAATGGGAAAGAGTTAGAGACACTCGAAAAAAACAAACGCACTGGAGATAATGCAGAAACCACGTTTAAAAGAGATGAAGATAAGAAAGATGAGACAGTAGATGGCGACAGAGTGGTTCGGTTCAGATGCCATGGCCGCGGGTGGCCAGAGACTTTGTTCCGCAACTGCTCCTCAAATCCACCATGATCCACGGCCCATGTGGATCTATCAACAGAAACTCGCCCTGTATGGTGAACGGATCCTATAGCAAGAAATATCCCCGTTCTTTTTTAAGTGATACACAGACTGGGTTTCGTTTTCAGCAGAACAACGATCCCACGTCATGAACTTAAGTACCGCTTCGTTCTCGGCGTTTTTAAAGAAATAGTGAATCTCGGAAGTATAACGTTTGGAATCCTATAATAAAATAAAGATAGTCCTGTGAACACACCACTGAGCGAGAGAAACCGAGTATTGTCAGTTTGGATGACCCGGGGGTTACCGTCTTCCTCCCCTGGTTTAGTATATAAAAAGGAGACACAATGCTTTCCTAATGGCGTAATGGTGGACGGACGATATTCGTTTCAACCTAACTTCTGATCGAGTTTGTTCCGAACTTGGGACCAAGTTCTTCATTGAGTGGGGGAGGTCTGTAACGTTCCAAAACGTTAAACGATATGGATCTCTCCTCCTCAACCTCCTCCTCCGAATCCCTAAAAAAAAATTCCATAATAAGTCAAAAGATACATAAAATGACGTCACTAGATATTCGCCCCTTCATATAGAGTTAAAAGGCAGAGTTACAACTATGAGCGTACGTCAACAACAGTTTATAACAATAATGGTTTTATACGGGGAATAAAAGTCGGTTAAGAAGAGTTTTTTTTTCCTTGCTTAACAACAAACACAAAAAATTATTATTAATTGCAACAGCGAAGCTCGCTATTACGACGTGAAGTCTCATAATCCCGCTGGAAAGAGTCGAACAAGGAGCGATCGTTCAGGCGACATGAAAGCCCATAGAGAGGAAATACTTTTGCAATAGTTTTTAGAGTTAATAAACCGTGACGAAAATCGCAAGAAATATGCGTCAGGAAATATTATTTACTGAAAAGCCGTCAACGAAGAATGGCAAAAAGAACATGGAATGGAAAACGCATTTAGCTGGTATTGAGAAAATAAATGGGACATGTATGCAATATAATGCTTTTGTTGAAGTCTTGTTTTTCTTATCTATTTTAGCTCTTATGGGTCGCCGATGATATATCAAAAATGATGAAATAATTTTTAGAAAGGGCGTAATCGCATTCATTCGGTGTTCGAAGTAAACGACGTGCTGACGGCGGTCTACGTCAAGGACCAGAGAAAATTTGTACTTTCCATGGATTCGCCTTTGGCATGTTTCCCGCAGATTACTTGTCATAAGTTTTAACTAACACTCCCAAAGATTGTGCACAGTTCATGCTCACGATTTTGGAATTCCTTCCTTCCCCTTGATTATTTTTACAGTAGTATTAGTTTCCCCGCTTTCCTAAACTTAACGGCATGTATTTTGATTACTTTGAGCTGCTAGAAGGAAAGAATGTCACAATTACCTAAAATTTGTGATTTGGGTTACTTACCTAATTTCAGTGAAGTCCTCCTATCATAGAATAAAGAAAAATAATAAATATTAAAGAACCTAATAAGACTTACCTGACTCTCTGTGATAATAAAAGGACGATATATGATAAGCTTTTGTTAATGGAATTGGAAAGGTAAGAATTATAATACAATAAAATGTTAAGTGTCGGAAATGATTTGTAGGCAAAACCCCGAAAGAATTACTGAATTACCTGAAGAAATCTATGAAAACTAATTATTCCTTATAATAGAGTTGATAGTTTTGGTTGGTATAAGAAGAAAGGAGAACGTATTATTTAACAATGAATTGTTCTTTATAACGTGAAAAGTGTTATTGCTGAAATATGAACGATTAATTGCTTGCAACTATTATATATTTATTTTTTTTTTAGTTTTTTTAACACCCGTGCGCAAAAAAACTGAATAATGATTCATATATCAAAGATTTTTGATATCCATCAATTATTCTCCGGTTATGCCTCTTGAATAATATTCTTTTTAATTCAAAAAATAAAGCCACAGTTATTTGTCAGAGTATTTGTAGTTGTGTCTAAATGTAATTCTACTGTTTACCTTTGACAGCCTTTGGTTAAGCAGAACGTTTGCGTGAACGAAGAGAAAAATCCTCGATGAATGAAAGCTGTGGTTCAAAACCGTTACAAAGGAGATAAGTTAATTGTTATCAGTCATTATGTCGTGGTTAGTGTTACCTTTTATTAACGTCGTAATTCTTTTGTGTCTTCTTTAGTCAATGCCCTTCGAAGGAAACTACCTCTGTTTCACGAAGAAGCGGAAGTCTCCTAAAGTCATCTGGCCTTGCCTCATCCGTTTTTATATAGTCGTTACAGTAAGCATGCTCTATGTATGTATGTATGTATGTATGTAAGTATGTATGTATGTATTGTGCAGCCTTTCAACTTCTGTTGTTCCCGTTATTCGCTGAGTCTCCTTCGAATAGTCTTCTGCCATCTTTGAGCTGTTTTTCCTTTTGGAGTCCGGATACCTCTAACCACTGCCTTTTCTATTGTTTTGTTGTTTTCCTTTTGCTTTACTTTTATTTGTAATAAAGGAAATATGTTATTGGAATGTGGACTTTGGTTATTATTTTTTTTGGGGCCCCCTGGGTACTGATTTGCCTCTTTGTCATTTTTAACGTAATCAAGCTTACTTTTAGTTTTTAAAACTAATTTTTTTAAATCTTTATCTTAATTGTTTGGTCTCAGTAAAAATTAATGAGGGGGAATCATTTATTTTTTTATCATTTTTTTGTTTAATTTTTTCGTGTTCCTTAAGGGTCGGGGTTTTGGGAGTTGACTGAACGTGTCGGAAGGAAATTTTTCCTTTCTGCACGTTACAGTAAGTTTTCTTTCCAATAAAATAATTGTCAGTGAGAATTCCCTAATCCTTTCCCTTTGTTTCCTTTCTGGGTTTTTTTGTAGTATGCTGTTTTTTCCCCTTTTTTTTAGGTTTTAGTGTTGTTCTCTGTACTTTCCCCTTCGTTCTGGACGTCTTGGGTTTGGTGAGTATTTTTTTTATAGATTCTTGCCGGGTTGGGTTTTTATTTTTGATGAGCTCCCTGTCTCCCTGTTGTGGAGTTGGCCCATCTTATCTGATTCTGCGCATGGCTCGTTTCGCGAACGCCAGAAGGGTCTTTAGGTCATTGAGCATGCGAGACTCCGAAGATGTGGTTTAGACCCGGAACTTGCGCAAGGACCGTTCTTTGTGTAAGTCCGATGAGCTGTCTGAACGGCGGACTTGCGAGGTTTTTTTAGGGTATCGGTCAGCTCCTCTTAGGAAGTTCAGTGATTTTTTTTCTTGACTAGTCACTTTTTAAAAAAAAAATTTTTGTCGGGATGTTTGCCTCCTCTCAGGGTGTTTCCTAATGAAGGTGGCTGTGCCGCTAAAATTTTTTTTTTATATGGTAACCATCTCGTTGTGGGTTTTCGCGTTAGTCATTAGGCTGTAGTTATTTTTGCATTCAGACTTTTGTCTGCGGGTTGGGGTGGGTCTCTCCTTTTCCGTTGTCCTGGAGTTTTTTTTTCCCATCCTTTAACCTTGTCTTTGGTTGGTTTCCCTTCCTGTGTGTTCTTGTTGTGTTTTCGCTTCTTTGTGAGCTAAAATTTAAGTTAGTGGATTTTTTGTTAGGATTTTAAATTTAAATAGGAAAATTTTTTTTTCGTTTCACTTCCAAAAAAATTTTTTTTGTTACAGCGGGAGGTTGTTGCTTGCCTTTTTTGGAAAAATTCGGTCGCTAACTTTCAAAAGGAATTTTTTTGCCAAATAGTTTAATTATTTATATTATTTTCCTTAACTTTTGCCTTCGCGATTGTTGCTTCTTTAATAATTTTCGAGCTGCTTGCTTTCCTATTGTTACCGCGTGTTTTGTGAGGAGCTCGCGACGTTTCTGCGTGCGTTCGTTTCAGATTTTTTGTTTATTTAGGTTGTTTTTTTTTAGTTTTACTTTGGTTGGCAGTGTTGGCGGCGACGTTTGGGTGGCAGACTTCACATCTACCGAAGTCGTACCATAGATATTCACCAAGGGTTGAAGGTTAGTCTTCATTACTGTTACTTTGTGAAAAAATTCACCAACTCGAGTCTGGAAGCTGTTTTACCGTCGTTCTGACTGGTACTATGTAAGCCTATTCAGCTTATTTTGTATTATTTCTTCTCTGACGATCTTGCTGGTATGGACTATGTCTGCCATAAGCCATTTGTGTTTTAACGCTAATGATAGCGTTGTTTATTGGAAAATTTTTATTACTCCGGCTATTCCATGACGGACATGCCCGTGTTGAGATGGAATCTCGAATACTTTAGGGTATGAACGCCCTTCTTGCTTCATTGAAATTGGATGATTTCCCTCACTACGTCTAGTAGAAGCTCATCATATTCGCTTCTGATTTTGGCAAATGCGTTTTATTTTTCTTCGTTAGAATTGATTTTTTGGCTTAAGACTAGTTCCCTGCAATTTCAAGAATCAATGTTTTCACAACGGTGTTTCACCTGGCTTCTAGTTAGTACCTCGACGGCTTCAGTAGCTACTTTCTCTGGTGACTGCTCAAATTGCGACACCGTCTATTGTTCGTCTGACTTTATGAAGGAAGTCGCTTCACGTCTACTCTAGCTTTCAGAACTCATGCCTCCTGTTTAGATTTTTTGCCGAAATGTTTAGTGATGTTTAGTAATTTTGATCTTCTTCCCACTGTTTCATGAGAATTCTTGTATAATTTATTCTAATTTATTTTTTTGTTTTCTTATTGCCTTTTTTTTTTATTGCCTTTTTAATGTTCTGTGTATTCCTTTTTTAGTGTCTGCGAGTCCACCCGGGTGTTTTCCCGTCTTCCATGCGTTTTCTTCCGTTGTGTAAACCTTGTTTTGCACTTCCCTTCCAGTAACTGTATTGTTTCGTTACGGTTTATTTTTGTATTTACCTGCACCTTATTTCGTTTTTCTGACGTCTTTCTCTGTTGTTTTTATTTGGGAGTTTTTATTTATTTATTTATTCTTTTTTTTTAACTATCTTTAACTTAGGAATAAATCCAAGTTTCATCAAAATTGGTTTAGTAGTTTTCAAGATATGGCCAGGCGATAGTGAAAGTTTCAAAAAAAGGAGGTTATCAATTCGATGTGTATGTTTGTAATATTGTTGGAATTGCACAATATTCATATATTTTAGTCTGTGTGGGCTTCTAAACAGGTATGCCAAATTTCATAAGTGTGTGTTTGTATGTATATATGTTTGTCCACGAATTTCTCAGAAACTAGAAATCGAGTTGCAATATTTCTTTCTTTATTGGATTATTCATCTTTCAACTTAGGGATAAATCCAAGTTTCATCAAAATCAGTTCAGTAGTTTTCAAGATATGGACTAATATAGCTAGGCGATAGTGAAAGTTTCATTAAAGTCGTTTTTTTTTATACTCTGTTTAATCTTGTTTATACTCTGTTTAATCTTGTTTTACGTTCCAATTATCACAAAATTATTTTTATTAGATAACCATTGTTGCAAAATCAAATCGTGTAAATGATTTAAACTAATTTTAGGTTGCTCTACAACTTTACAATTGACTTTTTCCCCTTTCTATAAACGGTTTTCATTATGCAATAAATTTTACCTTGAAATTAAATGTGATTGTTAAAAAGCTCACACATGATTTGATATTAGATATTTTTTCGTAAACGAATATTGGTCGTAAGAAATATTCAGACTTATAAAATACTTTTTGAACACCTTGTATATATAAATATATAACGCTTTTTCCTCCCCCCCCCCCCATTCTCTCTCTCTTTTTTTTAGGGGAATGCTAATTTCTATGACCACGTAAAAGCGTAATAGGAGAAGTTATACAGGGTGTTTCAAAATTATGTACAATAAATTTAGTGACATATTCTTCAGGTCAAAAGAAGACGAAAATGTTCTATAGCACTTTGTCTGGAAACGATTTGTTTGCGAGTAATCCAATATCATACAGTAGGGAAGCACGGTAGTTAGCGGACGATATTTTAGCAGTTCCAGCGTTTCGATCCAATACTAGGTTGAGTGGTTTGTTCCATTTAAACCTACTTTAGGGTTGTTCCATTAGTTGTGTACGGTTGTTTCCATTACTGTAGTTTCACTACTGTACATCCACTAGGAATACCAATTTCAGAACGTTTGCGTGCTTTGACATACGCATTACGATTTACGTAAAAAAAAAGTCATGTACACGTATTCCAGTGCAGAATACACTGACATGCACCTAAGGTATGGTCTTGCGGACGGAAATGCTGTGGAAGCAAGAAGACTCTACCAAGAACGCTTTCCGAATAGACGTTTGCCAAATAACCGAACATTTGTATCTGTCGACAGACATTTGAGGGAGCGTGGTTCCTTTGGCCGTCAAACAGGACAAGGGCGGCCTGTAGCACATTCTCCGGGTGAGGAGGATGTGATAATTGACATCATACATGATGAACCACAGACAAGCACCCGTCGTATTTCTTCCATGGTACACATTCCGCACTCATCTGTTTGACGCATTCTTCACCGTCAGCTTTTGCATCTATACCACCTGCAACTGGTTCAGGCACTGAACCCAACGGACTATCCACACCGACAACGATTTTGCCACTGGATACAACGTCGTCATGCTGCAGACCCTAGTTGTCTCAGCCAGATACTTTTCACGGACGAAGCAACCTTCACCCGGACAGGAATCGTAAATTCTCACAACCAGCACCATTGGGCAGATGCTAACCCGCATGTTACCAGAGCTCGAGCGCATCAAGAGCGTTTCTCCGTGAACATCTGGTGTGGAATTGTCGGAAATAACTTAATTGGCCCTTATGTGTTGCCGCCACGATTGACTGGGCGAACGTATCTTTTGTTTCTGCAGAATGCATTGCCAGAATTACTGGAAGATGTTCCTCTTTTGATAAGATCTAACATGTGGTTCATGCATGATGGCGCTCCAGCACATTTCAGCCATGTTGTGCGAGCACACCTTAATGCAGCATACACGAATCGGTGGATAGGTCGAGGTGGACCGGTAGCCTGGCCTGCAAGTTCACCCGACCTTAATCCCTTGGACTTTTTTCTGTGGGGTCATGTGAAAACGATCGTCTACAGCACAGAAGTTCCTAACATTATGGATCTGCGACAACGAATTGAAAATGCATGCCAAACCGTTCGTAATGCTGGCGACGAACTCTTCCATGACATCAGACGGTCGCTCATGCTACGAGCCGAAGCGTGCGTGCGAGCTGGTGGCGGGCACTTTGAACAATTCCTGTAATTTGGAGCCACGGGTTTAGTTGGCTGTATCGCGTAAATAAATCGTTTCCAGACAAAGTGCTATAGAACATTTTCGTCTTCTTTTGACCTGAAGAATATGTCACTAAATTTATTGTACATAATTTTGAAACACCCTGTATAGAGAGAAGATAATAGATATACGAACTGGATTTTTTTTGTTGCTGAAAAACAGCCAAAGTTACTCGATAATCAAAGAGCTGATTACAGTAGGATAATTGATGCTGTCAGAAGGTCAGGCAATCTTTTTTTTTCTAGATGTGCCTGGAGGCATAAGAAGAAAACCTTCCTAATCAATCTTCTTCTCGCAAAGACCGGGCAGCACTGTACAGTTCTTGCTGTAGCATCTTCTACCATTGCAGCAGTATTTCTTACTGGAGGCAGGACTGCACATTTAGCTTATGTAACACCACAAATTTATTACCAGGGCAAAGGACCACTTGTCAAGAAAGACTGTTCATCCCACATTTCCATTAGCCTCAAAATATTACCCTAACACAAATCCTTCAGGGTTTACGAAATATCCGATAAGAAAAGAAAACACTAGGACTACAAGTTTCTTTAGAAAAATTTAACCTTTTGGTGTTTTTTTATTCTTGATCTCGGCCATGGGGTATTGTCACAGCAGCCTGTGAGCAAGCGCCAACGGTCGCAGTTCCCTGCAAGGGCGCCAGCAGTCGTAGTTCCCTGCAGCATGAAGCGTCTGCTTCCAGCTCGAGGACACAGGCTCCATCTATTGTCAACAGCGTCATCATTACTAATTCCAATGGCTTAAACAAACGTATGACGCATCAAAGTGGCAATAGATGGCAGAGCAAAAAGCCTGTGTCCGGAAGCGAAAGAAAATTGCACAATAACTCGAATTTGGAAACAGGGGAGAGGTGAAAAAGAAAGTCAAGGAGAGAATACGAGCCAGGCACTCGAGATAGATGTAACATGCGAGCTCCGAAAGAAGAAAGGAGCGCAAGAAATTTAGCCACAGGAGATATTGTGTGTGAACTTGATGCGGTTTTCTTCTGCAGTACGACGAACTCCTTTGAGCAGCAGAACTCGGAGATTCTGGTGTCGCATGTGCCTGTGAACTTTGGAAGGACGAGCAAGCCATCGCGAACTGTGCTTGTTAACGAATTTGTGTCTGTTTGTTTCAATGCAGTAGTCCTGACAGCAACGTCCGACAGGCCGGCGCGAACAAGAGCTCATAAAAAGAACTCAAGGGATGACAAAGTTCGCACGGAGGTCGACATCGTCGGGGATTCTCATGTTCAGCTACCTACGAAGGAAACGATGAGGTTCGCCCTGCTGGCTGCAGCATTCTTGGACGAGATTAACTGGCAACTCTACACGACTCCGCAGCCGCACGATATCAGTAACTTGGTACTGATTATAGGTCTGCCGAAACAGGAGCTTCGACGGATTCGTCATTGCGATAACGGTCGAGCGAAACAGGGGCCGTCTACGTGGACATCGGTACCCCCGTGGGGCTTAGCAGCATTTCTACACGAGGATTTGGGCACCTACTATATATCTCAGAGGACCAGCTTCAGCTGTCCCTGAAATCGAACGCAGTGCATCACTGCGATCTTGGGAAGACAGTCCCGTAAGGCAGTGCCATGCAAGTAAAGCTTACGAGTCAATCCGAGGAATACTTATGAATCAGTTTATTATTTAACTACATTCTCTGTAGTGCGCCATAAGCGCATTTCATTTGAGTAATTTTTATGCTTAGAGCGAACTTAGCTCTGCTCGCATTATTGTGGCCCGTTATTCGATGGCCCTTTTTCCGTGAACCCATACTGGTTTAATAGGAGGTCTTTCTTTGTACGCCCTTTGGGGCCTTATTTTTGTACAAGAGCATCTCCGCTCATTTTGGCGTAACCCCTTGTGTTAGAGGATGCGCACGAGGACCCTATGGGGATTCCCATTCCCCTTTTCATTAATAATACTTTATTTGCTCTTATTAATATCTTGTTTAATAAATATATTATTAAGATGACTACGTTGTTGTTCTTAAGCTATTTTCCACTGCGCTATAAAATATCTGTGAAGGGTATTTTGAGGTTTCTTTTATATTATGGTTGACTTACATAAATTTAATCCACAACAATAAAATGGTTGGATAGTTTTCCGTAGAAAAAACGCTTCAGAATCTTCTATCTATATATATAAAGAAGGGATGTTTGTGTGTGGGTGGGTCTGTTTGTATGTTTTTTATACAAATCTACAGTTTTATTCTGATCTTGATGAAATTTCGCATACTTGACCTTCGAAGCATGAGGAAGGTCACTGTCTACCTCAGATTTCGGAAAAATAATAAATGTCGATAAAAAATCGATATTCATGGTTATGGCAAGGCATATTAATGAGAAATATCTCATGACCAACAATGCAAGGCAAAGTTTGTGCAACAATAGGCCCATTGTGTTCGCATCAACAATGGTATCAACGCGCAATTCACCAATAACAATGAGCACAGAATGATGATGTAATGTTAAAGCAATCTTTCCAAGAATTATAACAATGAACATAAAATGATGATGTAATATGGATAAGTTTCAATTTGTAACAATGCATAGAATTCCTGTTATTCAGGCTTTTCTTAGAAAAAAGTGTTCTTAGTACTTAACAATTTCTTGAAAATATTTAAAAATGATCAGTAACTGGAGATAATGGAGAGTTAGCAGACTATTGAGAAAGAGTGGAAAGACGACAGAGGAAGCACTCCTTTAGCTCCGTGATGTATTGAGCAAATGGGAAGCAAGTAAATAGAAGAATCGGCGACCGCTAGACTGCACAAAGTGATGAATGGCCAAGTTTTGCTTCAACACATCGAGAGAAGAGTGGAAATTGCAACAACACTAAGTATACATCTGAGGTAAGATTACGTGAGTAAGAAATTATTTAGACTAGCAGTGGCATCCTTGGAGAGGTCCAGCCATTGTGAGCCTTTAAAAAGATTTTTTTCGAATTTTCATTAAGAATTTTTACTGTATTAATTCTAAGCACTTTCATGTGTTTATTTTTAAGATATTGCAAAATTTAATTTAATTTTTTGAGATTGTTCTGTTTACATCCAAGTGTAATTATCCCGGGCAACGCCGGGTACCTTTGCTAGTATTATATAAATTCCAAGTTTGCTCTTCCAAGAGATTCATTTACGTCCCTTACACTCCCTTACGTCCCTTAAGAGCATTCCTGTGCCCACTACAAAATTATTTTAAAGTCTTGTAGATCATATTAATAATATTATCATCTGTTATAAAACGTTGTATTCTTAAATACCCATATTTAACAACAATGTTTATCTTAGATTAGGGGATATACGTCTTCTCAAATTCTTCAGTGAGTTAGACTTTCCACAATGTGCTTATGAGAAAAATATATAAACATCAAATCAACCATAACTCCAAATAATCTAATAAAAATGTTAACGTATCCTCAGTGATCTGCAAACGAATATGAACATTTTTGGCAAACATTTCATGATTTTCAGAGAATGTAGTAAAATAATAAACTGATACATATGCAGGAATACAAGGTATATTATTTGTCTACATTCTCTGTAGTGCGCCATAAGCGCATTACATTTGAGTAATTTTTGTGCTTAGAGCGAACTTAGTTCTGCTCACATTATTGTGGCCCGTTATTCGAACCTTTTTCCGTGAACCTGTACTGGTTTAGTACGAGGCCTTTCTTTGTACGCCCTTTGGGGGCCTTATTTTTGTACATGAGCATCTCCACTCATTTTGGCGTAACGCCTCGTGTTAGAGGATGCGCATGAGGACCCTATGGGGGTTTCCATTCCCTTTTAAATTAATAATACTCTATTTGCTCTTATTAATATCTTGTTTAATAAATATATCTTTAAAATGACTACATTGCTGTCTTTATTAACATGTTCTTAAGCTATTTTCCACTGCGCAATAAAATATCTGTGACAGGTATTTTGAGGTTTCTTTTATATTATGGTTGACTTACATAAATTTAATCCACAGCAATAAAACATGGGTTGGATAGTTTTCCGTGAAGAAAACGCTTCATAATCTTACTTAATGTCTATATCTTAATATCCTTCATCTTAATCTATACATATAAAGAAGGATGTTTGTGGGTCTGTGGGTCTGTCTGTGGGTCTGTACGTTTTTTATACAAATCTACAGTTTTATTCCGATCTTGATAAAATTTCGCATACATGACCTTCAAAGCATGAGGAAGGTCACTGTCTACCTCAGATTTCGGAAAAATAATAAATATCGATAAAAAAATCGATATTCATGGTTATGGCAAGGCATTTTAATGAGAAATATCTCATGACCAACAATGCAAGACAAAGTTTGTACAACAATAGGTATCAACAATGGTATCAACACGCAATTCACAAACGCTCTGCATGAACCAACAATCAATATCTCATGACTAACAATGAAAGGAAAAGTTTGTGCAAGTGTAATTATCCCGGGCAACGCCGGGTACCTCTTCTAGTATTATATAAAGAAGGATGTTTGTTTGTGGGTTTGTTTCTGGGTTTGTTTGTCAGTTTTTGTGTTTGTTTGTTTGTTTTTTATACAAAACTACAGTTTTATTCCGATCTTGATAAAATTTCACATACATTTACCTTCAAAGCATGAGGAAGGTCACTGTCTACCTCAGATTTCGAAAAAAAAATAATTATTGACAAAACATCTACATTGATGGTTATAGCAGGGCCTATTAATGAGAAATATCTCATGACCAACAATGCAAGCAAACTTAGTGCAAAAATAGGTATCAACAATGGTGTTAAAACGCAATTCACCAATAACAATGAGCACAAAATTATTCAAAGAATTATAACAATGAACATAAAATGATGATGCAGTGACAGAACATTCGTTTCCAAGAATTATTAATAATGAACAGGAAATGGATATAATAGACGATATAGATAGGGCAGTCTCTCTCGATGAGGCAAAGGAGGTACACGAGTCTTCCTTCAGCTCCCTAACAAGCGTTCAGACGATTGGGAAAACTGTGTGTGTTACTTTGTGTGTTTGTGTGTGTATGTGTATGTTTGTGTATTTACCTACAAGCGTAATTAACCCGATCAACGCCGGGTCCTCTACTAGTCCTCTATATATATAAAGAAGGATGTTTGTGGGTGGGTGGGTCTGTCTGTCTGTACGTTTATTATACAAATCTACAGTTTTATTCCGATCTTGATAAAATTTCGCATACATGATCTTCAAAGCATGAGGAAGGTCACTGTCTACATCAGATTTCGGAAAAATAATAAATATCGATAAAAAATCGATATTCATGGTTATGGCAAGGCATTTTAATGAGAAATATCTCATGACCAACAATGCAAGACAAAGTTTTTGCAACAATAAGTATCAACAATGGTATCAACACGCAATTCACAAACACTCTGCACGGACCAACAATATATATCTCATCACCAACAATGCAAATAAAAGTTTATGCAACAAAACAGATATCAACAATGGTGTCAACACGCAATGCACCAACACTATGTAAGGATCAACAGTATATGTCTCATGACCAACAATGCAAGGCAAAGTTTGTGCAATATAGAATTCAATGCTTAGAATATCTGTTATTCAGGCTTTTCTTAGAGAAGAGAATTCTTAGTACTTAATAATTTCTTGAAAATCTTTAAAAATGATCAGTAACTGGAGATAATGAGTTAGCAGACTATTGAGAAAGAGTGAAAGACGATAGAGGATGCACTTCTTTAGCTCCGTGCTTTATTGTGCAAATGGTAAGCAAGTAAATAGAAGAATTGGCGATCGCTAGACTACACAAAGTGATGAATGGTCAATTTTTGCTTCAAGACATCGAAAGAAGAAAGGAAATTTCAACAACATCAAGTGTACATCTAAAGTAAGAATACGTGAGTAAAAAATTATTTAGACTATAAGGCATCCTTGGAGAGGTCCATCCATTGTGAGCCTTTAAAAACCTTTTTATCGGTAAATCAAGTCCCGGTATATCACCTAGGATGGACTTTTTCAGTGAAGAGGTAAAAAAAATTTTTTCCTGTCTTTCGGATTTTTTTTAGAATGGATTTTTCTTAGAATGGATTTTTCGAATTTTCTTTAAGAATTCTTACTGTATTAATTCTAAGCGTTTTCATGTGTTTTTTTATAATTTAACATTTTGAGATTGTTCTTTTTACCTACAAGCGTAATTATCCCTGGCAACGCCGGGTTTTCTGCTAGTCTTATATCAATTCCGAGTTTGCTCTTCCAAGAGATTCACTTACGTCCCTTAAGAGCATTCCTGTGCCCACTACAAAATTATTTTAAAGTCTCGTAGATCATATTAATACTATTTTCATCTGTTATAAAACGTTGTATTCTTAAAAGTCCATATTTAACAACAATGTTTATTTTAGATTAGGGGTTCTATCCCTTCTCACATTCTTCAGTGAGTTAGCCTTTCCACAATGTGCTTATGAGAAAAAAATATAAACATCACATCAACCGTAACTCCAAATAATCTGATAAAAATTTAACGTATCCTCAGTGATCTGCAAACCAATGTGCACACTTTTGGCAAAATTTTCATGATTTTTACCGAAAATCACCAAAATGGGTGCATTTACAGTTTCGTGCACACGTTTAGCCAAATTTTCATGATTTCCACCGAAAGTCACCAAAATGGGTGGACACATTTTTTTATCTTAATCCAAACTTTCATTAATTCGGGGCGCACGATAGTTGGGGAAGCTCCAGGTAAGTTTATGATTTAATCTACACATAACTTCTCTATTATTCATTCACCCAAAGTTAAAAGCCTCTTCAATAATAATTATTTTGTGTTTATCTTTTAATTTATGGGTCACTCCAATTCATTGTAACATCTATACATCTTTAGAAGAAGAGATCGAAACTGTCAATTACAGGTAAACCTGGTCGGTCTATTTTTTTATCTTAACCGTGCCGCAATCATAACAATCAGTGATGAACGTTTCTTTAACTTATTTACAATAACCATTTCTAATTTCTACTTAATTATCAATAACCATTTCTGATATTTCTATCGTTTCAGGTTAACCAGCTATTATATTGTTCTATAAAAGGGCACCCACGCCTGTCAGGATGGCTTAGTTCTTCCAATCACATTTCGAAAGATGAGCGAATTCGGAAAAAGAGTGCGTGGGGGGACAAGGGTGGGGTAGAGAGCGTATGGGGAAAAACGGTAGGAATGTTAATGAAGTTAGTAGAACTAGGGTAAGTACCTTACGTTTTCCTTATTTACTGGAGTTACCCTCTGATGGCTTTTTACTGCGGGATCAGAAATATCTTTGCCTGATATCTAGGCGCTTGTCCATGGAGTGTGCATTTCAAATTCGAACGCTGTATCTTGCAGGTTTCCTCCAGTTGTAGTGGTTTGGCTAAGAAACAAGGATTCTGCGTTTGGATCTGTTTTCCAGAAGACATCCTCAAAAAAGTCTTTCTTCATCATGGCTACTTCTGCTACATTCGACCTTCTACGTCTCCAAGCTTCTTTTTTTTCTAACAACGCCGCTGTCCGACAATTGTTCTGTCGTAATAGTCGACAGTCTCCTTTTAATCACATTGTTATCACTGATTTAACTGTTCAATTATTGTTTAAGACTATAATGCACTCACATTGTAATCGATTCGCACAAATTACGCACATCTAATTCTCGGTATCCCTTCATTTTACTGTTTTCTTGAAACATTTCCACACATATTTAGTAAATTTTAAATTCAACGTCCAAATCTGCCCTATAATTCGAGGAAATGTAAGCTAACAAGGTGAAAGGAATGGTCCTAAATTTCAGCGTGTTCACTTACAATATTCATTTGAAATTGGTCAAAACAAATTCTCCAATACACAACATTTCAAGGAATTTGTTTAAGAAAAAGCACGACTGATTGTCTCTAATGATTGAACCATGTCACATCATAAGGCTCTGGAAGTTGTTGACAAGACTTTAAATGTCATCACAGGCAGTGACTGTGATACTTGCAGGATACTATTGACAGACCCTACCCGTCATCCCAAAAGGCACAAAGCCTGGTGAGCTGAATGCTTCTTTCAAGACCTTTCTTTCTACGGCAACATGTTCAGAAACTGGAACTCAAGACCAACAAGAGAGCCCGCCTGTTTGGAGATTTAACAGCTGAGTAATTTTCACAGTAGCTGCTTGCCCTTGGCAGCAGAAGATTGCCTTCGTACCAACAGCTCGACATGCAACAACTGACCTGAAGGCTTCTGCTGGTTTCCTATATCCTGCTGGGGAGGTTTAATTTCTTGTTATCCTTTACAGATTAGCTGATAATTCATCTGTTTTACCCATTATTGATTGAAAATGAACACTACAGCTTTTTCACGGAGTATTTACCGAAATTTTTATAAATACTAGCATCGCTTTTGTTCGAAGTTTGACCAATTTTGTAAATGATGAATTGTAATTGAATGTATGTGACGCATTGAAATGCATCTCTCACTGTAATTGAATTGAATTCTCACTGATCTATCGGTATCTATTAGCATCCTATCGGTGTAAGTATTTAATTAATATTTCGGCTAATTGTGATCGCAGAGACCTGTTGTCAGCGGAAAAAGTTACGTTTCGATCTTTATGAGATCGAAACGAAAAAGTTCGACGCAATAAAGAATTTTATAAAAATAATGAAGGAGGAAATACGGAGAAGCCGACCCCTAGAAGAATGGAGAGCAGCGGGCGAGCTCAAGTTCGAGAGAAGGTGGAAGACGGGGAAGGAAGGTGGAAGACGGGGAAGGAAGGTGGAGAGCAAAGACAAAAAAAGCAGAGTGGAATAGGAAACCGAGCAGGAAGGTTGAAAAAGAAGATAGCTCCAAGAATGGTTCCAAAAGAAGAATGAACATAGGAAAAGAGTTTGGAGAAGGGGCATAATAATGCTTGAGAATAAGGAGAAGCCCGAGGATGGCAATAGAGAAGAGAGAGAAACCTTAAAGAAGAACAGTTTTTCGATTTGGTGTGCATCGAGACGAAGGGAGGATCAAGGAAGTGCGAGCGAGGAAGCACAAGATATTCCGGTGATTAAGCAAGAGGATTTGTTTACAGGAATTAAGCGAAATTCCGACATCGCCGTCAGCGTCACGGATATCGTTCCTGAGAAAGAAAAATGCGAGGAGTCGCGAGCGGCAGTTTGCGAAAGACAGCACTCAATTCCGGCTAGCAGTAAGTCATGCGTTCCATAATTATTAATTAAACATTTGTAAATTTAACATTCTCCTTGCGCCATTGAAATAGACACGGTAACTTCTCCTTCAATGGATTCTATGCTATTAATGTTAGTTCGCTATAGAGAAGTTCACCTGCTCTGCTCTCATTGGTCATTTGTGATAAGACATATATTAATGGTTTGCATGTTTTATTTTGCATGAAAAGTTACAACGTACGACCATATCCAGAAGCCAACTTATCCCTGTGTTCTTTATGGAATTCTGACTACGTTCCAGAGTTTACAGGCCCCCGAATTGTGGCGCCTCTTCCAGATTTTACAGCAACCTCAGTAGGACGAACGTCCGAGGCAACTGACATAGTTTTAAACAGTAAGCATTAACTAGCTTCTAATAATAGTTGTTAAAACGTTATTTAATCGTGTTGCTGTTACATCTGCTATATAAATCGTATCTCCCAATATCGCAGTTCCAAAACTTAGTGCTAATTATTCTTCTTTTTACTCTCCGAGCAGATCGGAGCTCCCCACCCTCCCCATAGTGGGGCATGGACCCTTCCCGGTTTATACAGAAGATTGGAAGCACCATTCTACGTTCATAAATTAATTACTTTAATTAATGATTACCATTAGTTTGTATAATGAATATGAATTGCATTCCTGCACATTTAAAGTGAACTTAGTTAAAATAGTTTATTACAAGATTCTGAATTTTTGTAGAATTCAAATAGTTTCATTAAACTTTTGTTTATGATAATTAACATACGTCTACCCTCCTTATTCTGCTGTCACTTAATGCAATTATCACGTGACACCTGTTTTTTTCCTGCTCTTCTTTGGCACAGTACCTTTTGAATGTTATAGGTTTCATTCCCCATTCTTTTTTAATAAATACCCCAAAAATGTTCCCCAATTTCGACGTTCTCGTATTATTATATAGATTTCAGATATTTATTTGTGAGTGTTCACGCGAAAAGGGACCTGAAGAGATTGGAAACGGTTTTCTGTTTTGTTTTGTATTTTTTTTATATTATAAGAAAAAAAAGGAAAAATTTCCACCACCAGGATTCGAACCAGCCATCGTGATAGTTTGGATAGAAAGAATTCCCAATCTGCGAGTTGGGTGCCCGTCCTCTCAGTGGGCCTCCATCTTTACTATCTGGTAAGTCTTTAAGAACATCTGGTGACAGCCTTGCAGTGTCGTGTTCACGATGGCCCCCTTGGTAGACACAACGAGCGTGATACTGGTGGGGTTCCTGGTTCGAATCCAGGTCGTGAAATTTATTCTTTCCGTTTGTTCGTATAATATCATTTCCTTATAATTGGAGTTTCATCTCCAGTTTCCTTTTGTAATTTTTCTCTTGTATTTTTTGGTGATTTGCAATCGTTTGACTTACGACTTAATTTTAGTCTTCACAGAACATTATTATTGTAAACAATTTTTTATATTAACTATTTATCTCATGCATCTCATTTGACTCTGATACAGCTGACACGTTTTTTTTGCTTACCGCCTCTTCCTTTGTATTCATAGTCTTTTGTTTACGGGCCCAGTTATAGTGGCTAAAATAAATAGTGTCGAAATTGGCACAGTTCTAATGTTTGACTACCCGATGATACAGGCAGATGGCGCTACTGTTCCAACTTAGGTCATCATCGTTGTGCATGAATAAAAATACAGGGTGTGACCAATAAGTAGGGTAAATTTATTATCGACCTTTGTCTGTACGGTTGTTTTGTGGCATGTCATGGAGCAGAGAATCAATTTAAATTTCTTGTACAAATTGGGTAAATCAGCAGGTGTCTGGAGATGAAACTGTGACCTTGAAGATTATGTATGCGTGGTTTAAAAAGTTTAGTGATGGGCTCTTGGTTTCTCTTGCCCGATAATAAACGAGCGCATCCCGCTACGTCTGTAAAGCGGTTTCTGGCTCAACATTTGTTACTAAACTGTCGCACCCTCCGTTTTCCCCAGACGTCACACCGGACTTTTTATGTTACATATATAATGCTCATTCAAGCTGCTATGACACAGGAATTGAAAGCTATACTAGTGGTGAAGTTTTCAAGAGCTTTCGACGATTTGTACACACATTGTCAAAAGGTCATAGTGTACGACCGGAACTATTTTGAAGAATTGTATGTGAGGCCTACTCAATGTAAGATTTATTACCTCATTCATCCTATTTATTGCACAAACCTTGTATTTCACATTTAAACACGTTTTCCGTATGAAATTCAGCTTTTCATTCCATTTCGTTTCAATAGAAATAATTTTTTTTTATTAAATAAGACCTTGAATAAATATTCAAAAGAATAAAAGATGTTAAATTGGTTTCCTTGATATAATTTGAGCCAAAATTATTTTCAATATTTAAAAGGGTTGTTAGGGATCTATGGTTATCATATCTAAATGTGGCTCGCGCGTTCATTTCACGTGAGATAACACGAAGTATTGTTAGGATAGGAATTAAAATAGTTAGTATTCGAACAACGAGATAAAAACATTGATTTATGCCACTGAAAACTGACAGGTTTCAGGAGGGTACATATCCTTCCTGGTGTCAAATTCAATTATTCCGAAATTATGAAAGCATGCAGGAAACGAGGCTTCGTAGTTACCAAGAGAGGGATATCAAGTATACTAGATAACATTGGCTAAACCAGAAGCAGCGCCATTCCTGAAGTTTAAACCGAGATCATCCTCTTGAAGTCATCCAGAAAATTCGGGGTCTCGTAACTGGATGTAACCCACCAACACAATGGGCACTGCACATAAGATAGGGATATTAGTGCACATGGTAAATATAATTATCAACAGCGATTTACAACTAGAGAAGGGACACAAGAGCCATGTTCATAAATTGTTACTGTGCCATGTTCAAAAGTGACGGACCAACTGCCGTAAACTACACGGTGAATATAATTAAAGTGACGCTATTTAGATCCTTCTAGCAGCCGTTCTGTTAATCAGATTTTGACGAAACTTGAGAAATATGTTATACAAACCAAGGGGAAGAGAATTTTGCAATAAAAATTAGTTCACATTTTGACCGCTACGTCAAAATATGGAGCATGAATAACAACAAAAACAAGTTAGAAGCAGAGAAATTTATAAAAAACAGAGCATTTGTTCAATGTGTATTCCATTTGTGCCAATGACATGTTCAAAGCGCATTATTGCATGTTCCACAGTAGAGCGAAGGGTTTCCTGAGGAATCGCAGTGATATGGCGTGTTATGCTTGCTTTCAATTCAGGGACATTCCGTATTCTACCTCCATAGACATTATCTTTCAAATATCCCCACAACCAGAAGTCACAAGGGTTTAAGTCCGGTGAACGAGGAGGCCATGCAGTTGAAAAGGTTCTCGAAAATCACCCGATCATCTCCAAAATGAGCATGAAGCAGTTCCTTCACTTGTCGTGCTAATGTGGGGTGTTGCACCATCTTGCATTAAGACAGTAGTGTCGACAATCGACAATCGAACAGTGTAGTGTATCGGTATTCGTGTGGAACTTGAAGCATAGCTTCCATAATCTCACCCTTCATAATCATATTCCAAGGGAAATACACTGAACTAGAAAAGAAGCCTGATGTACCCACAAAGGTCATCCAAAGTATGAAAGAAAAATGCCTCCTCTTGGTGGAGGAAAATTTGATTGACGACTGTCTAGACTAGAAGCAGACCACTATTATTAGATAAAACACGACCTATGAAGTCCAGTAATCTGGAAATAAGACATTATCAATGTCTTCAAAATTAATATCAAGTATATGCCTTGGATCACGATATCTCAATCTATGCATAGGATGATTTAAAATGACCGAGACTAGCTCGTTGCTATGATTTTCTATATTGGGCAGCATGGATTCCATGAACGTATTTGCCAATATGAGTCATGTTGAAGTCATTATAAATGGAGGAATTGCGAACAATTCTCCGATCTTTTTGCGCAATAGTCCTAAGGGTAACGTTTTGGAACGTTTGCAGTTCTTTCCACCTAGTCTTACATATTGTGGCCCAGACGGGCATACCATACGTCCAGATAGTCCGAACAATGATCTTATAGAGTAGGAGTTTATTATCAATGTTTAGAGCACTATTCCGGCCCATCAGAGCAATCGAGCTAAACTTGGCTTTCCTAGCCTTATTCAACGCATAAGTTGCGTGGGGAGTCCAGGTAAGTTTAGAGTCAATAACAACACCAAGATATTTATAAGTTTCAACCCAGTCCAGTTTTTTGCCATATTGCGTTAGAGAATCTAATGATCTCTTTCTCTTCTTGGAGACAAACATCGCCTTGCATTTGTCTACATTCAATTTTATCCTCCACTTGCTAAACCAGCTTTCACACTCCTTTAGAGCCTTCTGTAGCCGCGAGACAACTACGGCTGGTTGACGAGCACAGATCAGTATAGCAGCATCATCTGCGTAAAAAAAGAGCTTACATTTGGAAGGACTTGGAAAGTCTCGCATAAAGTAATTGAATAATACTGGCCCCAGGACTGAACCCTGTGGGACACCAGCTTTTACTTCATACATAGGAGATAGACTATCTCCAACTCTGGCCTGAAAGAACCGGTTGGAGAGAAACGAGTGTATCAGAGTAATTATGTCTTGAGGAAATCCATCCATAATCATTTTAAATATAAGACCATCGTGCCAGACTTGGTCGAAGGCTTTGTGTACGTCGAGGAAAACGACCCCACAATACATAGAGAGATTAGGGGGCTCATTGATATCCGCTGCGAGCCTCCATGTTTGAAGTTGGCAGGAATGGTTTGAGCGAAAGCCAAATTGTTCATCGCGGATGAGATCGTTGGCATCACAGTACTCAATGAATCTCTTGAGAATTGTTTTTTTCCAGAATTTTGGAGATTGATGGTAACAAGCTGATGGGCCTGTAGCTAACAAGATTTGCAAGATTTTGTCCTGGCTTAGGAATGCTTGAGACAACTGATTGCTTCCAAGCATCCGGGAAGTAAGTGTTCTTCCAGCAGTCGTTAATCACTTTTGCAATATCTTGAATTGTATTTTGAGGTAAATTTTTCAAAGCACTGTTCGTAATAGTCTTTACTTGGAGCTTTTCTCGTTTTTAAATTTTTAATGATGCTTAGGACTTCATTTACATCAATGCTATGTTTTGGGAATTCATTGCCGTGAATATTATAGAAGCCAGTTATGCAGGATTTTACTTTCTCAGACATATCAAGTCCTATTTGCCGACCATCAGTAGCCGTGACAAATTGTTCTGAAAGTGAACTTGCAATAAGCTGCGCTTTATCATCATCATTCGTGATGAATTTGCCATTTTGGGCTAACAGTGGTGGGATATTATGGCTTTCTTGTTTTGCAAGGCTCGAACCATGCACCGAATAGAGTTATCGTGGGTCGACAGACTCTTGACTTTATCGCTCCACCTGTCATTACGAAGTGCTTTTACCTCCTCGTGAACTCTTCTAGTGAGCCTATTATACTTGGTCTTAAGCCATGAATCACGAGTTCGGTACCACTGCCTTCTAACCTTATTCCTTTGCTCAATTAATTGTTTGATTTCTGGGGTGAGATCAAGGTGATCAGCTCGCTTCGACTCTAAGGGTGAAGCACTAGAGTCAATAGCTGCATTTATACGTTTAGTAAGCCTTTTCACATTGGTATCTATGTCGCTCGTACTATGTACGTTATTTAGTGGGTAGTCATCATTTTTGAGAATTTCTCTAAAAAATTTCCAGTCTTGTTTGAGCCTCAGTTCTTCTTTGAGGTCAATGTTTACGTTATCAAAATTTAGTGCAACTGGTTTATGGTCTGAGGATAGATCATTGACAGTATAAATACTGAATGATTTGTAGAAGCCCTTCAACAACACAATATCAAGTACAACACTTAAGAAGAATGATCACAATAATATGTATCATCTACAGGGCCTACTGCAATAATATCAGATTGCTTTTGCACGTAGCCATACAAAAGGACACCGTTTTGGTTATGGCATCTTGAATTCCACTGCGAGTGCTTAGCGTTCAGGTCTCCCGCCATAATAACGGGAATATTCCCGGAAAACAGCTCGTCAAGCTCATTGGCATCGAATTTATGCTTGGGCGCATTATATAGAGCCACTAGTTTCACCTCTCCCAGTGTGGCATCAGTAATGATAGCAGAGGCAGCTTCCATTCCCATATAGTCTCGGGTTGGTTCCTCCCGATGATGAATGCCTTTCTTAATAATAATTGCTGACCCACCTGACGGGGACTTTACTGTAGTGGGAAGAAAAGTCTTTACGATAGACACAGTAACCAGGCAGCCTGAAGTCGCGGTCTGGCCTTAAGTGTGTCTCACATAGAAATGCTATGTCTATATCCCATTGGGTTAGGAAGTTGTAAAACTCAATACGCCTCCGGCGGACCCCCCTGGCGTTCCATATTACGCAACGAAGTTTACCTCGATTTGTAATAGAATAGCATCGATCAGCCATACTGTCAGTGTTTATTCGTAAGTATTCCACTCATCAGTGGCATTTTCTTGCCCAGTTCGTTTAACAAATTGCATACACTGCCAATTTGTTTATACATTACTTGAAAATCATTCACGTTAATGCTCTTATCTTGTTTGGAGACCATTGAGGCATAGGAAATCTCCGGGGACACTTTAGCACTTTGCATTCTCCTGACTTGCGGATATTTAGGACATTTTGTGTAACTGGAGGTGTGTTGTCCATTACATCGAATACATTTTGGGGGATCTTGTCCTTTTACATTTGGCCAGTCTTTTGACTGATGATCTTAAGCGCATTTGTGTCTAAACATTGTTATTCTTGTATAGTAGGAATGACTTTCTGCTGCAGAAGTTCCAGTAACGAGCACCAGTGATTGAATATCTTTTAGTGCCTTGACGTGTTGGGATAGTACAGGACGGCGAACAAATAGGAAGTAATGCTGCCTGATTTGCTGATGATTAGGAAAAAATCAAGGGAAATTCAGAGAATTTTACGATATCTTCTTGCTAGGCACCCTATCATTCCTAACCTTTTTTATAATTTTAATTTAATGTGTTATCCTGTTGCATTTTTCTCGCCGCCCTCTTATTACTTCCTATTTGTCCTCCGTCCTGTCCTATCCCAACACGTCTACTAATTAATCTCATTTGTTCTCTACTTGTTTTTCAGCCAATACCGTATTACTATTCCCTATGCAAACTAGTGGTATGCGATGGTTTAAAAATCACCGTCGATGGTATGATCCATCATCGAAACACAATCGATGGGTTCAGGAATACCATCGATGTTTCTTTTAATTTTTTTTATCTCATTAAAAGAGCATAATATCACATAGATAAAGCTTAGACTACAACAAATATTTTATTACTGATAACACTAGTCAACACATTTTGTGACTAAGACCACACAAAGTGTTCTTAATAGTAATTTGTAGGTAGAACCCGAATCTGCTTTTAGGTTTTTTCTATCACGTCATGTTTCCAAGTTATGCACATCGAGACTTCTGTGTTAAAGTAATGGGAGTGAAGAGAAGCGGCTACGTTGTTAAAGTATCCATATTTTGGGGGCCGCAAGGAAATTTACCAAGCCCCAAACACTGAATGATTTGAAAATGTTTCATTGTAAAACAAGATAGCTGTGCGTGCTATAAAAATTAAAAAATTATATTCGTAATCAGCAGAAAAATACTACCAAAAATCACCCACTTTCATTTTGTCACAAGAAAAATCTTAAATTTTGTTGGCTAGTGCAATTTGACAAATGTAAAAGTTGGGTTTAACAAAATTTATGCAAGACATTCAAAGACATCGATTGTAAAATCAACAATTTCTCCAATTGCTTTGGACTTATGGTTTTTTTTTCCAATGGTGCAAACTGCTTTTGAAAAAAGTCTTTCTGCAGGCACAGATGTTGCTGGTGGCGTTAAAAATCTTTGGGCCATCATTCTAATTGCAATATTATTTCCGTGCATCATCTTCTAAGCATGCAGTGGATTACTATTATGAGGAGTCAGTGGCGATTCAAGGTAAAATGCAAACTTGCGTATAAGCCATTGCTGCTAGTAATCAGTGTTGCCATGTTTTGAAAACAGAAAGTGATACAGTGCTATCTGAATTATGCTACATATAAGCCTGTCATAAATTACAACTGTAATTGCCAAACACAAAAGAAATAAACCACTACTTATAATTTAAACCTTTTATTAATAATAAAATTTCATATATTTGCATTCATACATTCAAAAGTTTCATTTTCACTAATTTTTACATACATATCGCTGTTTAAACGTGATAACATTTCAGTTGATGTTATAAATGATGTACGTGTTCCATCATCATCATGTATATGTTCCATAATTAGAATTTTACAATGAAGGCACAACGGTCCACGTGCATTTAACACTGCCATCAAGCAACAACAATTTAAGCATATTAAAAAATCTCTCAAAAATAAATAAATAATCACATGGTGGCATGATCTTATCTTAATTTATGGACAATCATACGTCGAGTGAAGCCGTTGTGCAGTACAGTAGCAGTAGTGGGTCCCGACTGAATTCCATGCGACAATCGACAATCGAACAGTGCAGGGAAAACAAAGCGAGTGATCCGAAAGCGACGCTTTCACTGCCATACTCGTCCAGAAGGTAACCACGGGAAGTACAGTACACTGAACTAGGCAAGAAACCAGATGAAACCTAGTTGAGTCATCCAGAGGATAAGATGGAGTCCTTTCCTGACAGGACGATAGTGTTGATTGTCGATTGACAAGGGACACGAGGAGCTAGAATATCCAATATTCGGGAAATATGGCCTTTTGGATGTCGTCTAAATTGATGTCCAGGATGTGACGTGGCCTGCGATGTCTAAGGAGGCTTCTGAAGGTGAACGGATGCTGAAGAATACCTGCAACCAGAGAATTGGGATGGTCCTTCATCTTTGGAATTCCTTGCGACAATCGACAATCGAACAGTGAACTGTACATTTTTTCAGATGGGAAGAAAGCAGCGCTTTCACAAAGCTCATCGAACCAGAATAAATTCCAAACGAAATACACTGAGGTAGTCAAGAAGGAATTCCATGCAATCGACAATCGAACAGTGTAGTGTATCGGTATTCAAGTGGAACTTGAAGCGTAGCTTCCATAATCTCACCCTTCATAATCATATTCCAAGGGAAATACACTGATCTAGAAAAGAAGCCTGATGTACCCACAAGGGTCATCCAAAGTATGAAAGAAAAATGCCTCCTCTTGGTGGAGGAAAATTTGATTGACGACTGTCTAGACTAGAAGCAGACCACTAGTATTAGATAAAACACGACCTATGAAGTCCAGTAATCTGGAAATAAGACATTATCAATGTCTTCAAAAATAATATCAAGTATATGCCTTGGATCACGATATATCTTTCTATGCATAGGATGATTTAAAATGACCGAGACTAGCTCGTTGCTATGATTTTCTATATTGGGCAGCATGGATTCCATGAACGTATTTGCCAATATGAGTCATGTTGAAGTCATTATAAATGGAGGAATTGCGAACAATTCTCCGATCTTTTTGCGCAATAGTCCTAAGGGTAACGTTTTGGAACGTTTGCAGTTCTTTCCACCTAGTCTTACATATTGTGGCCCAGACGGGCATACCATACGTCCAGATAGTCCGAACAATGACCTTATAGAGTAGGAGTTTATTATCAATGTTTAGAGCACTATTCCGGCCCAGCAGAGCAATCAAGCTAAACTTGGCTCTCCTGGCCTTATTCAACGCATAAGTTGCGTGGGGAGTCCAGGTAAGTTTAGAGTCAATAACAACACCAAGATATTTATAAGTTTCAACCCAGTCCAGTTTTTTGCCTTATAGTGTTAGAGAATCTAATGATCTCTTTCTCTTCTTGGAGACAAACATCCCCTTGCATTTGTCTACATTCAATTTTAGCCTTCACTTGCTAAACCAGCTTTCACACTCTTTTAGAGCCTTCTGCAGCCGCGAGACTACTACGGCAGGTTGACGAGAACAGGTCAGTACAGCAGCGTCATCGGCGTAAAAAAAGAGCTTACATTTAGAAGGACTTGGAAAGTCTCGCATAAAATAATTGGATAATACTGGCCCCAGGACTGAACCCTGTGGGACACCAGCATTTACTTCATACATAGGAGATAGACTATCTCCAACTCTGGCCTGAAAGAACCGGTTGGAGAGAAACGAGTGTGTCAGAGTAATTATGTCTTGAGGAAATCCATCCATAATCATTTTAAAAATAAGACCATCGTGCCATACTTGGTCGAAGGCTTTGTGTACATCGAGAAAAACGACCCCACAGTACATAGAGAGATTAAGGGGCTCATTGATATCCGCTGCGAGCCTCCATGTTTGGAGTTGGCAGGAATGGTTTGAGCGAAAGCCAAATTGTTCATCGCGGATGAGATCGTTGGCATCACAGTGCTCAATGAATCTCTTGAGAATTGTTTTTTCCAGGATTTTGGAAATTGATGGTAACAAGCTGATGGGCCTGTAGCTAACAGGATTTGCAGGATTTTGTCCTGGCTTAGGAATGCTTAAGACAACTGATTGCTTCCAAGCATCCGGGAAGTAAGTGTTCTTCCAGCAGTCGTTAATCACTTTTGCAATATCTTGAATTGTATTTGGAGATAAATTTTTCAAAGCACTGTTCTTAATAGAATCTTTACCTGGAGCTTTTCTCGTTTTTAAATTTTTAATGATGCTTAGGACTTCATTTACATCAATGCTATGTTTTGGGAATTCATTGCCGTGAATATTATAGAAGCCAGTTATGCAGGATTTTACTTTCTCGGACATATCAAGTCCTATTTGCCGACCATCAGTAGGCGTGACAAACTGATCTGAAAGTGAGCTTGCAATAAGCTGCGCTTTATCATCATCATTCGTGATGAATTTGCCATTTTGGGCTAACAGAGGTTGGATATTAATGGCTTTCTTGTTTTGCAAGGCTCGAACCATGCACCACATAGAGTTATCGTGGGTCGTCAGACTCTTAACTTTCGCATTCCATCTGTCATTACGAAGTGCTTTAACCTCCTGGTGAACTCTTCTTGTGAGCCTATTATACTTGGTCTTAAGCCATGAATCACGAGTTCGGTACCACTGCCTTCTAACCTTATTCCTTTGCTCAATTAATTTTTTGATTTCTGGGGTGAGATCAAGGTGATCAGCTCGCTTCGACTCTAAGGGCGAAGCACTAGAGACAATAGCTGCATTTATACGTTCAGTAAGCCTTTTCACATTGGTATCTATGTCGCTCGTACTATGTACGTTATTTAGTGGGTCGTCATCATTTTTGAGAATTTCTCTAAAAAATTTCCAGTCTTGTTTGAGCCTCAGTTCTTCTTTGAGGTCAATGTTTACGTTATCAAAATTTAATGCAACTGGTTTATGGTCTGAGGATAGATCATTGACAGTATAGATACTGAATGATTTGTAGAAGCCCTTCAACAACACAATATCAAGTACATCACTTGAAGGAGAATGATCACAATAATATGTATCATCCACAGGGCCTACTGCAATAATATCAGATTGCTTTTGCACGTAGCCATACAAATGGACACCATTTTGGTTATGGCATCTTGAATTCCACTGCGAGTGCTTAGCGTTCAGGTCTCCCGCCATAATAACGGGAATATTCCCGGAAAGCAGCTCGTCGAGCTCGTTGGCATCGAATTTATGCTTGGGCGCATTATATAGAGCCACTAGTTTCACTTCTCCCAGTGTGGCATCAGTAATGATAGCAGAGGCAGCTTCCATTCCCATATAGTCTCGGGTTGGCTCCTCCCGATGATGAATTCCTTTCTTAATAATAATTGCTGACCCACCTGACGGGGACTTTACTGTAGTGGGAAGAATTCTGTCTTTACGATAGACACAGTAACCAGGTAGCCTGAAGTCACGGTCTGGCCTTAAGTGTGTCTCACATAGAAATGCTATGTCTATATCCCATTGGGTTAGGAAGTTGTAAAACTCAATACGCCTCCGGGGGACCCCCCTGGCGTTCCATATTACGCAACGAAGTTTACCTCGATTTGTAATAGAATAACATCGATCAGCCATACTGTCAGTGTTTATTCGTAAGTATTCCCCTCATCAGTGGCATTTTCTTGCCCAGTTCGTTTAACAAATTGCATACACTGCCAATTTGTTTATACATTTCTTGAAAATCATTCACGTTAATGCTCTTATCTTGTTTGGAGACCATTGAGGCATAGGAAATCTCCGGGGACACTTTAGCACTTTGCACTCTCCTGACTTGCGGATATTTAGGACATTTTGTGTAACTGGAGGTGTGTTGTCCATTACATCGAATACATTTTGGGGGATCTTGTCCTTTTACATTTGGGCAGTCTTTTGACTGATGATCTTGACAATTGTCCTTATTTTGATACGACGTCTGACCGCACCAGCACTTTTGAATAATAGCCGCCACCACTCGTTGAGTCGATTCCAATCTTTAACTTCCCTGTGGACTCACAATGGGTAGGTCCGGACTCGCTCACAGTCTTCGTCGTCGTATCCTATAGAGCATAAGGGAGCAGAAGTGTAGAAGGAAAAAAAACCCACAAATTTTCTTTTAAATTCAATAAATGTTCAGTTTTTAGCAGGTATAACAAGGCAGAGTCATGACAAGGAAAACAAACATCACAGTTCATCAAACATTAATTCGTTGCAGTGGAAACTTACTAAATAGCAGGAAAAATTTTTTTTTTTTTTTTTTTTTTTCTTTTTGCCGATTTGTCGAATTGCCCGGTCACGTACCAAGCCGCCCCCACTCTATCATGGATAAATGCTTAATCAATTAAGAAAATGATAGAGCGGGAACCAAACAGGCAGAGTGAATTAAAGATGAACTGTTTATTAAAAAGCTTCACTTCGTTTTCGAAATGATGGGCTTATAAGAAAAATGATGTTGCTTGCCTGACGACATCAATTAAGTAAATGTACATAAATTAAAGTTCTTTTGCACAGATTGATACAAAATTAAACAAAGCCAAATT
The DNA here is from genome assembly GCA_023313115.1 of Rhysida immarginata. Classification (NCBI taxonomy): domain Eukaryota; kingdom Metazoa; phylum Arthropoda; class Chilopoda; order Scolopendromorpha; family Scolopendridae; genus Rhysida; species Rhysida immarginata. Next base: position 1,405,768 of record JAHWFO010072220.1, read on the forward strand.
TGGAATAATTTTCAGCAAGTCGCAATTCGTCATACAAGAAAGTCCAGTTTAATGGGCGCCGTTTTAAACTTTAACAATCCTGGATGATCGGGCTGGAAATTCTGTCGCATCCGTCGGGTAAATCGTGACTGCATTGACGAGGTCGGGAAGAGTAGACTCCTGCCATAGACATGTAAGAAGAACAGGTTCGGGCACTACTATAATGCATAAAAAGATAGCAAGATAATTACTTTTGTCATTAATGAAATGCTTAGATTACTATCATAACTAGTGCTACTTTAACTAAGAAAGTTAGCTTACTGGCTATCTTATCTATAGGAAGCAAGGCTTGAGGAGCCCCATGGCCACGTGACTTAGGAGACCCCCCTTTACCTGCAACTTCCATAGACTCAAGAGGAGTAGCCAATTCCTTTGGCGAAATCCTGTCCCTCGACGATGGCCGGCGTTGACGGTTCCGCGTTGCACGAATGATCCGTGTCCGGTGCACGGTAGTGGCGCTGGGGTTCCTTCGCCCACGCGAAAAGCTGGCAGTGTCGTCTCGAGCTAGGCGGGGCTTCGGGTTCTCGTGACGAACTATCAACTCCTTGCCATTCCCACGACGCTTTCTTGTATTGCGACGATGTGCTGGGGAAATCCTAATGGCGTTGCCGTCACTTCGCACTCCTGCATGGAAGTCCTCTCGTCCGTCTATCTTCGCCTTAGCTGGAGTTCCTCCCGGGCCATTCAACTTAGTCGCCTCCGTTTTTCCATTGCGGAGCTTGTCCTTAGTGGATCCTCTCCAGTTCGATCCTAAATCGCTTCTAATATCTCTCTTCTCTTTTTCCTTCGGCGAGCCTTCGAGCTTCCCTCGCCGATCACTCTTTATTCCCATTGGTCGTCCCATCTGATTTTCAGCCAATGAGCCGCCGGTCTGACTATTCTCAGCGGCGGGGGAGGGCGGTTGCGAAGAAGCTGTTTTATGTTTATTTCTCTCTTCTTTCCGCTCCTCTGTCTTCTTCTGGCTTCTCCCCACCTTAAATTTATTTGACACGCCGTTTCTTATGCTAACCCGCTCGCAGTGGTGAAGGCCCACTGGGAGCTTTGATAACCAGTGAGTTATTCAACATTTTTTCAGTTTCTCAATAGCCTACTAACTCTCCATTATCTCTTGTTAATGCTCATTTTTAACGATTTTCAAGAAATTGTTAAGCTCTAAGAATTACTAATTCCAAGAAAAGCATAAACAACGGGAATTCTATGCATTGTTACAAATTCTTTTTTGTTTTACAATTCGCAGAGGTGGAATGAAATCTTTATTACCTACCTTAATGAACCTTATGTATATTGCAAAAACTTTTCTTGCATTGTTGGTCATTATATGTATACTAGCAGAGGCACCTGCGTTGCCAGGGATAATTAGAGTTGTAGGTAAATAGAACAATCCCAAGAAGTTAAATAATAACTCAAAACTTGTTTTCATTAATTCCTGCAGTAGACTTTCCCGTTGTTCAAAAGTTTCTGACAAACAGATAACGTTTCTTCTCCTCTAAATAGTACACGTTTTTTACTTCAGCGGCATTTCGTTAGAAATGAATAACCATATATCCTTCGAACGATTATTAAAGAGCACAATGTGTTTTTTTGGTTTGAAGAGTCTGTTTGATGTATGCTTCGTAATCGGTTATGTCGTAAACTGTCGCGCGAGACTGACAGCGTCCTTTTGTACACAACCCATTAGAAGAGAAAGTGGTGGGGGCTGCTGTTTTTTCTGGAAATTTCTATACTGTTCAAGGTCTCCAAACACACAAATCGCTGAAAACATTTTTAGTGAGCTCAAGGAAGACACGTGTACGCACTCCCTCCTCCAGAGAGACTGCCCTATCTATATCGTGCTCCTACACTCATATCCTGCTCATTAATAATTTTTGGAAACGAATGTTAATATTTCCAAGGCAACAAAACATTCTATCAGTAAATCATTTTGGAAATATTGTTGCATCATTACCACGTCGGTTTACCTGGCAACAATATTTCCCCGACATCAATGTGAAAATATATGGTGACAATAACTTCGAAGAAAGAGCTATCTTCTTGGATGACATGAACGTTTGTGTATGTGGGCTCTAGGTCCAACAATCTGAGAATGGGGTTATTTACACTTGGTTATTTGTTGATGCAAATGCACTCGGCTCTCAATGTTTTATAACAAAACGTGGCAATTTATCACTTGGTGTGGCTAGCATTTGTCGTTTTTCCTATTAAAATAGTAGCAGTGTACTGTTGAAACCATTAAGGACCGAGCGAAAGGACTGCTTCCTCTGTCGTCTTTCCACTTTTTCTCAATAGTTTGCTAACACTCCATTATCTTCAGTTAATGCTAACATAAGCTGGCGTCGTCTGGGAATTTATTGTTTACATCTCTTGTTTACATCTCGTTATTCAGGTTTTAGCCTTTTTTCTTTTTGTAACTCGTTTTTTCTCTTTTTTCCAAACACACAAGTTTTCGCCAGTTGTCTGGACTTTGTTTGGGAGCTCAAGGGAGAAACATTTAACTCTTTAAACTTTTTCTCTATGACTGGTCATTGCATGATCATTTTATACTCATTGTTAATAAGACTTCGAAACGAACGTCCAATCATTGCATCATCACTACCTCGGCTTCCAAAACATTCATATGCACAGAGGTTATAGTCAAAGGGTATCGGGGATTTTTTAGGAAATTTTTATATCCGCTGTGCTACCAAATAAGTTTAGTGTTATCCCCGTCGTTGCTTTTTTGATTTAATTTTGCAATCTCTGAAATTTTAAATTCTCCCAATGGATGGATCTCTCAAATCAGGGACAACAAACCAAAATAGTTTCTAGATGACGTAATCGTAATTTAGATGTATACTCGCCCTGCTGTGGCGAACTTCGATGATACAAATCTCATCTTGGATGGCAGTGAAGGTACATGATCATCAGTGGTCTTTGGTCGGCTTTCCCGACAATCTGATACGGATTATTCACTACTTGATAATCTGTTGTTGCATTTAGCACTCTGCTCTCGATGTCTTGTAGCAAAACTTGGCGACTACTCACTTTCTGTGGTCTAGCAGCCATCATTTCTTCTGCTGATATGCTTGCATCATCGAGGGCCTCCTGGGAACTTCGATGACTAGTTGCTCACTCAATATTTGCTCAGTTTCTCAATATTCTGCTAACTTTTCATTATCTCCAGTTGTTGCTCATTTTTAAAAATTTTCAAGAAACTGTTAAATTACAAGAACTATCAATTCTAAGAAAAGACCTCTATGCATTGTTACAAAATGAACTTTATTTATAAAGTTGAAACTTTGCCTTACATTATTGGTCAACAGATATATATTGTTGGTCCGTACATAGTGTTGGTAAATTGCGTGTTATAACATGGTTGATAATAAATGTTTCACAAACTTTGCCTTGCATTGTTGGTCATGAGATGCCTCTTATTAATATGCCCTGCCATCATCATGAATATCCCTTTATTGTCAATAATTATTATTTTTTCCAAATCTGAGGTAGACAGTGGCCTTCAGTCATGCTTTGAAGGTCAAGTATGCAAAATGTCATCAAGATCGAAATATAACAATAGATTTGTATAAGAAGCAAACACTCCCCCACACACGTAAACCAACAGACACTCTTCTTTAAATATATTGTAACGCCACCTCCTTCCGTTTGTCGTCTTGTGTCTCTTCGAAAAAAAAAAGGAAATAATTAATCGAACTCTTGTCCCGTGTTAAAAGTTTATACGAAACCATGCTTATTTGCCACGATTAGTGATTACCAAAAGTTGTTGAACTGTAAATTTTTTTTTCTGACTGCGATACATGATTCTACGTTTGAACTTTTATGTTGATAATTGCCTGTTCTATATCCTTTTCTCGTTGACTGTAGACCAATTGACTTTTGCCGACATAACAATTGTTATCTCTTCCTTATTGACTGTTGATTTGCATTTTAACCTTGTCTGTCCAGTGTAACGAGTAAAATAATAAAAAAAATAAAATACTGATAAAAACAAACGAGACTTTCAGAACAACAATGGAGTCGGGATGGAACTTTTAGAGCCTAAGTGAAAAAAATTAAAATGAAAACAAAATAAGAGACGATGCGATCCCGTTAGTCCTCTTCTCCGGTCTTCTCAGTGACGGTTTTGAGCGGTTGTCCCCGAGCTGCGAGGCTGCTACTTTGTTTATTTCACCGTGGAATCGCTCCCACGTTGGACGTTGGAACGCGCTGCCCATCGACAATGAAACTTCGACGGTCAGCCCCTAAGATAAGCGACTCCCTTTCCTCTTAGTTTTGAACTATTTGATGTTTTGCCTTATATATCATGAATCTGTGTTTATAAGGAATTTAAGAATACACTTTTTACCTTGGCCAATCTCATCGAGTCGAACGTTGGCAATGAAAGCTTCTGTCCTGTACGAACGTTATCCACGACAATCGAACGGCATCGATCGACACCCCTTTGGATATGAAGCCACCAATTAAGACTGTTCCTTTCTTTGGTTTAATTTGGGAGCCTTGTAGTCGTTCCTAAATAAAGGAAACGATTAATGCGTAAAAGGTTACCCAAGGCAGAGACTCATATTTGGCTTATGGGAATTCCAATCCCTTAGGACTAATTTCCCAGAGAAGAAAAAAAGGCAATAAAGAAAGAGTTAAATCAAAGTTGTTTAGTCGAAATCATCGAAGATTTATTTAGTAGTGTTTGGCTGAAGAAATATCTTTCCTCTTAAAGTGTCCAGTAGGGCACAGCTTAAACCTTCAGTTAATGATATATTCTACTCTCCAACCTCCGTCATGTTAACATGAATCCTTGGAGGAAACCATTGTTCGGCAGTGGGCTCTCCGAGGCACCCGTAGAGTGTTCAAAGTCGTTCAGGTTGGCCCCGGGTGGGCCCCCTTACTAACTCTCCCCCAGCCCTTTCCTTGGTATGAATGCGTACAATTAGCTGTCTCCCCCCCCCCCCCTTGTCCCGCCCCCTTCCTTGTCGATCCACTCTGTACCAGTTCGACACCGCACTTCATCCGTGTCTCAGTTTCCAACGACCCGTTTTGCCCCACTAATTGTTTCTGGAGATTCGATCTAAAGAAAAGGAAAAAAATGTTTTTATTAGGACGCGGGCATATTGAAAAACAATGCCTCCATGGCTGTAACTTTTTTATTTTTTTACTAATTTTCGAAATTCTTTTTGTATCTGATACTTACATTTGTCCTCTGTGTAATGCACTATTCACTTTTCGACATAGTCTCCATTCCTTTCCACGCATTACACCAACGCGTGGACTAGTTGGGTGAACCCGTCGGAGAAGAATTCCGGGGTTGTCTTCGACACGAGGATTGAATGGCAGCTTTGGATCCTCTTGTGCAGCACGATAACGCACACGATCGCCACACATCAGAGGGGGTTGCAGCGCCTACAGTTCAAAGATGAAAAACTGCAGTTAAAAAATGAAAGACTTTGCACCTTGGACTTTCACCACTTCCCAAAGAGGAAAGAGCACCTTAAGGGGCATGAGTTGCGTTCTCACGGTCCTGGTGTCGACAACAACCCCGAATTTCTCTCCGATGGGTTCACCCGACTAGTCACGCGTTGGCGCAATGCATGGAAAGGGATGGGGACTATGTCGAAAAGTGAATAGTGCATTACATAGACGACAAATGTAAGTATCAGATATAAAAAGAATTTTGAAAATCGTTTAAAAAATAAAAAAGTTACAGCCATGGAGGCATTACTTTTCAATATGCCCTCGTATATTGAAACCGTAGAGAGACAGAACCCTAAGATTATGTATCTATTGAATAAACCTAGCGAATTGAAGGGGGGAAAACAAGTATTAATTGATAAACTTTGAATAATTTGCCGGTTGATATAACTGACTTAGCGAACCAGATAAGACTGACTCTATTAGACAAAAAGAGGAAACTATAATTTTGAGTGCTTAAAAAGATTGACTTACTTGAGTTACCGTTTGTTCTCAGAACTGATTCTTCTGTTTCACAATTTTAATTTTCAGAACATTTATTCTACCACAAAAAATTAGTTTTGTTTTTGTATTGCCCTTAGTGTGGTTAGAGTGAAAAGTTATCCTTTATTCATTTTTACCTTGCTTGTTAAAAATAAAACTTCGTTGACTTACCCTCACTTAGTTTGGAGGGTGCAACCAATATTACGTGTTCTCTTTTCTTGGTCTAGTTAAGTGCACCTAGTGACTTTAGAAAATAGCTAGTACATCGATTGACTTACTTAACCCGTACATATTATTGCTCTCGCCAATTTCGAGGTACTTGTAGCGATCGGAAAGAAACAGGTCCTTTACAAAAAGTTTTTTTATTGGTAAATACCTCCAAAAACTACTTCTAATAGTATAAAGACGAGTACCTGGTTGCTGATCCTTTGCTTTGTTGTCATGGAGAACCCACCAGTGATAGACCAAACGACAAATTGATCACCGCCATTGTACAAAGATGGATTCCCATTATTCGCCGCAGCGAGGAAGCTGTTCTGCTAGTAAATACAAGACTGTTGAACGAGACTGAAGAGGACATGCCCAATGAGTGCGAACGCTTCAGGAAGAACTGCGCAGAATCAGGATGCTTAATTTGCGACTCAATAGATCGACATGTGCATTCGTTGATGCATTCGTGGAAGGAGGTCTGGTAAAATACATGACTGGAATAGGACACGCCGTTATTTAGAGCGTCTAGCGAACCTTGACCAACAAGAATCAAGTTTTGGCCCGTCTAAACTAGCCACGCGAGAAAACTGCCACGAAATGGAAAGAGGTCCTTAATGTTCCACCTTTTAAGCCCTCCAATATTGCCGAGTACTTGCAAAATATTGAATCACGAGCAATACTGACGGAAATGCCGATGGTGGCATTGCTCCGGACAATGCCCCCACTTATGCCACAGGACATGGGCCCTTGGGTGGCCGCCAAGCTAAGGGAGCTGCCTATGTGGAATGCCGCCCGTGAATAGCTACTACATGAATTCGGACGCCGGTCAGGATTCATTGCGGATAAGCGACGACAGGCGCCACACGGAGATATTCTCTCAGGTCCATGATAAATAAGCAAAAGATCAAATAGTTCAAACCTAAGTAGAAAGGGAGTCACTTATCTTTGGGGCTGTCCGTCGAAGTTCCGATGGGCAGCACGTTCGAACGTCCAACATGGGGGTGATTCCACAGAGAAATTAACAACGTAGCGACCTCACAGCTCGGGGACAATCGCTCGTAACCGTCATTGAGAAGACCGGGGAAGAGGTCTAACAGGATCGCAACGTCTCTTATTTTGTTTTCATTTTAATTTATTTCACTTAGTCTCTAAAAGTACCATCTCGACTCCATCGTTGTTCCGAATGTCTACCTTATTTTTTTATCGCTATATTATCTTTTTTATTGTTTTACTCGTCACACTGGGCGGAAACGATCAAGGCTAACAACAAAAATCAACAGTGACTAAGGAAGAAATCACATTTGTTACGTCGGCAGAAGTCAATTGGTCTATAGTCTATAGTTTTGTACGCACATGATGCAACGGATTCCTTGTCAGACACCCTGCACCTTGGTTTTCGTTGAAAATCGTCTTTGTTACTTTAAACATTCTGCCTTCATGGAGAAAACGTCTAAAGTGGACTGCCTGCCTTGCTGCTTCGCTCAATGCAATGTACTTCGCTTCTGTAGTCGAGAGTGACACCATGGTCTCCTTCCACGCTTTCCACGCGATTGCTGCTCCAGCCACTTTAAATACTTGTCCATTATAGGGTTTTTGATCCATGGGACAAGCACCCCAATCCGATACGGCATATCTAACAAGTTCCTCCCCAGTCTTCTTGTAAATAATTCCCTGACTCGTGCTTCCGTTCAGGTGCCTTAGTACACACTTGGCTGCATTCCAATGTTCTACGGTGTAGCACGAGTTGAACTGACTCAGCTTGCTAGTGGCATATGAAATGTCGGATCACATCCTTACAGCCAGGTAAAGCAATGACCCTATCACGGATTGGTTTCGATGTTCCCGCATAAATTTCACATCTGTTTCATTGGGCTTCATGAGTTTGGTCTTAGGGTCCATGGGCATTCTACGGAGGGTTGATTCAGATAAAATGAGACGACTTTAAACGTCGCGTATGACCTTGACGGAATGTGATTTGATTGACTCGTCCACTATTCATGGAGATTAGCTTAGTATACACTTGTTGCTGTTATTTGGAATATTTCGTGCTAAAAAGTGGCTTCCAAAATCACAGCTTTTTAGAAGGGTATATGTTTGGTCTTTCCGACGCTAACTTCAGTCTTTCGTGCATTGTGGAGTTATGCAAACGAAATGGTATTGTGGTATTCAAAGCTACTGTGGGTCGAATAATCAAAAAGAACAATTTGCGACCATCTAATGAACTTGGACGAGCAGAGAAGCAGACCAGAAACAAGCCCCAGCCAACACGCCCAACTCAGGTGGTTCGAGAAATCCGGTCTGAAGTACTGAAAGAGAATCCCCCCACACAGAGAAGTCTAGCCCAAAGGAAAGGTATTTCACAGGCAACAGTCTCCAGAATAATTCATGACAATCTTGGGCTAGAGCGACGTCATAAAGCGCGCAGTCACACAACTGAGTGACTGAACACAACTGAACACTGCCAAGTCATCTGTGGCTTACTACAGGAAGATGGAACAGGAGACGGGCATACGAGTTATTCCCTTCTCTCATGTGCCTATAAAATCTCCTGACGCATCACCGATAGATTTCTGTGGTTTTGGTCTCCTGAAACGACGACTCGGAAGTCGCCGACCAAGAACCGTTGATGGGCTGTGGAAAGTGTGTCAGCAGGTGTGGAACGAACTTCCCATGGAGTCCCTCAAACTCAACCTACTTCAGTGGAAATTACGGTGCCAGGCGATAGTCCAACAACGTGGCTTTCACATCGAACACAACCGATGGTGGCGCCATGGTATTACACCATCGTAACAGAACTGCAAAGTCGTCTCATTTTATCTGAATCAACCCTCTGTAATCGGTTTGCAGTTTGCCATGTTAAATCTCTCCAGGATTGCTTTGGTGAATGGCTCCTGAGAAAACTTCATTATACCTCCCCTGCCAGATTGACTGAACTCCACACCAAGCCAGTAACTCACTGGTCCCAAATTCTTCATTTCGAACTTGCGACTCAGGTTTCTTTTAAATTCCCTGATCCAGCTTTCGCGCTCACTTGCGATGATGATTTCGTCGACATAGATTCCCAACATCAAAAGGTTTGTCCCGCGATTCGCCATGTTCATGCATGGGTCCGCTGTGGATGACTTCATTCCGAGCTGTTTGAGTTCGTGATCCAGTTTCTTAAACCATTGCCTTCTGGATTGCTTCAGCCCATATATAGAGCCTTTACGATCTTGCAAACTTTGTTTCCACCTTCATTCAGTTGTTTCAGCCAGTCTTGAGCTGTATCGCCGACTGCATCTTGCCTCCAGTCATTTCATTCTTTCCCTCCGTTTCCTGGAGTGATCTCAGACAGAATTTTCTCCAGTCAGTCAGGTACCTCCATATAGATATCTTCCTTTATCTCACCATTTAGATATGCAGTAACCACATCCATCTGGTAGACTGTCATCTCATGTTCGACAGCAATGCCCAGAATGGTGCGTATCGAGCTGGCCCTTGCCACTGTTGCAAATGTCGCATGGTAGTCTGTCCCTGGAACTTGCACGTAACCTTTTGCAACCAGTCGCGCGTTTTGTTGTTTGACTTGTCCATCTGCCTTATACTTAGTCCGCAGCACAGTCTGCTGCCGATGACTTTTCTTTCTCGGGGTCTTTAGACGATTCTCCAAGTCTTATTCTTGATTTAAGCGACGTACTCCTCGTAAATGACTTTCTTCCATTCATCCTTGTCAGGTCCTTCTAGGGCCTCCTGCACGTTTGGGGGGTCAAGTTCTGCAACTTGGTAACAGGACCCTGCTGACAGAGATGATAGGCTTTTGACTTGTCACAGTAGCCAACGAATCTGCATTCAGTTCCGCGTTAATCCAGTTTTGTTCCTCCTTGACCCTTCCTTAACGTATAGCATCATCTGCCAAAGGATTGCATGTATCGCACTGTTGGTTGCCTACCTTTTCATATGCTGTGTGGAGTTTCTCCCTTCAGCCCTCTTTTGATACATCGATTTCGAATATAACAAGCTGTGTTCACTGTATCAGCCCAAAAAGATGGTAGGAGTCCAGACTGGATGAGCTCGCATCTAGCCATCTCTACGAGCGTCCGGTTGAAACGTTCGGCGGGTCCGTTTTGCTGGGGTGTGTACAGGACCATCAGCCTTCTCTGGATTTCCCTTTCACTGAGGAGAGCATCAAATCTCGCATTCTGGTATTCCTTTCCATTGTCGCTCTGCAGGTGTTTGATTTTCCTGTTGAGCTGGTTTTCGACGCGCGCTTTGTAGGACGTGAAATCTTCAAAAACTTCATCCTTGGATTTCTGAGGAATCATATCACACTAGCGGGATGCCTCGTCGATGAACATCGCAAAATATTGTGATGTGTTCACATAATTTAAATTAAGAATTTTTATTTCGATTATTCCATGTCACATTTATTTATGAATTTAGTAATGGATTTTCATATTTAGGGCCTTAAATAACATATATAAATATACTTAAAAAAATTGTAAATGACTTAGAAAGTATATGTCAATGTTTAAATATAATTTTTTAAATTTTAAAATAAACTTGAAATAAAAGTTGAATCTATAAAACATTAATATTTAAGATTATTAAGCTAGCTAGTTCTATTTTAACAATGATATTTTGAAATTTTTATTTCAGCAGTTGAATATTGATGCTTGTGTAATATTGTTTGTTACAAGAATCATGCATCATGCAGCATGCGGTATCACTTCCTTTGTTTGTCATGAGCCAGGCATGATTCTCTGGGATTGTTGATATTTCTCTTATAAATGAGTGAACAAAAATTTTTATTCACTGCATGATGAGCCTTCCAGTCAAAAACTTTGACTTCTAGACCACTTCAGTTGCCATGAATAGCCACTTCACCTGATGGAAAACTACACTAACTTTTTCTTCTAAGTCACAGTTTGGACATAGTCATTTTCACTTTTACTGTTGAGATGGACATTATCCATATGGAACTTTGATTCAGATTTATCTTGTGCCACTTCAACGATGTGTTTCTTTGGTGAGATCGTATTATTTTTATTTCCTAAAACCTGCTGATTATTGTCGTCAAACAAGTGATTTCTCTTCTCCGGATTTGTGTTACCAAGCTTATAGCCATTCATCTTCTGAAATGAACGTGGACTATGTACAAACCATGCATCTGGTAATGTGCTAAATCTTTAAATATGAGACAGCCATGCAATTAGAACATGCAACCTTTTGTAAAAAGTTCTATTTATTATATTTTCTATTCTTCACTTTGGCTTAACATGTAATTTAAAATTGTCTTTTTATATTTCTTTTTGGCTGTCTTACTGTCTGGTATGGGCCCTTAATATCTACCCATGAACAGTATTAGTTTGTTAATTAATTTTACTGTTTTTGGAGCACGCAGTGTTTTCTTTTGTAATATTTAAAGGAATAACTTCCTTATTATTTTGTATTTTTTGTAGGCTTAAAATATGGCTTACCTTATTAAAAATTTGATTATTATCCCTTTAAAATGGTATTATTGTTCAACGGGAACACGTCAACTGGACGAGTGCAACTAGGCACTGGTCAAGTGGACGATAGTCAACTGGACGAAAACCAAGTGGGCGACGGTAAAACTGGATGATAACCAAGTGGACAACGAAAATTTTATAACTTTAAAAAAAACAACTTTGCCATTCTGTTTTTATGGACATTTGGACGACAGAAATATTTTAAAACTTCAAATTTCACAAAGTTAATTTTATTATAATTTATTTATTATTTTATTATTATTACATATTAATATCTATGAACTAATGCAACATGACATTTTATTATGTTGTTTTTAAATAAATATTTTATTTTAAGTATATTTTTCCTCGTTTCTGACTTAAATAGGATTCATCTAAAATAAATATACAGCATTAAGTACCAAAATCGGAGGGAACCTCTAATCTGCAAGGAGATTTTAAATATCAGATACGTATTTCGACTACCCAGCAGCCATCTTCAGCGATGAGAGACAAAAGTCAACTCTAATAAATATACTATCAGATCAGTAAAATAATGCAATAAAAAATACTTTCGAAAAAGAAAGTATGCAAAGTACGCAAAATGACCACATCATAGTAAGTGTTATCGTTTCAGAAGAGTAAGTAGTGACTAATGCAAAGTTGGTTTGATTTGGTTTGTTTGGTATTAACGTCCTTTTCAACTGCTATGGTCATTTCAGGACGGCGTTATAGGGGCCGCAAATTTTGCCTCGCAAGGGTTCTTTAACGTGCAGCCGGCAAACGACTACACGGGACCAACGGCTTTACTTCCCTTCCGAAGGAAGTGCGTGATCTCAGGATTTCCCCCTGAAAAATCCTCGTCGTCCTCGGCCGGGATCGAACCCGCGTACTCGGGCATCAGAGGCGATCACGCAACACACTGAAATGCAAAGTAAGTGTTATCGTTTCAAATGAGGATCTAACCACAGAATCTTCGCATTTTTATCAACGTCAAATGCTACATGATACAATTCGTATTTAGAACCCTTTTTTTTAACCAATTAGCTTAGAAAGCTAATTATGATAACATTGTTCAATTAGGAATTTTTTCATTGAAGGATTTATAAAGTTTAAAAAATTAATTAAAAGTTATTATGACCGATATATAAATATATTTGTTTGCATTTAAATACATCAATGTTAACATTAAAAATACTAAGAATTACAATTAAAACGGACGGCAAAATAAAGTTGGTATTTTTAATTGGCTTATTTTTTTAAATTATAAAATTATCGTCGTCCACTTGGTTATCGTCCAGTTTTACCGTCGCCCACTTCGTTATCGTCCAGTTGACATCGCCTAGTTGACTATCGTCCAGTTGACTGTATTTTGAATTTGCACAATTTATATATCCTGTTTTTGATGACTATAGATTATTGATTTAGCTTTGTGGACATGAATTAATACATTAGCTTATTCTGTCACTTTAATTGAGAGATGGCTCAGTATATAAATTGTCTCATTTCCAATCTGCAGTGAAAAACCCTTTTTTTAGAATGAAGTTTATGTAATTTAATGCAATTATAGCATGTTTACCACTGCTTGTGCTTATTACAGTTGACAATAGGTTTTTATGTCATGTATTTGTTTAACAGTTTCCTTGGTTTATAAAGATAAAACTAACTATAAGATTGTCACAAATCCGTTACGAGATTTAATCCTATACAGTCTTTAATCAATTTCCTTTTTATATTCCTGATTTTCTTATAATGCACTTGAAGGTGTATCCAATGTTTCTTAAAATATAAATATTTGTTTTTGTTTACCTTGTCATAATCACAAAGCAGGAGATTTGAATTGAGTTATATTTTCTTTCCTTAATGAACATTTAGCTCAAGGTCATTACATTATTTATTTAAATTGTGCATATTATATGTTATTGCTGTATCTAGTGAACCTTATATTGTGAATTTTTGAACAGGTATCCAATTTTATTTGCATTGGACATTTGTAAGCACACTTAATTGAAGTGTTCTCTAAATATTGTTTCATTTGTAAGGAGCCAAAAGTGGCCGTACAATCTTCGATCGGATTACTAGAATAAGAGTGGGAGGGCCGCGTATTGTAAGCATTGAAAGTTGAGGTTCCCTTTAATTATTAATATAAACACCCCACAAAAGTTAAAGTCTGATAAGCTGTTGATTCAAATATTTGGTTTAACTTATTTTTCTAATATACCCCAGAATTAAGTTTAACATTTCAAAAAGCACCAAATTCATTTAGTTATTAACTGATACCCCTAAATAAACTTGCTTTATATGACACCCTTTTCTATTACTTGAGTTGTTAAGTGGAAGACAAGACTAATCGTCGACCTAAGTCCAAGTTTAAATAGAATCTTTATTGCTTTTTATTATTGATAATAAAGCAGGGAAAGTGTAGAAAAAGAAATTATTATACATAAAACAGGTCCTCGTTAACAGCTGTAGGAGTTGACTTAAACGGAGGTACAAAGCTAAAGTGATCCACAAGCATGCGTGATCGATGACAAAAGTTGGGTTGAAACTTTCGTTAACACAAATTCGTCCTGCCAAAAACGCTATTTAACTTGGAATTCAAAAAAAAACTAGAAAAAGAATAATATATTGGTAATTGAATGTATTATTATATAAAATAAAAGAAAAAGTGCAATAATAAGCAAAACTGAGTAGCAATAAAAGGTAATCAAAGATATTAAATGGATATTAAAAAGTAATCGTTGCTCTCAAAAGCTGGCGAGGAAAGTCCTGAAATTGATGCGTTTGATTCGACTCTGAACCATCGTCTGAGTCCAAAGGAACTTACAGCAAGATTCGAGTTGCTCGGAGGCACTTAAGGTTAGGTTTTATGCCCTAACACCCACGGGCAAGTCAGAGGGTAAAGCTGTATCCCAAAAGGCTTCTGTCAAAAAGGAGTAAAACAGGAAAGTCCAGAACAAATTAAAAGTAATACATAAGATTCAAAAAGCAGAAATTAAAAAAAAAATCAAGAGAATAAATTTAGCATAAAGGGGAAAACAAAGAAAAACAGTAAAGCTCTTACCCTACAAGGAAGAGGGGAAGGACACGAAACAAATACACACTAAACGTAAAGCGACATCAAAACATACCACAACAGTCCACAACAATTGAATAAATTCCTTTATTGCGGATTTTCATTTTCTTTTTTTTTTTCTTTTAATTCCTTTTTTTGTAATCTTACTGACTCACAAAAGAACACGGAAAAATGATCCGAAAATCCGAAAACAACAGCTTATGACGTCAACCAGTAATTTAATATGATAGATAATTGTGGTTAGCGAGGGGAAGAAAGAATACAAATAATATGCAATAAACTTACCACCGTTAACGTATCAAAATATTTGAAAATAATCCATAATTTATGAAATTGTCAATGGAAACTGGAGATACTCCAATTAGACAAACTACGGAGGTTAGGGAGACCCACTTGCCCAGATCGCCATCCACACCGGAGAGGGGAAAACAATGCAGAGTAAGAGGAAATCTAGAAAAAATAATACAAAAGCATAAAAGGTGGCAGGGAAAAAATCAGAGGTAAACAGTATCTGTGTTACGCCGTTCTTCTGTTTACAAACAAAAGCCGTTCGCATGCCAACGGAGAGGCAACGAAAATTACGAAGAACGACGTAACAGAGATTGGACCAATCAGGGGCGAGCAAAGTCGAAATGGAAAGAGAAGGAGAGACGAAAGGTGACTTGGGCTCTAGATACCGTAGGAGGAAGGTGGAATGGAAGGAGACGAGCTTTCATGCGAGAGACAAACCAAGACGTACCAGGTATGAATTTGGAAAGGTTTGGAAGCGTTATCCGTGAGGAGAACCGAAAGACGAACGCCGAACAGGGCGAGCGAATCCGAGACGGCTCACGGGAGGTCTCCGCGGAGATAAGCAAAACATTACGTCGACGGTATGAATTGCTGAATAATTCTCATCCTAGCGTAAGTGTGACTCCTTCCTACATTCATAATATTACAAGCATCTAATTAGACTTTTGGGCTAACTCCGTTAGTGAGGAGAAATCTTTTAACGTGGAATACGAGTTATTGAGAGTCAAAGGAATCTTCCCTTACGGGATGAGTGGTTTCGTCCGCGACGGAAAAGGTCGTTTCTCTCTCCACTAAACGACGTGTTAGAGATTTTATCTTCTCTCTTGGAAAAATACCGTTATTTCGTTTCTTTGAACCGGATATTAATACGAATTTGTGCGCTTCTAAGATAACTGAGCTGAATTTATATTTCTTATGAATTTTTGAGCTGTTGCGCTCTAGGGTTATTTGAAATTGAAATTAGCTATTGCGCTAAAGGAAATTTTCTATTTAAATGGAGTCCAGTTACTTGCCACCGAAATTGAAGATACCGATTGTTGAAAATTCCGAATAAACTGGAATTAAGTTCGCTTTAATTTTTGGTGTGTTATCTACCTTGGGCCAATTAAATTGCGTATTGTGGCGGATTTTATTTCTTATCCCGTAGTTGTTGGAATTAAGAATAGCCATAGTGTTTTATATTTCTACATCGATTTATTTGCTGACTCAGCTTTTTTTGTTTATTGTCTATTATGTATTCAGGCGAGCGTTCTTCGTTGCTGACTGCTGTGTGAAGACATGAGTATCGTCTTTGTCGACTGTTGCACTCGAACAGGTTTACGTCGGAGCTGCAAGCCTTTTTCCACTGCGTTCATTACTTCTTGGTTCCTGTTTGCAGCATCGCGACGTCAGTTCAGGTCAACTATTGTATGGAAATTTATAAGTGCCCATTGGGCTGAAGTATGTGTTCAATTTGAGACGTATATTATTGATTGGTTTTTTTTTGTTATTATTTGTATCAAGATAATTATTCGTCAATCTGTTTTTCATGCTGAATTGTATGCTCGTACTGAGGTTGAATTAAAATCTCTGCTTAATTATAATTTGACTTCTATTCGGTATACATATCAATTTTATTACATATTAATAAAAGTTATCCCTTACAATCTGGCATTACAGCAGCTGTCGATTTGCTAACCAAACGTTGAGATTACAAAGAAATACACATTAAATCAAACATTCCGTCAAAATGGCAGACATAAAGTTCTTCTTAAACAGTTTTTTTTTCTGATAAAGTCAAAAGGAACGTCTTGTGAGGAACGAGCTAAAGTTTAAGCAAATTAAAAAAAATGCACTTCAAGAAAAATTCAAATTACTTCTTGAGTTCATAGACAACGTGGTCGCTAGCTGAACAGCAAAAATCGTCAATGCAAGCGGGATACGACATCAGTGAAGATTGGAGACGGTACAATTCTTCCGCAATGACAAAGACAAGGGTCGTACGTGTGTTGATTCTTGCCGAAGCGGAGACACAGAAGTTGCACTAACGCTCGCAGTTTTTAAGTCAGCCTCGTCTCCCAACGGGTTTTCAAACAACATCGCTTTGACCGCAATCGACCAATCGTTCCGCCTGAACTTTACATCCATATTGACGATCACTTCAAATGAAAACCAAGGCATGGCATAGTGCCTTGGAGCTCTAAAAACAGTTCTGCTTTTGGAAACAGTTTTACTAAGTCCGCATTCGAAATCGTTTTGACAAACTCGAAAGCTCATCATCACGAGTTGCCTGGGTAGGAGCTTAGACTCCACTGTTGCCTGGATGGGAGCTCGGACGCAACTGCCTCAAAAAACTAAAAAAAAAAAAAAAGAAAAATCCTCACGAGCAACCGACATATCACGTTGACGTTCTAGGAAAAACAGCAACCTCGCGAAAAAATAATTATCTGCTTCTTAAAGAGAGGCAACAAAGGAAAAATTATACGATTATAACAATGTAATCTCTTACAAGCAAGCTTAATTCTTAAAACTGCTGAGGAAACTATTAATTGTCGAAAAAATAAAATATTAACGGGAAATTCTTAAAATATTACGTTTATATAAAAAAAAATTTTTAAAACGTGACTTCGCAAAAAGGACCGTTACACATTCTATATGATTCAAAGCCGTTTTATTGAATGTGAATATAATCTTCAACAATAAGAGAAGTATAAAACTTTCTTTAATTCTACTAAATTAAATATTGAGTCACAATTGTTCACTAATGGATTCAAGTTAATCTTAATTAATGATTTTTCAATTGAAAAATGGAAGGAAAAATTCTGCGAGCCGGATTCGAATCAGGAACCTCGACTAGCATGGCCGATGCCTCTGCCAATTGGGTTATCGCAGACACTACGGACAGCCAAGGTGTCTTAAAGACAACCAAGTTGTCACGGTTGAAAGCCCAATGGAGACGGAAACCTAGCTCTTAGATCGAGAATTAATAATTATTATTAATTATTATTATTTACTTATTATTATTTATTAATCTTAATTATTGATTAAAACTTATTTATGTTCAAAGAAATAGTAATGTGATTTATAAAAATAAACAAAAACATTATATTTTCATTAAAGATATGTAAACTTAAAAACTTGAAAGTTATTATTTCATTTTAAAACTTAAATTTTTATATATCTTAGTGGAATTGAATAATATTTTATTTACCTTTTTGAAAACGCAATATACACACCAAGGATTAATTATTGGTTAAAATCATAATGAAAATAAGTTAATTTCGGCTTTGCACTTTGAATGTGCTGTATGAAGATTTTGCTTCATGTTCTTACTGTTCAGACATAAATGCATGCCTAATACTGTCAGTTTGTTTAATGAAATGCAAATTTGTGAATGATTTCACTTAAAGAATAAATTTTAACAATTTCTTATAGTTTATTTTCTTTTAAAATAGAATATATACTGGTATTCAAATATGTTTTTCAAGTGTCACTATTCTTTGTTATTATGAATAAGTTTGATGATATTATTCTTTTGGTCCAGAATAAGTACTGATAATACCTTTGGTTTAAACTGTTTTCAACAGAAAGTTTCCTGCGCACTTTTTTTTAGCATGAATGTTTGTGGTTGGGTGGGTCTGTCTGTCTGTACGTTTTTTATACAAATCTACAGTTTTATTCCGATCTTGATGAAATTTCGCATACATGACCTTCAAAGCATGAGGAAGGTCACTGTCACCTCAGATTTCGGAAAAATAATAATTATCGATAAAAAATCGATATTCATGGTTATGGCAAGGCATATTAATGAGAAATATCTCATGACCAACAATGCAAGGCAAAGTTGGTACAACAATAGGTATCAACAATGGTATCAGCACGCAATTCACAAACACACTGCATGAACCAACAATATACAGGGTGTAAATTTTAAGTTGACAAAGCAGAATAACTCGAAA
>JAHWFO010072220.1:1425129-1445129 GCA_023313115.1 Rhysida immarginata
ACGCAAAAATGAGAAAATGGATTTTCTTGAATTACAGCGCCATCTACCAAAAATAAAAAAAATGTTTCAGACAAAATGTACGTAGTTTTTTATGTAGGACCTGAATCTGCAATAAAAAATAGGGGTTCCCATTTGAAATTTTAAAGTTGCCCCCCGCCCCATCCCCAGGGGCCGGGGGGGGGGGGTGGGCTAATTTTAGCACCAGCAGATGCCCCCTCGAAAATAATCAACTTTGGATTATACGCATTTTTTCGTGTGAAGCTTATTTTTCGAGTTATTCTGCTTTGTCAACTTAAAATTTACACCCTGTATATGAGTTTGCACAAACCGCATCTTGACAAGCACTGACGTGGAAAAACAAAAATTCCTGTCAAGGCGGGCAATACACTTATCCACCACTTGCTGCCAATAGATTGAGTCCATGTTCGGAAGAAATGAAAATACAAAACCGAGCACTGTGATCTGACCATACCATATTATTGGGAATGACTTGAGCTAGTCGACCGTCCACTTCCCAATCGCAATTCCCTTCGACTTGACGAGGTTGATGGTACTCCCCATCGAAGTGCTGAAGTGATTGAAGGTTTCCTTGTAAATGCTCACAGAATATGAGTCCGAAGCAAACAACATGACATCGTCAGCGTAAGCTAAAGTCCTGATATTAATGGACGCAGCTGGAAACTCATATCCCCGTACCTCTGGGTGGCGGTTCAAGAATTGCAGTAATGTTTCCAAATAGCAGATGTACAGGAGAGGTGATAGAGGACATCCCTGCCTGACACCTTTTAAGAGTTCTAACGTAGACAATATGGAGCTATAAACTGCCACACATGATGCGACCGATGCATACAGTGAAGAAATAATCCCGAAGATTAAGCTGGTGAAACACTTGGAATAGAATTTCGTGATTCACCTTGTCAAACGCTTTTTCCTGGTCGAGACTTAACACTGCAAGAGTTTGTTGCGCTTCTTCTATTACACACCGAATAGTTATAAGATTGTCTGTCACCCTGCGCATTGGAATTGAGCAGGATTGACCCGGATCAAAACACTCGTTGGCAATGAGTTTAAGCCGCTGCTGGAACACCCTAGTGAAGATTTTGTAGTCCATATTGAGTAATGTAATCGGTGTCCACTGGGTCACGAGTTATGGATCCGGTCATTTAGGGAGTAGGATGATTTTCCACATGGTAAAATCCGGTGTGATAGAAGACGGATCTTGAATAATTGAATTAAACACTCGCACCAGGAAAGGCCCAAGAGGTTTCCATGACGAATTGAAGAAGGAATATGGAATGCCGTCTAAGCCCGGGCTGGACTGATGACGGCCGTCTGCCGAGAGAAACTTCTTGACGTCATCTTCGGTGAAGGGACGTGTTACAAACGAATCGGATTCCCCAGAAAAAGGTCTTGATGCCTCTATCCTCTGCTTCATGGTGTCTAATGGAATGATTGGATGGCTAAAAAATGACGAAAAGTGAGAGTGAAAGGCTGATAAGATGTGAGCATCAGATTCCACTTCCTCACCTTCCACCATTATTCGATGACAATGTGTATTGTTAGCCCGATGCCTCTCCTCAGCGAAGTCTGCCGATGACATGTGCCTGACGTAAGCTACCCAGGTAAGTTTGGCCCTGAGTGCTGCGCTGGCAGCTTTCCGGATCATTAGAGCGTTTATTTCACTCTTCACCTCTTGAATTTCAACCGGAAACTCCTCCTTAGGGGTGGAACAACGAAGGAGTCGCAATATGTCTTGCAGCATGAGAAGGTAACGATGACGACGTCTGGCTGCATCCAATCCAATCTTCCGAAAAAATTTTTTGATTCTAGTTAAAAAGTTCAACTACGATTTAAGCGTAGGAGGCACATTGTGGAGATGTTTTTCCACAAACTAAACGAACATTCCCTGGTACTCTTCAGACTGCTGATAAAACCAAGACAAACGCATATGACCCCAATCTTGGTAATCTAGCTGTCGTAAAGCTGGTAAAATAGTCACTAGGTCCCCTTGAGAAAGATGGTAAATATTCGGGTGACGCACATTCTTAGTTATTGGCAGCAAGTGAGGTAACGGTATCCTATTCACTTTAAAGAACACTCGTAGGTATATAAACAAAAAGTTCGGCAAGGTGGGGGGGAAAAGGAAAACACGAATCATTGCAGCAAGCCTTGCTGCAATAAGATATCGCCGAATCTCGGGCAGGCCTAACCCCCACCCCCTTTCAAAGGGAGTGAAGAGACACTCTGCCCAAACTGGATGATGGTGCATAGAACTCCCCCACACACAATTGACAATAGCACTGCGAACTTTGTGAAGAATTTTTGCCAATGGTAAAGTGAATTAGCAGTCAACAGTGATAGTATATGTGTTTGCACAAACCACACCTTGACAAGCATTGACGTGGAAAAGCAAAAATTCCTGTCAAGTCGGGCAATACACTTATCCACCACTTGCTGCCAATGGATTGAGAGCATGTCCGGAAGAAACGAAAATATAAAACCGAGCACTGTGATCTGACCACACCATGTTATTGGGAATGACTTGAGCTTGTCGAGCATCCACTTCCCAATCGCAATTCCCTTCGACTTGACGACATTGATGGTAGTCCCTGTCGAAGTGCTGAAGTGATCGAAGGTTTCCTTGTAAATGCTCAGGTAATATGAGTCCGAAGCAAACAACATGACATCGTCGGCGTAAGCTAAAGTCCTGATATTAATGGACGCAGCTGGAAACTCATATCCCCGAACCTCAGGGTGGCGGTTCAAGAACTGGAGTAATGGCTCCAAATAGAAGATGTACAGAAGAGGCGATAGAGGACACCCCTGCCTGACTTCTTTCAAGAGTTCGTAGGTAGACGAAGTTGAGCCAATAACCGCCACACATGATGTGGCCTACGCATACAGTGCAGAAATAATCACAGCAAATGACCGAAGATGAAGCTGGTGAAACACTTGGAATAAAAATTCGGGATTAACCTTGTCAAATGCTTTTTCCTGGGCGAGACTTAACACTGCAAGAGTTTGTTGACGCACTTGCGCTTCTTCCATTACACACCGAATAGTTATAAGGTTGTCAGTCATCCTGCGTGTTGGTATTGAGCAGGATTGACCTGGATCGAAAAACTCGTCGGCGATGAGTTTAAGCCGTTGCTGTAATACCCCAGTGAAGATTTTAGTGTCCGTATTGAGTAATGTAATCGGTCTCCACTGAGTCACGAGTTTTGGATCCGGACCTTCAGGGAGTAAGATGATGTTCCCCACAGTAAAGTCCGGTGTAATGGAAGACGGATCTTGAATAATGGAGTTAAAGACTCGTACCAGGAAAGAGCCAAGAAGTTTCCACGACGAATTAAAGAAGGAATATGGAATGCCATCTAAGCCCGGGCTGGACTGATGACGGCCGTCTGCCAAGAGAAACTTCTTGACCTCATCTTCGGTGAAGGCAGGCGTTACAAACGAATCGGATTCCACAGAAAAAGGTCTTAATGCCTCTATCCACTGCTTCGTGGTGTCTGACGGAATGATTGGATGGCTAAAAAATGATGAAAAGTGAGAGTGAAAGGCTGATAAGATGTCGGCATCAGATTCCACTTCCCCACCCTCCACCATTAATCAATGACAATGTTTATTGTTAGCCCGACGCCTCTCCTCAGCAAAGGCTGCTGATGACATGTGCCTGACGTCAGCTGCCCGGGTAAGTTTGGCCCTGAGCGCTGCGCTGGCAGCTTTCCGGATCATTAGAGCGTTTATTTCACTCTTCACCTGTTGAATTTCAGCCTGAAACTCCTCCTTAGGGGTGAAACAATGGAGGAGTCGCAATATTTCTTGGAGCATGAGGAGGTAACGATGACGACGTCTGGCTGCATCCAATCCAATCTTCCGATAAAATTTTTAGATTTTAGTTTTAAAGTTCAACCACGATTCAAGCGTAGGAGGCACATTGTGGAGATGTTTTTCCACAAACTGAACGAACATTCCCTGGTACTCTTCATTGTCGAGCAGAGAAACGTTTAGAAACCAGTTTTTATTGGTGACTTGATCTGCAGCAATTGCTGGAGAAATTAATGGAGGATCCCAAGACCACAAGATGGCACTATGGTCAGAAAATGCACAAGGAATAACCTCCATTGTTCCAGCTGCACCAGCAAACACATCGTCGACCAAAAAAAGATCAAGTCGCGATGCCACAGTGGGTCCTTGATGAAATGTGAACCCACTGAGATCACCACGATAATTCACAGGCCATAGATCAAACAATGCATTTTGCTGGCACAAGCGATGCACATGTCCAGACGAAAAGATGTTGTCTGTGTCTAGATGACAGTTAAAATCACCAGCAATCACTACAGGAAATGATGAACACAAATACACTTGTAGGTCGTTGAAAAATTCTCGTTTCTCTGCACTCGTGCATGGAGCATACACGTTAAGCAAACGGCATTTAATATTAGAAGATGTAATGTCTAAAGTTATTACCCTGCACTCGCTGTCGCACAAATAATTCGACACCTGAATGGAGGGGTTGAAGATGATAGTTGCAACCCCTTGCCCAAACGGTGACTAAGAGTTAATGAAAAATTGTCCACGAGGAAATTGTCTGCGAAGGCCGGGTAGATGGTACCATACATGTGAAGGAACGTATGTCCGGAGGAAGGAACGTATGGCGGAGGAAGGGCTGGAAAATCTTCCTCTGGAAAGATTGATTCGGAATAACCTGAAACGTCTGCATCATCTTCTGCAGAAGTCACCTCCGAGATGTCGCTTGATGGCTCAGGGAAGGGGGCGCCATTTTCATCTTCGATGGGGGAGGAGTGTGTGGTATCTCCTCCCTTGGTTTCTCTGAGAGTGGCGCTGAAGGCGGTGGCATCTCTTTCCTAGTTTCCATAGGCGGCAGAGATGGCGTCGTACGCTGCCTTCGAGGTGAAGAAGTAGGCGTCGTAGCTCTGCGTGGCTTTGGTGACATAGCCGGCGATGTCATCTTTGGGGATTGCTGGGAAGACATTCCTTTAGGCGATGATGAAGCTGCTGGTGATGCAAACGTCCACTCCGGGCACTGATGAAATTTGTTGACTACTTTGTTGCAGTAGTCACACTTCTTCAGGAGAGGACAGTCTTTCCTGACATGAGACGTCTTTTTGCAGTACCAGCAGCACTGCCTTTGACCCTTGTAAGATACGGAGACACGATCTCCGCGCATTACAACCTCGGTTGGAATGTCTCTATGTAAGTCCATGTAAACTACGACGTCGCCCGTCTTCTGAAGAGGAGAATCGGGGTGCTGAGGGTACGAAACCCTATGCACCACACCGTAGTCAGACATGTATCCCTTGAGATATTTCTCAGTCATCAGCGGCGATGCACCCCGGATAATGACTGGTACATATCCGGGTTCTGCATAGCTCAAGTGGACGGTGGTCTGCCCAACCTTGATAGTATCAGCAGACACAATACGGTCTGCCACATCACGTTGCCTACAGAGCATCCTCGACTCAGTCGGGGTAAGCCTCTGTAGGACAGCGGGGTCGCCAGATGGGAGAGCAGGAGGAATACTCGTTTTAGAGTATAACTCCTTCATAAACATGCCGACGGAAAAGGGCCCATCGGCCATCATATTCACCATGTTTTCCATGGTGAATAAAAAAGTCACAAAGGGTTCGGGGGGGGGGAGGCAAAACCTCCCCCGGGGGTGGCCGGGGGGAGGGTCCCTTAAAGTCACTAGAAACACTCACGCACGCGATGGATGTTTGGTTGCTGCGTGAGAAATTCTTTAGTCCTTAGTCACTGACACAGACGAGGGCACTCTCAGCTACTCTACTTTAGCGACCCGTCTGCGTGGTTCCTTCCATCTCTGTTCACGGGACGGGGAACTGATGCTCTGCCTCGATTCTTCCTCCTCCTCGTATTTTTATTTTTATTTTCTGGCAGCCTATTTTGCATTTTTTCGCTCCTAGCCAATCGTTGACGAACATCTTGGCTATGGCGTGTTCGGGCGTTTCTAAAAAACTGCTTAGATGGAGGGAAGGTATTTTCCTGTCGCTCCACCCAACTTTTTATTAACTGCGCTCCTCATTGCATAACTTCTCTATTGGACTTTGTCTGATCATCTCTCTTGGCTTGAGTCTCTCTCGCCTTCGAGAAATGATCTGACATTCAGTTATTATTTAAGTAATTTGGAGTTATAATTTAATTTTTTGAGATTGTTCTGTTTACCTACAAGTGTAATTATCCTGGGCAACGCCAGGTACCTCTGCTGGTAATAGTTTAAAAAATCTCTTCAATAAAATTTATTGAATTATAAAACGAGAAGTTGACCAAACTTTCTCTTAACAAAATGTTATTTATTAACAATCTTAAATGATAAAACAGTTTGTTCCATTTTAGGAAAAGAAGTTACTGATTCCAATTAAAATAATATCTTGAAAACTAAATAATCCTCATTTTTGTAATTGGACATATCCCATACAATTCAAACACTGCAGAATAGACAAATACAAAAAGCTACAGATAATTAAAGAATCAGTTAGCTAAAACAACCCTCACTTAAACTGCAGGTTTACCAACACTTACATTCTGCACCACTTGCCATAATTTCACTGTCACACACTTGGACAGTGCTTAACAAATAACAAACACCATGTGTTGTAGACTTTAGTCATATGATACACTGCACATGGCAGAAAATAAATTAGGTTTTGTAGATCTGATAATGGTTCCAGTAAAACTAAGAGTTTAAAAAACCCGTTCTGCCCTATTGAACAAGGACATTAGCCAATCAGTTTCCCCAAACGAACCAAAATATATAATGCATTAGCATTACTAAAGTACTATTTGTCCTAATTTCTTAAATCGAAATCCGTTATGGATTCCACTACATGTCAGTGTAGGTTGTATTTATAATCAAAATGATGAATATATAAAGATGAAAATTACTTAAATGAATTGTCTTTTCATGGTAAAAGAATAAAATGGCATTAATTATAAAGAGGATATAATATCAAATAGTAAAGGCCTAAATACAGATACTACAATAGAATTGCAAATGACTAAAACAAAATAAGTATTTATGTCGATCGTACTAATGAACAGATTAAAACCACAACACTCTTTAACCACAAATAAAAAAGGCGTAAAACAAGAAATAAAAAAAAGAATGAAAAAAACAATACAACCTGTAAACGTCTTTCGAAAGCTTTGCTTTCATCTTCAGCAGACAAGGAGAACCTCAAGAGATTCTTGATAGAACTGACTTGTTTATTGAATTAGCAAGGTATATATAGTAAACAATAACCAATAGAAAGAAAAAACCCTGAAAACGTGATCACCGTTTTGGTAACTGGGCCACCCATTAAATCAAACTGGATTCACCAATGGGGCCCCTGTCCGAATTTAACAGTAATTGCTTATCCGTTTTATTTATAGCTAAGCTTTCATAAGAATCTGAGAAATATTTTTTATTGACCGATTTTATTAATTTCACACTATTCCTATGGAATTCATGACCTGTATCCAGGGAATGCTTCGCGATGGCTGACTGGTTACTTCTGTCAAATCTTGTGTGGTTCAAATGCTCCTTAAATGTTGTTTCTATGCTTCAGAACGTCTGCCCTTTGTACATCATAGGGCATTGGTTACATTGAGTCTGGTAGATGCCTGATTTTTGCAGTGGCGGGATCTGGTCCTTAGGATTGCAGAGTATTTGCTTCATTTCACCTGGATTGCTGAAAGCGAGAGAGACATTAAAGGCTTAAGTATCGAGCTTATTCCGCTTATAAGAGCCTTGTTGTAGGGCAAGGAAATGATTTTCCGGTTATTTATGTTCCTTTTAAAAGTAGTGATTCCTGCTATGAACTTTTCAAACCTTCCTTTTCTAACTAAATCCAAAATAATCTTGGACCTATACCCGTGTTTGTTGGCCGTGTCTTGAATAATGGCTATTTCTTTTTTAAATTTGGATTAGCTCAATGGAATATTCAATGCTCTATCTATCATATAGATGAAAGCTGAAAGTTTTTAGTTCCAGGGATAAGTTCATTAGTATGTAGTTTAAACTCTTTGTAGGTTTTCTATACACATCAAATGATATCCTCTTTAAACCTAGAAATCTTAAGGCAGTGATTGATTTCAGTCTCGACCGTGAATTATACTGACGGAAAGAAACCATTGATGTGTTGGACAAAAGAACCAATTTCACATTTGGTGGTATCAAAAATCGTGAATACATCATCTACATACCTGTACCAAGTGTCTGGAAAGTAGAAATCAGAAGACTTTAAAATGTCCTCAAAATTTTTAAGGAAAATTTCTGCCAAAATAGGGCTTAAACAAGATCCCATAGAAGTGCCCCCAACCATTTTATAAACTTTGTTTTTGTAAGTAAAAATGTTGTTATTAACGCATAAATTAACTAAATTTTAACATTCCCTTCTAATATTTTTGGGAATCTAATTCTTCTTCAAAACAATTTTCAGAAATTTACTGGTTTCTGGAATTGGGATGCTCGGGAATAAAGAGATAATGTTGAATGACACAAGTATTTCCTCTTCTTTTAACACATTATTTTTAATTTTACTAATTAAATCTAAACTATTGGTAACTGATCTATCGAATTCTGATAATTTCAAAGTTTTTAGAAATTGGGCTACAAACTTAGAGACCCGGTACGTCAGAGAGTCGATGAAGCAACTACTGGGCAATCCAGGTCAAATGAAGCAACTACTGGGCAATCCTAAGGACCAGATCCCACCACTGCAAAAATCAGGCATCAACCAGGCTCAATGTAACCAATGCCCTATGATGTACACAGGGCAGACGTTCCGAAGCATAGAAACAAGTTTTAAGGAGCATTTGAACCACACAAGATTTAGCAGAAGCAACCAGTCAGCCATGGCGAAGCATTTCCTGGATACAGGCCACGAATTCCATATGAATAGTGTGAAATTTACAAAATCGGTCAATAAAAAATATTTCTCAGATTCTTACGAAAGCTTAGCTATAAATAAAACTGATAAGCAGTTTCTGTTAAATTCGGACAGGGGCCCCATTAGTGAATCTAGTTTGATCCAATGGGTGGCCCAGTTACCAAAACGGTGATCACGTTTTCAGGGGTTTTTTGTTTCTATTGGTTATTGTTCATTATATATACCTTGCTAATTCAATAAACAAGTTAGTTCTCTCAAGAATCTCTTGAGGTTCTCCTTGTCTGCTGAAGATGAAAGCAGAGCTTTCAAAAGATGTTTACAGGTCGTATTGTTTTTTTCATTCTTTGTGTTTTATTTCTTGTTTTACGCCTTTTTTAGTTGTGGTTAAAGAGTATTGTGCTTTTAATCTGTTCAGAATTGCAAACACAAAGCATTGTCTTCCAGAAACAATTGAAATGTAACTATCATTACAAGCCATTTGCTAGTGGTCAGATTGGCTTCCATAACAGTAAAACAGTAAAATAATAAATAAAACTTGTAAAATGTTCATAGCTGACGGTCAGAGACCAACTCCAAAAAATGGCTAAGTCCTCGCCATATGGGTATAAAAAATCCATATCGATGAAAAGAGCTGCTGATGTGGACGTGCCCAAAGATGAAGTGAAGTTTGAATTTTTGCTTGTCGTCGCCACTTCCATGGCAACAATTGCTGAGCACCTGGTCATGATGATCAACAAAATGGATGCATGGCATATTAATGGTCTTATGCCACGCCATTTTTAAAGGAAAAAATGATTTCTTTGATAACTCGGGAAACTTTTTTTTAATTATTAAATTATCTTTTTGGACCTAAAATTTTTGTAATAAATCGGAGGTGTTTGTTGGTTTATAGCATTTACTTCATTTTCATATTACATATTTTAATTTTTTTGAAAAATTAAAAGAAATCAATAAATAATGGCATAGAAATGAAATACGCAGTTTCAAAATTTTTTCAGAATTTATACATGAAACTTCACAAAAAAATTAAATAGTCATATTTTAGGTGGTTTTATTCATGACAGAAGAGTGAAGAACTTTTTAAAATATGTTTGTAAGTTTTTTTCTGTGAATTTTTACTTGAATTTTTGTGGAATTGTAATTTGAGCATGGTAACTTAAACACGTCATTTGATGCTATCACATGTGTTACCCACGTGACTAGCTCCCCCTATTATGAGCAGCAGCGCAAAGTCAATTTTCCTTTGTTCTCTCTAATGTGGTTGATGATGTAATGGAATGGCGCAGCAAAAAGTGACGTAGCGATGGGGTAGAACGATTGCAAGGGCTCGGTTTTTATCGAAATACCATATTATTTTCTAATTCCATCTAAAAATAATTAAGACATCAAAGACATTCAAAGGTTGTGGTTTGAATTGCTTTTCTCATTCTTGACTGCAGTATTATGTAATGGAGTGTCAGTGTGCGTCAAATATGAAAATTTTCTCCTTTTATGCTCCAGTGCTCTGAATATGTCTAAATGTCGTTTTTTTATTACACCCTAATAATTAATTCTGCCTATTGCTAGAAAATAAATATAGGGGTTGAAATTGTGACGTTCCGGGTAAATTGAAGTCACGTTTGTCCTATGAAAGGGTGGAGGAAGTGGTTTTGTGTTAGTGTTTTTGAAAGAGAAATTCGCGTGTCGTGTTTTTTGTGTTGAAGTGTAAATGCATATGAAACAATGTTGTGATTCTTAATTGTTGTGTAGTTCTTTGTTGGCGATCGTAATCAATGCTCGGTTGGAGGGGCAATTGTTAGATGCGTTTCTGAGAAGATCTCTCATCCTCCGGCTGAGTATTGTTGCGGTCGTTTTCTGGGAAATTGTATACGTCATGGGCTTGTCGTTTTTGCTTTGTTGAAAGAGATTCCTTTTTTTTTGTTGTGTGTGAAAAATTCTCGGAGCGAGAGAGATGTACGAAAAACGCTGAGTTGAATTTTGAATCTCCTGTTCGAAAACAAGGCTAAGTAGAAAATTACGTATAAATGTCCTATGAATTAATTACCCTTTTAATGCTGTAATCTTTTTTTTTTTTGATCTTGTGCGACCATAAATCGTTTTCGACATTGGCGAATATCGTCGGAAGAGATGTTTGATACACTTGGTATTGAATCGTAGGGAAGCCATGAAAAGACAGCCACAACCATATTCAATCGGAAGTGTAAAGTCGTAAATGAAAAACGGCGATAAGTGAGCATACAAAGACGGTTATCCATAAAGTGAAGAAAACTGGTGAGTTATGAATTTTGCTTAACTTTCCGGCATTGGGAACGGCTCATCGAACTAGATAAAAATGAACAGGGCTGAGTTTAATGGTGTCAGTTGTCCTCCCGCTTTTGACATTTATTAAAATTGAATTCTTCTCAGCAATGCTCCGATGCCAGATACGTGGCATCACTCCCATGAACATCTCGCAACACTGTATTGAATAATTATGTACATTAGTTACCGTAATAGGCTAAGATTAGAATGCTTATATGTCTAGCTGAGCACCTTGCCGTGATCTAAAGTATAGTAGCGAGATATGGGAATTTATTGAAAAGAGATGCTTGGATAGTTGGTAGTACTAACTTGGCGTTCTCGTGTAGTGTTAGAAATCACCCACGAATTTCGTCAGAGCATAGGGCTTGCCAGTGGTTAACATGACTGTAACCTCCGTGCTTGCCAAGAGGGGTCTCTGCTCTTCCCCCCTGTAATAAATGAAAGGAGGCGCACGACGCTTGCGAGCGTAAATTAATTGAGAATATTTGATTCGGGAGCACGAGAGAGTTCATAGTCATTTCGGTTAAGCTAATGCTCTCCCTCTATACCTCGTTTTCAAAACGCAAATTCCCTTCTGCTACTTTTAAAATGGAACACGGGCAGGAGTGCCAGTAATCAGTGTGCATAAGCACCGTCTTGTATTTTGTAAATATATGTTAGTAGAGTATATTACGGGATAATTATAGGGGCCCCTAGAGTAATAGTTGATTGGGATTTAGTTATAAGGTATGTTATAAGAGTTCTTGCAGAATATTGAGCACAAATAAACTAAATGTATGTTAAACTAAATATCTCAATGTCGGGTGGAACTTCATTTTAATTTTGGGTCCCGAACCCTAGTTTCCTCTCACCTCAAAACATATCGCTAGACGCGGGGTGTCCTTGAGCTTTTATTGCGGGGGTGGGGGGAGCGTTTCAAAATATACAAGCAGTTTAAGATATGCAGCTGCATAAGATAATTATTTATATGATCAGACATTCATTGCTATTTTGTCTAGTTGCAACGCCTTTCATTATGGGAGCAGCATGTTATAAATATTATTTTAATAAATTTCTAATGTTTTCATGTGCCTAATATTAAACAGATCATTTAAAGGAAGGTATCTATACTATGTAAAAGAAAATTAGGTTAGGTTAGGTGTTAAAAGTGTTAAAGTTATTGAATATTAAAATTCGAGCTGTGTGCATCCAATGCTAATTCTGATCCAAGGACAAATATGGCTTGTCTTGGCTCAAGAACATTAACACAATATTGTAAAAGACAATGGCATGACAAGCCTAATAAAATTAATATTTAATAATAAATCAAAATATATACAATCTAAACTAAACTGAGGGGTAAACGGATTATATCAAAATTCTTTCACATCACACTTTTAAAGAAATAAAATATATAGTGAATAGATTTAGTTTACATGAGTATTCAGAGCTCTCTTTGAACAGTTACATGCATATGTGAAATATAAAAAAAATTATATTTAAATATATGAGTTTCAAGAACATTACTTTTGCTTACACAAAAAAGAAAAAAAATTGTTTACTATGGGTCAAAAAAATATGAGATTTTTTTATATGTACAGGGTGTCCCAAGTTGTATATACACTCTTTGAAATGTTATAGAAACACTCAGCAACAAAATGAGATAGAAATATAAGGTTTGTTGATTTTATTCTTTAAACTTCCTTAAACCCATAAATGTCCACTTCTGCCAGAGTACACTCCCAACATTGCCATCAAAACAACGACATACCGAGCAGGGTGGGTGGGGAGCGAAGGAAGTGAAATTTTTTTCATTTAAATATGAAAAACAATCATCTCAAGCAAAATCAAAAACAACCTAACGTCAATCGGAATGAGAGATTTTCTGCCAAGGTACCTAAACATCCAAGATTTCTAGAGATTAGTCTGGCAAAGGGAGAGTCTATTAAGTCGATCTCCTCCTTTGTTATAGCAAAGAAACTTTAAAGGCTAGTTGGAGATACGAAACACACAAAACAACTTTTTAATGGCCATCTCCTGATCGAAGTCATAAAGGACAATCAAGCCAAAACCCTGCTTCCTTTGAAAAAGTTTGCAGGGAAATCAGTCACGGTGTTTCCCCGTGCGAGTTTAAGTTTCTAGAAAGGGTTTTTTACATGTCAGGAACTTGAAGGGATGAAAGATGAAGAAATCATTTCAGAACTGGAGGATAAATCAGTGGTGGACATCTGTTGGATTTCTCTTAAACGAAATGGTGTTCCCCACCATACCAACTCTTTCATTGTTACTTTCGAGAGGATAACTTTGCCTGACACTATTTTTATTGGCTATTTTCAATATCAAGTGAGGCCTTTCATTCCTAAGCCAGACTTTTCATTAAATCTGCAAGTGACCCCTACAGAGGAGATGGAGTTAACACGGGAATTCAATGATGCTCATCAAACGTCATAATTGGCAATCTTACAATGGAATATATATTTTTTCTCAAAGCTAGAGGAATTAAAACTACTCTATAGCAAATACCTATTGGATTTTATGGTGTTGCAGAAAACTTTTCTTACACCTGATCGATCTCCATCTTTAAAAGGATATGATATCATCCATAAGGATAATATACCAAAAAACAAAGCCTGCAGAGGTGTGGCGATTCTGATTAAGAGATAAATCCCTTATAGTATACTATATCGCTCCAGTCAAATTACAAGCTGTAGCCGCGAAAGTTTCAATAAAAAACATACATAACTCTCTGCTCTCTGTATATCCCACTAGACCAGCCGATTGATGGCAATAGTATTACCCATTTAATCGATGAGCTTCCTCCTCTTCATCTCCTGACCCTCCCGTCCGCTACACCTTCGACCAGCCATTGTCCAGTTGAAAGGGAACAGAACTCCAGAGAAGAACAGAGCTCAAACGACGCACAAGGCACCCGAAATTTTGGCTAAGTGCGAAAGGCCGGAAACTCGGTGGAGAGACGCGGGCTGCACAGACACGTGTGTCCGCCAGATATCACGGCGATCGGCCGTGGTTGGCATTTCCGACGAGAACAGAGCTCGTTAGAGCTCTGATTGCATTGCATTGCCAATGCCATACATAAAACGCTTCAAAACGCCTCAGTGTGCCATCAAAATTCGTGCAGATTTTCTGGCAAACGAAGCCCTGTGTCCCCTGTAGATTCCAACAGCCTTTGAGTTCAAACTTTGGAACAAAAACAAACCTCAAGCTAGCGAGCGCGAGAACAGAGCTCCAGAGAAGAACAGAGCTCAAACGACGCACAAGGCACCCGAAATTTTGGCTAAGTCCGAACGTCCGGAAACTAGGCGAAACGATGCGGCCTTAACAGGTCCGTGTGTCCGCCGAATAAGAACGCGATCCGTGGAGTTCAAACTTTGGAACAAAACAAACCTCAAGCGAGCGCGAGAACAGAGCTCTAGAGAAGAACAGAGCTCAAACGACGCACAAGGCACCCGAAATTTTCGCTGGGTCCGATTGGCCTCAAACTCGGGGAAACGACGCGGTCCTAATGGGCGCATTTCCCCGCCGAAAATCAACGCGATCCGTGGAGTTCGAAAATTCGGCATGGCTGGGGCCACGGTACGCACATGGTTAACGACCAGCCGAGCTGCTCGGGGTGGAAGTAGACCGACCAGGGCTTTAGTTGTTGAGTACGGAACTCTTAGAGGATCTCCCTATGAAAAAATTTCGAACATCAACAGTCCAAAAATAAACATGCTACTTTTGAGAGGGATTTGCCGAAGGTTCGAAATTCATGCCGCGTTTGGCCACTCTTGTGTGGCCGGGGCTGAACCCCTTTCCCGGACTTTTAATTGCCTACTTTTAAGTTCGGCACAAGTGTAGACGGTCCGGTGCTATATATATGGGGCAACCTCCTGAGAGAACCAGTGACAGAAATGGAGGTATAATCAAAGGTTATTAAACCAAGAGGCAAAATAACTGAATAAATATCTCCTAAAATCATCGTTTTGATCTCTCCGAGGGATTACTCCCCCAAAAAGAAGGACGAAGCGAGCCACGACCGGCGCTTGTTTGTACCTTCACGGGTTCATGTCAAATATTGCACGGGCGAATGTGCTAGGATTCACCCGGCCGTATTCTTTGAGGCGATCACGTTGCCAAAAATGTTTCACGGAACATTGGAGGGATTCCCGCCGACCGAAGGGGCATCCGTTTAAGCTCAATCCGCTCGGGGTTTATGGTTACCTGAACAAGGGCCGTACTCGTGACCGGCGGAAAGATAGTGGGCTACGCGGTTGTTTTTCTTCGGCGGGGGGGAACCTTTCTTGCTCTGTGGCGTTGGTCCGGCGACAATCTGCTTTAAGGCTCCCATAAACCGTCGATAAGGGAGGGATTCCCGCCCGTCGGCGAGGGCATCCGTTTCAGCTCAATTCGCTGGGGTTCGGCGACCGGCGAATTGTCAGTGGGCTGTACGGTTGTTTTTCTCCGGCAGGTGGGGAACCTTTTCTCGTCGAGGTCATGGGTGTGACGGGTAACCCGGCTCCCTAAAAAGTCTGTGGTTTCGACCCATGGCTTTGTTGACGGCCTGATCCCGACAGCATGAAGGCTGGGTTTCTCGTAGCAATCGCATCGACCGGCGGACGCCAGAGAATCATTCCCGGGATCACTTGAAAATTGACTGTGGGACGTTAAGGTTACGATTCCTTTTATAATAATAAAAAGAGGCATTTCAATGGAGCTACTTAAAGCCCGATGACGGGATTTGAGGTTTGTGCTTCAGCTTTGACGGTAGAACGTCGTTGCGCCCCGCTGCGAACGTCGATTCTGACCGGAGTAGAATGGATGGATGGATGCTCTTGATTTGGTGACGGATTCGAGTGAGCCTTCCGATACGAGGGAGCTGCCCGACATCGTACCAGAGAGAGAGAGCAAACGGCTGCCGTGAAGCAGACTCGGTTACCCGGAATATAGATTTGAAAGGCGCCGACGGATATATCGCCCGTCCGTGGTGCTACTGTGAGCTCTGTGGAGATTCACGTTATTTTAAAAAAGTAAAATCGGCCGAGGGTGTCTGCGTCACGTACGCGGCGTTGGATACTGCTTGGCCGGTTGAAGAGTGTGTTTTGTTGAAGAGATACCTGGTTGATCCTGCCAGTAGTCATATGCTTGTCTCAAAGATTAAGCCATGCATGTCTAAGTGCATACCGTATTAAGGTGAAACCGCGAATGGCTCATTGAATCAGTTATGGTTCCTTAGATCGTACCACCCTACTTGGATAACTGTTGTAATTCTAGAGCTAATACATGCCGAAAAGCTCCGACCTTCGGGGACGAGCGCTTTTATTAGAACAAGACCAATACGGATCGGAGACTCGATCCATTGCCGTTTGTTGACTCTGGATAACTTGGAGCCGATCGCACGGTCCTCGCAACCGGCGACGCATCTTTCAAATGTCTGCCTTATCAACTGTCGATGGTAGGTTATGCGCCTACCATGGTAGTAACAGGTAACGGGGAATCAGGGTTCGATTCCGGAGAGGGAGCCTGAGAAACGGCTACCACATCCAAGGAAGGCAGCAGGCACGCAAATTACCCACTCCCGGCACGGGGAGGTAGTGACGAAAAATAACGGTACGGGACTCTCTTCCGAGGCCCCGTAATTGGAATGAGTACACTTTAAATCCTTTAACGAGGATCTATTGGAGGGCAAGTCTGGTGCCAGCAGCCGCGGTAATTCCAGCTCCAATAGCGTATATTAAAGTTGTTGCGGCTAAAAAGCTCGTAGTTGGATCTCGGTGCCGGTCTGGCGGTCCGTGCCCTTGTGCGGTTTCACTGCCAGCCCCGGAGCCATCCTACCGGCCGTCCCTCGGTGCTCTTCGTTGAGTGTCTTGGGTAACCGGAACGTTTACTTTGAACAAATTAGAGTGCTCAAAGCAGGCGTGTCCCGCCCGCATAGCCCAGCATGGAATAATGGAATAGGACCTCGGTTCTATTTTGTTGGTTTTTCGGAACCCGAGGTAATGATTAACAGGGACAGACGGGGGCATTCGTATTGTGACGCTAGAGGTGAAATTCTTGGACCGTCGCCAGACGAACTACTGCGAAAGCATTTGCCCCATCAAGAATGTTTTCATTAATCAAGAACGAAAGTTAGAGGTTCGAAGGCGATCAGATACCGCCCTAGTTCTAACCATAAACGATGCCGACCAGCGATCCGCCAGAGTTCCGCGGAGGACTCGGCGGGCAGCTTCCGGGAAACCAAAGTGTTTGGGTTCCGGGGGAAGTATGGTTGCAAAGCTGAAACTTAAAGGAATTGACGGAAGGGCACCACCAGGAGTGGAGCCTGCGGCTTAATTTGACTCAACACGGGAAAACTCACCCGGCCCAGACACCGGAAGGATTGACAGATTGAGAGCTCTTTCTTGATTCGGTGGGTGGTGGTGCATGGCCGTTCTTAGTTGGTGGAGCGATTTGTCTGGTTAAATCCGATAACGAACGAGACTCTAGCCTGCTAAATAGACGTCCGATCTCGGGATGCCAGCGCCTCTGAAACCTTTTCTCCTTCTCAGATGGAGTTGGGGGGAGGGAGGCGGGGAAACGGGGCTTTGCCTGGATCGGACGATCGCTTCTTAGAGGGACGAGCGGCGCTCAGCCGCACCAGATTGAACAATAACAGGTCTGTGATGCCCTTAGATGCCCGGAGCCGCACGCGCGCTACACTGAAGGAATCAGCGTGTGCTTTCCCCACTCCGATAGAAGCGGGTAACCCGTTGAACCTCCTTCGTGATAGGGATCGGGGTTTGTAACTATCCCCGTGAACGAGGAATTCCCAGTAAGCGCGAGTCATAAGCTCGCGTTGATTACGTCCCTGCCCTTTGTACACACCGCCCGTCGCTACTACCGATCGAATGATTTAGCGAGGTCTTCGGACTGGCGCTCGCTGCGACCCTCGGGTCGCGGTCGCGTGCCGGGAAGATGACCGAACTCGACCATTCAGAGGAAGTAAAAGTCGTAACAAGGTTTCCGTAGGTGAACCTGCGGAAGGATCATTATTGTAAGATTACTTTTAAAACTCGCAACGAGTCGCACGTCCGTTCTCGAACCCGTAGACCGACCGCATCTAAAAAGGCGCGGTAAAGCGGGCTAACAGTAAAGTGCGTACTGCGTAGCAGTTTTTCAACTTCACCAGGCCATCCTCTACTCTCGATCCCACAGTCAAAGCAGCTCGCTAGAGAGGGTAACTGCGCCCGCATTGGGGAAGGGAGAGGTTTGGTCGCAGTTCAAAAGAAGACATCGCCCAAACAAAAGGGGGACTGCAACCCATCCACTTTTGACAAGCGCCCAGCGTCCATAGTGGAGGTCCGTGGGTTGCAGTGATTAAAATACCTGGGTGAGTTTCGAACTGCAAGGTGACAGAGCCGCCCGGCACTTTTTCTCAAACCTCGGTTAAAAGTCTGCCAACCGAGAGGATTCCCGTGGCCGGTTGGAATCCAGCTAAACCCAGACCAGAATTCTAGGTCGCTTGAGAGTCCATGTCAGCTTGTGGAGATACGTCTACGGCAATGGACTGCTCTTGTACGAACGAGACTAAAATCTGTTTGTTTAACACAATTCCGAGCTGTGGATCACTCGGCTCGTGGGTCGATGAAGAACGCAGCCAACTGCGTGAAGTAATGTGAATTGCAGGACACATTGAACATCGACGTTTCGAACGCACATTGCGGCCTCGGGCTTGTCCCGTGGCCACGCCTGTCTGAGGGTCGATAAAATCTTACTCGCGGGTCTGATATGACATGCTATGCCAGAAAGTCCCATCCCGCTCACTGGTGTACGCTCCCGGTCCTCACGGAGGAGGGAAAACGACTCCAGTAAGTAATGTACTAAAAAACGGCTTAAAGCCAAATTGTAAACGAGGGGCCTGACAGAGGCTTGCCAGAAAGACCCTGCGTCTCGCCGGAGAACGTCTTTCCTCACGCAGGGAGAGACGCCTCCGACTAGAATAAAATAAAAAACTATATATCGGTGGCTGGCACGTGGACAGAGAGTGTTTGGATGCCGCGGAAAAGTAGAGGATGGCTTCGGCCTGACTCTAAGTCCGTCTGCGGTCCTCTTGTCATCTCTTTGCCTCCTCAACTCCCGTCCGCGCACTTAGTTGTGCGTACTGAAGGGCGTAGGGGTTTGGGGGTTTGAGGGAAAAGGAGGCAGCCTCTTGCGTCCATGCCGTCACTAGAAACCAACTCGACCTCAGATCAGACGAGATGACCCGCTGAATTTAAGCATATAAGTAAGCGGTGGAAAAGAAACTAACGAGGATTCCCCTAGTAACGGCGAGTGAACGGGGAAGAGCCCAGCGCCGAAGCCCTCGTCTGTAGCGGACGACGGGCAATGTGGCGTTTGGGAGGAGCTTCTCCCGGCAGATCGCGGAAGCCTAAGTCCCCCTGACCGGGGCTACTGCCCGTGGAGGGTGCAAGGCCCGTTTGGCTTCTCGTTGTGTCTGCCGGACGGCTCTCTCCCTGGAGTCGGGTTGCTTGGGAGTGCAGCCCTAAGTGGGTGGTAAACTCCACCGAAGGCTAAATACTTCCACGAGACCGATAGCAAACAAGTACCGTGAGGGAAAGTTGCAAAGAACTTTGAAGAGAGAGTTCAAGAGTACGTGAAACCGCTCGGAGGCAAACGGGTGGGCCCTCGAAAGCCGGCAGCGGGCGGGTGCATTTCCCCCTCAGTAGGACGCCGCGACCGGTTGGGTTTGCCCGTAAGATAGGCGGTCTTAAGGGGCAAGGAAAATGGGTATGTACCGTTGGCCGGCGTGCTCTTTCCTCTTGGGGG
>JAHWFO010072220.1:1450129-1456098 GCA_023313115.1 Rhysida immarginata
CTGCAGAGAAACGAGGGCCTGTCCGACCCGAATTTCCGCTTGAAAATAGAGCAGCTGTGCGAATGTCTGAAGCTAAGAGCCAGGGCTTCCCTTCACAGGGGGCGGGACCGGATGCAAGACCATCTCTATCAGACCATCGGCGGAGACGTGGATGAGGAGCGGGCGAAATACGCCCTTACCGCAGCACTGAAGAGCCCAGAGGTGGCTGCCACCGTCAAGAGCCTGCTCTCCAAAGCGCACTTAACACCTAAAGAGCGCAACTATCTCATCGGATTCTGTGCCGCGTGTGTCTCCCTCGTTCAGGGCAAAAGGCCCGATGTGCTTTGCAATTTAACCCTCCACGAGTACCAAACGGCGAAAAGCGTGAGCGGATCAAGAGTCGCGCTGGTCCGGCACCACAAGACCGAAAAGCAGGGAGCCAGTGCCATCGTGATCGAAGGATTACTCGCCGACGTCCTGGATTGGTTCCGCCGTGAAGGAGAGGGACAGAATCCGCCCAGGGAAACGACGGATACCCTTGTGTTCAATTCGGAAGGAAGGCCACTGAAACGTATCGATCGCCAGCTCACCATGTTACAGGCGAAGCACGGGCTACCCGTCGTTGGAGCTCGCGATGCTAGAAGAATTCTGAATTCGCTAAGCGTGATGTCCGGATCGCCGGGCTCGTTCATTCACCGGTATCTAAATCACTTTCCGTCAACAGCCGCACAGCATTATCAAGCAGGCAACGCCAGCTTTTATCAAAGCGCGGACTGCAAGGTAAACAGTTTTTTGAACATCGTGCCTTCGGAAGGCGTGACCCCTTCGGAAGAAGCTTCCAGCATAAGCGAAGGAGAAGATGAGAGTCAAGGCGAGGAGCAAACGGACTCTGATGGCAGCGCATTTTAACCTATTAAATTGTTATTAAATAAATGAATGAATCTGTATGTAACCTAACTAACTAACTTTCTCAACGCACTTGCTAAGGGACAGGTGAACAAAGCTCGAATGGGCCTCCTGGAGCACGGGGCTGGCTGCAGCCCCCTTCCCGAGATGTGCGCCGGAAAGCCCCGCAAGCAAGGAGCGTGCGTGCGTACTTCTCTTAGACCGATTGTGCGCCGGACAGCACGCGGCGGGGCCAGGCAGCGCCCCCCGGGGCTCTCTGGGGCACGTGGGAGAACTAGCGGGCGCTCCTTAGCCCACTCGTGCGCTCGGTAGCACCATCGGGCCGTACTGCGCCCAGGGGCTGTCCGGAGCGCGGGTAGGCCGACGCGCGCGGTCCGAAACAGCCGGGTCGGGGCGTGGGCGTTGGAGGGCCCGTCGCGGACCTTTTACTGCCGCCGAGTCCTCCTGGGAGATTTTAATAGCCATAATCCTTTATGAGGATCGAATTAAACCTGTAAAAGAGGTCAAATGCTAGAAGAGATCATTAACGATTATAATATAAACCTCTTAAATGACTGCTCTCCAACATATTTTCATCTCTCTAATGATACTCTATCTAGCCTGGATCTGTCACTATCCTCTTCATCCATTGCAGCTTTATTTGAGTGGTCAGTACTTCCAGATCTGTGGGGTAGTGACCACTTTCCTATACTTGTAGACATCTGCAACACTGCGCCTCGAGTATCTTGTCTGAAATGGAAATTAACGAAAGCTGACTGGAAGTTATTTCAGTCCCTCTTACATTTCAATAGCGAAACTCTGGTCTATCTTATCGGCAATGTCGTGGAAAGCTATACATCTTGCATTCTGCAGGCAGCAGAATCTTCCATTCCCAAAACCAAAAGTAGTCGAAGCAAACGCCTTTTTCCCTGGTGGAATAAAGAATGTGCCATGGCGATATCTGAACGTAAATATCACTTCGGTTTTTTCATTCCAATCCATCGCAGGAAAACTTAATTGCATATAAACATAAACGAGCAATTTGCCAGCTAGTTATTAATTAAAATAAAAAACTTTCATGGCGACATTTATCTCGACCAAAAATAGACGAACACCGCTGAAGAAAATATGGAACAAGATTAGGAAACTAAACGGTAAACATGCTCCATTTAAATCCCCTTCTTTCCTCCATAATGGCAACACAATCTTTGATCCAGTTGATGTCACTAATATACTAGGAGCAACCTTTACTGCCATATCCTAGATCCAGCATTATTCACAATCATTGCAAAGACGGAAAGTCTTAGATGAAGCCAAAGCACTAAATTTTAAATCCCATAACTGCCTCTTTTCCCTAGAGGAAATGCGTTCTGCCTTACACTTATCTCATGAATCTGCACCAGGTCCGCATAATCTTCATTTATTTGTCTTACCTGCTTTCAATATCCAATGCTATTTTGTTTTCATCTTACATCCCATATTCATGGAAAGAAGTAACAGTGATTCCCATACCTAAGCCGAGCAAAGATCATTCCTCAGCTTCTAGTTTTCGACCCATAGCACTCACCAGTTGTTTGTGTAAATTGATGGAAAGAATGATTGCTACACGCCTCATGTGGTACTTGGAAAAGCACGAAATTCTTTCCAAATTTCAGTGCGGTTTCGGAACTCTTGCTCTACCCTAGACCTTCTTTTAGGGTTAGAGCACAAAATTCATATTTCTTATAAATATAGACAACATCTTGTAACTGTCTTCTTGAAAAAGCCTTGAAAAAGCCTATGATACCACCTGGAGACATGGTATAATAAAACAATTACATAAAATGGGATAGAGAGGTAGACTCTTAAGAATTTTTTGGATAACAAAATATTCAGAGTTCAGATAGGCTCGACGCTATCTAAATATTTTACACAGGAGAATAGAATGCCTCAGGGATCAGTTTTAAGTCCCGCTCTTTTCCTCATAGCAGTTATTGAGGCATGTTCCCGGTTTCCTCTCTGTGTATCTTATTCCCTGTTCGTAGACGACATTGCTCTCTATTGTAGAGGCGCTACCATGACTGTTATAGAATGACAACTACAGTTGGCTATTAATACCCTTTCAAAACGGAGTGAAGACAATGGTTTCTGATTCTCTACACAAAAAACTGTAACACTCCACTTTTGCTGCAAACGAGGATTACACCCAGAACCAGAATTATTTATTTATAATTCACTCCTGTAGTGACTAGCTACAAATTTTTCGGAGTTATATTTGATAAAAAGCTTTCATGGGTTCCTCATATACGAGATATCAAAACGAAAAGTCTGCAAGCAATGAACATCTTGAAATCTATCTCTTTGGGGAGCCGATAGGCAAATACTGCTATTACTTTATAAATCACTTATTAGATCAAAGATCGATTATGGCAGCTTTATTTATGCTACGGCAACCAGAAGTGCACTGAAAACCCTTGACCCTGATCATAACTAAGCCATCCGAATTTCATTCGAAGGTTTCTGAACGAGTCCGGTTAATAGTCTCTATGTAGAAGCTATGAGCCATCCTTAGATTTGAGAAGATCAAAACTACTTTTGCAGTTTGCATCTCGTTTTTTTGGCCAAATACATCATCCTGCTTTTAAATGCTTATTCGGTAAGGAAGGCAATGATATTAACAGAATTCGAAGCGTCCGAGTTATACTGGAAAGCTTGTTGGAAAGCTTAAATATTACCTTTCCACCAATGTTTCCTCGAAGAACAAGTGAAATTCCGCCTTGGTTGGGTCCTCAATTAGAAATAATCAGTGATTCAGTGATTTCTTTCCAGTAAAGAAATCAATGCTTCTAACAGAAGAAACGCAAGCCATCTTTCGAGCCTTCGTGGCCAGTTGCCCAAATACGACTCTAATTTTTACTGATGGATCAAAGTCTGAAAACGGGGTTGGATGTACCTTCCTTGTTAAAAATCAGCGATATCTCATCCATCTTCCAGGCGAATTCTCCATCTACTCATTAGAATTAATGGCGATAATCAGAGCCATCGAATTTTGTTTTTCTCATCCTAATGCTCGTTTTATCATTTTTTCTGATTCTCTTAGTGTTTTAGAGTCATTAGATCATTTTAATCCTCGTCGTCCCTTCGTTCAAAGAATCATTCAATATTTATTTCATTTACAATCTCAGAACACGCAAATTTCCTTCTGTTGGATACCTAGTCACATGAGAATTTACAGAAACGAATTGGCTGGCAAAGCGGCTAAGGATGCTATAAATATTCCTGTATTTAATACTGTAAAATCCCTCCCAGAACACGTGTACCCGTGATTCGGAGGAAGGTCTATTAACTTTGGCAGGCAAACTGGTCTAGGAAATTATCCAACAAATTACATGAAATTAAACCTTTGATAGGATTTTGTGCTTCATCATATATAGTTCATATTAGAGATAAAGTAGTGCTGGTGCGGCTGAGGATTGGCCTCACCTTTCTGACTCACTCCTCACCCAATCGTACATGTGGTGAAACCGTAACTATCAAACACATTCTCGTAAATTGTTTTAATTATAAACATGTACGTAAATCCATAGGCTTACATGATCCTTACATGATAGCTACTATTTTAGGAGATAATCCCATCTACATCAAAAGAACATTCCTTTTTTAAAGAAACTTCATCGTTTTAAACACATCTCATCATTAATATTTTTATTTGTGTCACAATTCTGCTCCATTTTAATATCTTTACCATATTTTATCCTTGTTTTAACTTTTTGAGATTTTTATATCATTGTTAAAGCTTTATATTTTGTTTTAACTCTTCGGATTCATACCTTTCAGCTATCTGCTGGTTATTTATTTAGTTTAATAGCCCTCTTGCGTGCCGTTATAGGTGAGATTTGGGCGCGAAATGACCTTAGTAGTTGGCGCGCCCTAAAACTCCAACCAACTAAACCAAACCAAACCAAAAAGCTCTGTCCCTCCCATATTTTGGTTACACTGCTTGGGCATTGTGTTTTTGTAGTCTTCCTTAAACCATTTTGAGACATTTATCTACTAATTTGTTGTCCAGCAGTGGTTGAGGCAAGATGAACTGATTTGTTGTCCATCCATTTGACAACATCCAGATTTCATTCATTATCAGAGAACTGAATTTCTTTTTTTCTTGACCATT
The DNA here is from genome assembly GCA_023313115.1 of Rhysida immarginata. Classification (NCBI taxonomy): domain Eukaryota; kingdom Metazoa; phylum Arthropoda; class Chilopoda; order Scolopendromorpha; family Scolopendridae; genus Rhysida; species Rhysida immarginata. Next base: position 1,455,144 of record JAHWFO010072220.1, read on the forward strand.
TCCTTGTCAGCTATGATTTACTTTTTCAAGACTTGAGGAAAGCTATTTACCAGTAAGAAGATGACCTTTTCCTTTCAGATTTTGCAACAGAGGGAAGAGAAATGAAATATATATATCAAAATGCACTATATTCCTTGGCTGAAGTTCTTGAATGCATATCAGAACTGCTTGTCCCTCCAAGGTCAATAATTGACCACAGAATAACTCATATGTTCATCATGATATTTATAGAGATTCACAACATATGTCCCTTTCGTTTCGCAAGAACAAATTTTAATATCACAGGATTGTTATTTTTAGGCACAAACGGCCTAAATGAAACTCCTATTAAAGGGGATCATATATTTTTATATGGAAATCTATTTTGTTTTCTTTGTTTACTGTAGATATTTTGTATACTGTGAATGGGAGGCTGAATTTTAAAATAATTTTCGAGTAAAATTTCCAAAGACTCTACTAATTGAATTAGCATTTGGTTTAGCTTGTTCGAAAGTTAAGACTTAGTTTCGTAGTGTTTACATCCTAAAATAAAATAATCTTAAAATATCAGTAAAAAACATAAAAATAATTCAAACTAACAATTTAAAAAAAACTGTCTAAGCACTTGTGCTGACAACTCTTGAGCTAATGAGAAAGTATAACTGTCCAGCATGCTGTACATGTGTAATTATTTCAATATATTTTAATAATAAGAAATAAAAATAAGTATCAGAAGCAGGCTATATGCAGGGTCCCAGGAGGTTAAGGTATTTCATTTTTTGTAAAGGATATTAATAGTCACATCTACATATATAAAAATGGACGTATGTATGTATAAAAGAAGGAAAATAAGTGATGTATAATAGTTAAGAAGAGAATAGTAAAAGGACATCACAAAATAACAAAGGGAATAAATAATACGAGGCCTTTCGGTCATTTTATTTACAAAGACCTTCTTCAGGTATAAAAATTTTTT
>JAHWFO010072220.1:1469078-1538224 GCA_023313115.1 Rhysida immarginata
TTATTATTATTATTATTATTATTATTATTATTATTATTATTATTATTATTATTATCACTCTTATCAGTCTTATCGGGCACAAAAACACTTTGCGAAATCTACCGGAAATATGGAAATCCCAATGCTTATGAACTTTACGCTAGTGCCCGGCGTCATGCCAAGTATCAACAACGTAAGGATCATCAACACTATGTTCAGACGCTTGAACATAATCTTCATTCTCAGCCAGACTCTTGCTGGTCTTACATCAATAGCACCAGAAAACCTCATCAGCTTCCTCATGTAGGCATGACTGATGCTAATGGCCATGACTTCACTGATGCAAGTGAGATTTGTGATATCTTTGCAACCCATTTTGCCAATGTTTTAAAACCTTACAATAATTCGGGTCATCTCTCCCTCCGTGGAAATGTTAACCCGAATAATGACGAGCCCATTATTCGCAATTCTCTTTCTAATGTGACTATCTCAGCTGAGGATGTTCTCTGGAGTATTCATAGACTCAGGTCCAAGCGATCCTCTTCTACTACCGACATTCCCTCTTTCATTTATGAAGGCCTTGCCCCTCACCTTGTGGCCCCTCTTCTACATGCTTTCAGTCTTTGTCTACAAAATGGCCACTATCCTTTCATCTGGAAGAGCACGATCATTGTTCCTATCTACAAATCTGAACTTGCTACATTACCCAACAATTATCGTCCAATCTTTCTTCTTTCTGTCATGGCAAAAATTTTTGAGCGCATTCTTTATAAGTATCTGCTTCAGCGTATTTTGCCTTCTCTCCTGCCTGCCAACATGGTTTTCTTCCTGGGAGGTCAGTGGTTACCAATCTGGTTAGCTTCACAGAGGTGCTCATGAGCTCCTATGAGCAGCAGGGCCAGACTTACGCCATTTACTTTGACCTTTCCAAAGCTTTTGACACTGTTCAACATGATCGTTTAATTCATAAATTGATACTTCTTGGTGTTAGAGACAATTTTCTGGCACTTCTGAATTCCTACATTTCCAACAGACACAATGTGGTTCGCATCAACGGTCATTGCTCACGTCTCTTTGTCCGACCTCTGGGTCCCTCAAGGCTCCATTCTCGGTCCTCTTCTCTTCAATGTTTATACCTCTGACCTTCCTAATCATATCATGGATTTGGGTATTCTCATGTATGCTGATGACACTAAGCTCTTTCATACCCTCACTTGCCCTCAGGATGTTTTGCATCTTCAATGCATCATTAATCGATTGGAAGCTTGGTGTCGGGAGAATGGGGTTAGCATTAATGGTATCAAATGTGCGCATATTGCCTTTAACAATAAAACGAATCCCATTTACATTGCTTATAATGTCGCCAATGCTACTATTAAGACTCTCAATCAAATGCGTGATTTTGGAGTCATTCTTGATGAAAAGCTCACCTTTAAACCGCAGATAAACCATGTACGTACTAAAGCTCTGCGTTGTGCAGGGGTACCTATGCGTCATGGACATACTTTTTCTACTCCTCAAACCTTTCTGTTACTTTATAAAAGTATTGTACTCCTGCAGCTTATGTACTGTAGTGAGGTCTGGAATGGTTGCACCAGGAGCAAGATATAGTTCTCGATACAGTGCAATCTATCTTCCTCCAGTATCTCAAGCGAAAGCTCCCTAATTACGACAACCACCTTACACCACTATGTGACATCCGACTACAAAAATATATGACTTTTCTATGGAAGATCATCAAAGGATCCATTAACACAGACTTTGTACAAGGTGTCCATTTCTATGCTCCTATTCGCCAAAATAGGCAATCTTGTGCTCTTTTCAAACCACCACTTTATAAACATGCCCATGCTTAATGGTCAACGATCTACAGGATCCAATATGAATACAATCTGTACCATTCCGATTTTGATATTTTTTAATTACTTAATTACTTCCTGTTTTAATGTTAAGATCTTAAGTTTTATTCTAATTTTATTTTGTATTTCTTCATTTGTAATTCCTTTTCAGTGTTTGGCATTTATGTTTCCATTTCTTTTATTAATTGTATTTAGTCATATTTTATCTTACATCCTTTTTAATTTATTTTAATTAAATATGCAGTCTGTATTTTCTTCATAACACTGTATTGTTGCCCACGTTTTACAATTTTTTTTTATTATTTAGCTTCTTATTTTAAATCAATTTGTAATCAGTTTTACATTTTATTTTGAGTCAAATTTTATTTTGTTCTGTTTGTTAGTGTCACTTATTTAGTTATAACCCTTTTGTCAATTTGCAAGATTTGTTAATCTTTTGTATTGTGAACCTCTTACTGTTCTGTCTTGGCACTTTGGTGCTGTTTGAACGGCAATAAACTTGACTTGAATTGAATTGAATCACACTCCCTACTGTCCAGCCTCATTCATTGTTACTATCTTCACTAGATATCTATTCTATAGATAAATATAACAGTTATTAACAGTAAAGTTTGCTTACTCTGCATTAAACAATGCAACCAAAATGATTCCATAAAATGTGATAAAGGCCGATGATCACTTCACACTATGTGTATTGATCTTGAGAGGAAAATTATTAATGCCCTGCTTTCGTTGGGTGGATCCTTATTATATGTATGTAAGGGGTGCAAATCTACAACAGGAAGCGACGTTAAGAACTTAATACTGGATCTTAAAAACTAAATTGAGGAGCTGCGAGAATCGATCTTGAGTAACAGCTACCCTCCCAACAATATCATGGCAGAAGTAAATGGCCGTATCTCCAGAGGAACTTAGTGATGACAATTCGAATGTCAACACAGCAGACCAATCACGTATAGTAGACATTCTGGGTAAGCTTCCATGTCCTGTTCTTTCACTTTATGACCAACTTTGCTCTTCTCAGCTGGGAAAACCTATGCCGGGAAAGGTGAGACCCCTAAAAGTTATACTACTGTCGAAAGCTGATGCCCTCTCTGTTCTAAGACAAAGGAGAACGATTTTCTCAATTTTTAAACTCAACGTATCCTCAGACAAAACAAAAATGGAACATGATCATTTACGCTCCCTTTGTGCTGAACTCTCTGATCGCCAAACAAAATACGGTGAAATGAACTTGACTATAAAATACATTAACGGCTGTCCCAGAATTGTGGAATCAGAAACAAAAAAACTAAGAAACCAGGGAATCTCCTTTCGCTATCAATATGTGAACGGCCTTAGATCTGAACTTGTCATCTTTTTTAACAATATTTACTCACATTTCTTTGACGTCATCTGCTTCACAGAGACGAACCTGTTACCTGATAAAAGCAACGCTGAAAACGTGGCTTGACCTTCTGCAATGTCTACCGTTATGACAGGAACCGATCAACTGGTGAAAAAACCTCAGGTAGTGGCGAACTTATGGCCATTAACAAAAGGTTTTACTCCGTGCTTATTACTTCTTATGTTCAAGAAGTGGAACATCTCTTAGTATTTCTCTATCTGGACAATTCTTCCTACATCATCATAAATTCCCCTCTGTTCTCCACCTTCCATCAATGAAGTACATTTGAACTAGATCGAGAGGATTGCTTCTTCTTACCCTACATCCGAGATTTGTGTCTTAGGTGGCTATAACTTACGTGAACTGACTCCATTTTGGTTGTTCAGTAGTGAACATCTCGACAGGATTTCAATGTCCTTGCAAGGTAACATGGTAATAGATGTTTTACTTCTTAAACCTAACTCAATACAATCACTCAGTAAATAGTAACGACTTAATATTGAAGTTTATTCTATCTACCTCTTATGTTGAAACTTCAATAACAGCTGATCTTATTTATTCAATATAATCTTAAGCTGATCCAATTTGGAGTTATTCATGTCAGGCACTCATGTCCATCTATTCAATATAATTTATACTCCTATGATTTTAAAAATGCAGACTAGAATTATCTCAATATAGACCTAATCAATGTTGACTGGTGTGTTCTTGATCAGCTGGCAAACGCCGTTGATCACTTCTATGGGCTGTTATATTCTATAATTAATGAACTTGTTCCCAGAAAGAGAATTAGTAATGTTATTAACACTTTTCTAAGATGGTTCACACCAGAGTTAAGACAATTAATCTGTGAGAAGAAGGATGCTCGCGGTAAATACAAATCTTCCTATCTAATAAGAGACTACCTAAGCTTCTCTGTTATCAGAACCAAATTTAAAGCTCTTATTAAAATTTGTTATTACCAGTACATTTCTTCAGTAGAGACGTGCATTGTAAGCAATGTTAGGTCTTTTGGGGACTTCATCAATGCTAAGAAATCTCATAATGATTTACTCTCATCTATGTTTTACAATAGTGCTATTGAGTACAACCGTGACCACCAAGAGATGAAACTAAATATATTGTTACATCACATAGATAGTGCATTGTTATTCGTATTTCTACCAATAATAAGCCCTGAATTGGCACTAGCTCTGATGAATGTCACATATAAAATTTAAATTATGAGAGTACGCAGTGGAAAGTAGAAATACTTAAAAGAGACGTGGAATAAAATGAAATTGAAATGTTTATTTCAACAATATAAATAAAAGTAAATGGATTGCATAAATCTATGATAAAGCTTAACACTAAGCCAGAAATTGTAATTCTAGAAAACAAATAGCAGAATATGTAATTCACACAATTCTAATATAATTTCTAATTATTTCTACAGGAATTTACCTCCACCCATGAAACTTCTTATCAACCAAAATTATCCTATTTAGTGTGCACCAATAAATAATCCTTACACTAAGTAAGCAAAAAAATTGATAAACCCAACATGAATATTTCTATAGTAGAACTAGGAAATTCCTTACAGCTAATTTTCTTTAACTCTTTTATTTCATTTCATATTCCTTAACTAACATTGCCATATTAATGGTAAAAACAAACTAAGAAAATATAAGAAATCATAGACACCACCTCTGGCCTGTAAATATATGCTCACTCCGATAACTGAATTAACAGTTAGTTAATAGCAAGCATGCATCAATAATATAAATATCCTTATGGAATATCACCCTTTACATATCTAAAAAAAAACACTGCCCTAAACACTAAAATATTTCATAGGATAAAGTCTTAAATAAATTGGACCCGACAAAATTCAGTACATTTCTAAGAACACATATGAACGGCATGATAACATACGAGCGTAGCCGTATATTCCAGAAAATAAACTTACCCAAATGGCCAGTGTATTACACAGAGTCAATCATTAATGAATCACAATCGGTTTCAGTCTAAAAGTTGAAAGTCTTAAACCACAGTTCATAAGAACCCCCGGTTTCAAAATCGGAATTTTACAACACAGTTTTAAAGGTAAATCATTAACCTTAATTATAAATAAACATTATCAATAGCTACAATAGCTAAACGTATCACTAATGCAGCACACAATGAAGCACTTTCTTTTCCTTTGATATGAATTCCCGACGCCACCCAATAACACTACACAGCACAATAGCATTGTCAATATAAAAAAAACTTGATAAAGCAATCATTTATGAGCTCCCTGTTTCCTTTCTGTTTCTTCCAATTCGCCCAACATCAAACACAACAGATTGAGGGCTACAAATGGACAGGATAGAAACACCAGGTAGACAAATATTAATTTTTACACATAACGGTAACAAATTATATTAGCAACACATTTCACACCCGCTGTCACCGTTGCCGCCGTCACTAACTTCCGGGAACACAAATACACCAAAATGGAGACTGTCTCCTTTTCTAATGAGTGGGCACAAATTAATTATCAAATGCTGACATTTCTAGCGTACACGAAACCCAATGACTACTCAATATAGGCCGGTAGGCTGAAGGGCCACAGTCCCCGTATGATGGTGGTCGGTTTTAACTCAGCGCGCCGTAATTCCAGGAAACATTCCTTTACATTATATAATCTCTCTCCTACTAGAAATTGAGCGCTTACCAACGTTACTGTTCGTTGTATCACTATTGTGGGAATTAGCTGTGAAGGACGCTCATAGCTCGCCGCCTCTGTTCCGTTTCCATTTGATGAAACCACTTCTCATGCCGCTCGCTTCGTCATAGCGAGAGTCTCCTTATCGGTCACGGCGTTCGCCCCATTGCTCGCCATCAGGAAAGGTCCTCTCTTCTTTACGAGCTACTTGGCCTTCGTCCCTCATCCATTAATCGTGAACAGGCATTTTCCTTGCTGTCCTGGCTCGAGGTTCCTGGCCAAGATCTCTCTCGATCCGTCCATGTTGCTCTTTCTCGTCCTTCTCCCCGTCCCGTCGTCCTGTTTTCATTTTCCATGACGAAACTCCCGCTCTTCTCTCTCATTGGTCCGCTCCTGCCACATGTGCTGACATTTGAGGTTTCGCCATCCCCCTTCCAGTCTCGTTTGGTGGAAGACACCAGTCCGGAAGTGAGAGACGATGTCATCGGAATTCAGCGTATTTTTCGAATTCCGTGACACACTCAGCTACTCCAACCGCAGAAACTCCTGCGATCTGCTGATGTTATTGACGGCCAGCAGCTGGTAGAATGACCTGGATAGAGTGTCGGCCAGTATGTTGTGTTCCGATCTGATGTATCTGAGCGTGATGTTGTAGTCCATGACATACTGGAGCACCTGTGCCTGGAGTCTCGAGAGCTTCGTCTGGGTCAACAGCTTAGCGACCACTTGGTTATCGGTATAGATGACCATGGATACTTGTTGTATGTAATGACACCAAAGCCTCCCCGCATGGGCTACTGCCAACAGTTCCTTGGCATAGATGGACAGGTGTGTTTCTTTGTTCCAAAACCGCTGAGACTCGTATGCTACCAGGAACAACTTCCCGCCGTTCAATTGCGTTGCCACAGCACCGACGGCCTCCTCTGACGCATCAAATAAAATATGCAAGTCTTTGGTGGGATCGAATATTTTCAATATAGGAGGGCTTACTAAGGCTTTCTTCAGTGTTTTAAAGGCCTTCTGCTGTCGAGTACCCCACCTGCACGGGGTGTCTTTCTTTAACAGTTCTAGAAGGGGGGCCTATAATATTAGCATAATTTACGATAAACTGCTTGTAGAACTTGTCTGTGCCCAAAAATAACCGAAGCTGGTGTATATTATTGGGAACTGGACACTGATGGATGGCCCGTGTCAATCTTTTTTCGCAGGCTCGGCCCTCGCCCGATCGCCTAAAACCCAAGTAATCAATTTCTTGTAGCCCTATCTGGCACTTCGATGGTTTTAAATGAAAAGCACTATCTCGGAGTTTTTGCAGCACTTTCCGCAATCGAGTCTTCAGCTCCGGCAGTGTTTGTGCGTAAACAAGAATGTCGTCGAAATAGGCTATCACCCAACGATTTATAAGTCTGTGCAATGCCTTGTTGATGGCTTTCGCAAAGGTTGCTGCGGTGCCTTTAAGCCCGAATGGCATTACCAAATACTCAAAAAGCCCAAATCTATTTTGAATGCAGTCAATGGGATGTTGGATGGGCGCTATCTGATTTGATGATAGGCCTGTAGGATGTCTAATTTAGCGAAGACTTTGGCCTTTTCTAACCTCTCTAACAACGAGTCGGTTCCAGGCACAGGATAATTACCTTTTGTCATTTTCTTGAACTTTCGAAAATCAATACACATCCTAAGTTTCCCATCCTTTGTAGCAGCAAACAGCACCGGCGATGCAAACGAAGACATAGAGGGTTGTATAAGTCCTTTACTTGCCAGCTCTTTCAATGTAGGGTGTAGCTCCTCCTCCTTATCTCTAGACAGTGGATATAGCGGCGAGTTGTAGGGGGTGAAATTTTGTTCCAATTACACATCGTGCTGTGTTGCTCGCACGGGCGGTAGACCTGGGGGCAGTTCTTCTTTTAAGACGTCCGCAAACTCGCGGACGATGGCTTGACACTCAGGGTGTACGAAGGCGACTTCTTCCACGGGCTTGCATCTGGCATAGACGGCGAACACTGGACTAGCCTTTTCCTGGTGAATTATACTGCACAGTTCCCTTTCAGATAAGAAGTCCTCCTCGTTCTTTTGCTTTCATGGTGGTAACCAATGCTTTTTCCCGTTAATTTGCACGGCACATCTCCTACGTTTGCAATCCATCTCCAGCTTTGCTTGATCAATCCAATGCCAGCCTAGTATGAGATCGTAGTTTTGTATACACATTGTCAAAATTTACTCGATCTTGATAACGTCCAGCTCTGACCGGTACTCGTAATGTCATGTGGGTGATTGGCATAGGCTGGCCATTATCAAACATTATGGAACGCTGTGGATTGAGTTTCGTAGTGCATAGGTTTGACTTGGCGCTTAACTCTGTATCCATATAGTTATCTAGGGGTCCGGTGTTGACAAGTGCTTTGCAGTTAACCCCATTGATCTCGACAGCTAACATGCACATTTCGTTAGTGAGGCTTTTGTACACAAAATTTTTTTGTGCTATCGCTTTCTTGGCTAGCTCCACATCTGTCTTTTTCTGCTTACAGTCTCGTCTTAAATGTCCGGGACGTTCGCACTGGAAGCATTTCCGGTTATCTCATTGCGTTCTTCGCCTAGCCCCGTGGGTTTCGAAATAGCATCTACTTGCATAGGTTCCTCAGGTATAACCTCACCGCCTGCATTAGCACAGAACCATTTTTCGGCGTACGTGATGCAGTCTTCCAACGTTGCTGGTTCTTTTAGCTTTATTTGGGCTGCCATATGATGCGGAAGACCTTGTAGGAATAGATGGATCTTCTCTGTTTGCGATGATCCGTTATTCCTCCTGCAAGTTGGCGGAATTTTATCACGTATTCAGCAATGTCTTGCCCCCATAGCTTGATGCGTTGAAGCGCTGTCCTCTTGGTCAGCTGTGTCTGACCCCCTCCAAACACGTCCAAAAACTTCTGAGGAAAGAAATCCCAAAGGATGAGAGGGTTGGTGGCTGCGAAGTCTACATACCATACCGCCGCTGGCCTGGTTAGATACGCTGGTATTATCTGCATATATTGCTGCTGGATTATTTGTTTATATACAGCCACTGTTACAAAATGTTTTATGAACTGTTCCGGATCCTCTCGGGGTCTCCCACTGAAGGTCAGAAACTGGATGTTATCCACGGTACATCATATAGGGGCTACTTGTAATTCTCTGACAGCCTGAGTCATCCCCGCTACTTGCTTCATGTCGTTTACATAATGACGGCACACACAAGCAGCGGCAAAGTTGACTTTTAGTAACTGCGAGCAATGCGTGCACTGCAGAGAAGCATCCCTCAGAGACACCCAAATGAACAACTCATTCATAGCAACTGTTTCGTATCCGCCCTGCAGTGAAGCATCACTTAAAGACGCCAATGTTAACCCATAGTTTAGCAGAATTTTACTCTGAAGTTATTAATTACTATCAGAAAGTAATAAAGTTTATTTATAAATCGTAAATATTTAACAATAATCAGTTAATGTTATTGAAACGCTTAGTATAAGAATTTACAAAAATATTACTAATTAACAACTGATTTAAACGTTTGATATATAAAAAATATTACTAAATTGCAAAAAAAAAAGTTGAGTGGGTCTTGTATGATTTTATTTGCGTAAAGTGACGGTCCTTTAAAATCACACAAAAGAATTCCGTGTTTCCATGTTTGTAAGATTACCAACAATTAAAATGCTCTTTATTCATTTCTTATTCGTATAATTTCATACATTTAATACCAAATGATAAATAACCGAAATGTGTAAACACGGAGTTTTTTTGTGTGATTATGATTTTATTCTCATAAACGGCCGTCATTTTACGCAAATAAATACTAAAAACAAACGAACCATCTGGTATAAATAATAATAATAATAATAATAATAATAATAATAATAATGATAGGTAACAACAACAGGGAATAATCCACTAAATAAACTGGAAGGCCAAGTCGCTATGTTGCCCCCCAACAGTCCAAAGGCCCAAAATGGGGTTATTTAGGATACAAGTAAAAGGGAAGTGACGTAATTAAAAAAAAAAAAGGACAATAAAAAAACAGAAAAACACAATTTTATTTATACAGATTAACAGAAATATAATAATTATTACAAAGATAAAAATTCAATAATAATAATAATTCAATTCAATTCAGTTCATGTACGGTGTTCACACAGCTAATTCAATCTTCATTCTAATGTCTGAGAGTGCACACAGATCTGAAGGTACATCAAAATTCGGGAATTTCTGCTTCAGAAACTGGAGAAAAACATTTTCACCCTATCCAGTTTACAAGACTGCATATTTGAACCCTCATTCTATAAAACAGAACAGTAGGACAAAATGGGTAAAACTAGACACCGATAGAGCCGAACAAATGTAGAAGGGCACCGAAATCGGCTCCATTGCGCACAATGGTACCAAGAGTTATTTATGCCTTCAGACGAACAGTCAACATGGGAATTATAGGAAACTGTGCTCTCAACGATTACGCCAAGATCACGGACACAGAGTTTGGCAACTTTGCACATTTCCACAAACAGACTAGGAGAACTCGATAAAATTGGGTCTTTTTTGTCATATTTGGTTGCATTAATTGCAAGATCTTTCTGCTCACACCAATGACATATACTATAAATTACTTGCTGAAGCAGGTGAGCATTAGGACAATTATAATTTTACCAAAAAGTTTCACATCATCTGGATACATCAATATATGGGAGTTTCTAATCACCTGGGGAGGTCAGCAGTGAAGATAACAAATAATAAAGGCCCTAAGACAGAACCCTGTGGAACACCACAGTGAGGCCTATAGGGCAATGATGAATAATGTCATATAGATACAACAAACTGTCGATCCAACAGAAAAGAGCGCATTATCCGAAAAAGTTCATCAACAATCCCATACGCACGCAATTTTTTAATTAGTAACTCATGATTGACAGAGTCGAACGCCTTTTGCATATAAAAGTAGACCACGTCAAGTTGCTGGCAGTGGTGGCAGTGGTCAAGAGCATCATGAGCATGAGTAGTGAGAGATACAAGATTTCTCACAACGGATCGTCAGAGAATGAAACCATGTTAACACGCAGGAACATGAGGAAGGACATGTTGTAGAAGATATTTATGAATGATGTTGTCAAAGACTTTGGCAGTGGTTGGAAGGGTAGAGATCGGCCTATAGCTAGCAATGTCAGTCCGTTTGGCAGAACCACCCTTAAATGCAGGAACCACAACCGCACTCTTCCTTATTTTAGGATAGTGGCCAGCTTTTAGACACAAATTAAAGATGCGCCTAAGAGGAATAATTATGACATCTCGAAGGCCTTTCAGAATAAAGGAAGGAACCTCTGTTGGAGAATTGCAAGGCTTGGCCCGTAATCTATTAATGCTCTAGGCAACATCTCTATCAGTGAACTCCGTTAAGATGAGGTTATCAATAGGGGGACAATAGGTAGACAGTTCTCCGAGAATGTGTTGAAAGAAGTAGAGACAGTTTCACTGAAATGCTGGGTAAAACAGTTACTAATATCCAGTCCATCAGTAATGGTAAGACCAGCAGAGGTAGTGATAGTAGTTATTGTATGTCGATCCTTTCTTTTGGAGTAGTAGTAAATCTGGTTATTTTTCTTATTACGGGAGTTATTCGTACATTCGCTACATGGTCTTACATTGCAAATATAAAAATAATTCTGTTAATGGATAGGTCATAGCATAGCCACCGTATATGTAAACAATAACAAAGAACCTAATTATCAAATTTATTAAAGAAAGGCTGATGGATTATTTAAACACGATGCCTCAGATGTTAAAATGTTACAATACAGATGGTTAATGCGTTTAAATAAATAATAAATGAAAATAGAAAAGAAAAAGAAAATTCCAGTCTGGGATCGCGACGCTCTAAGCAATTACGTCATTGTTGACTGTAATGTAGGCTCGTGACTTAATTTTTCATTTATCACTTAAATTTAATGTCAATTTCACCCGGATGCACGAAAATAATGAAAATACGTAGAAAGTTTCAGTTTTTAAAAGAAAATTCAATAAATATAGAGAAGATACGAGGGTTGGTCGAAAACTAATGCCTTCATGGCTGTAACTTTTTTATTTTTTAACGAAATTCTGTTTTATAAATTTTATGGCCAACGCCATCACCAAATAATTAATTCGGTAAATTAATATTAGAAAATAAATTAAAAAGACCCCCTCTCCAAATACGAAAATAAGAACTCTAGTAAATTCTGGTAAAAAAAACCCAGATATTTTTCAAATAATTCGATAAAATAATGTATAAATTATAAAAAATCAGAAAAAAATTAAGGTTTATTTCTAGGATATGTCCTCATTTGTGCTATTAATCTAGGAGTTTTGACCGGTGGGGTTTTTGCAGGATCCTACTTCAAACAAATCACAATCAAACAGATCGCGACCTAGTATTACCTAAGATATACAGATCGCGACAGTGTTTACACAGAATTCATTTATGTGATACAAGACCCACTCAACTTATTTTTTTGTAATTTAGTAATTTTTTTTAATATATCAAATATTTAAATCAGTTATTAATTAGTAATAATTTTGTAAATTCTTATACTAAGCGTATCAGTAAAATTAACTAATCATTGTTAAATATTTACGACTTAAAATAAACTTTATTAATTTCTAATAGTAATTAATAACTTCAGAGTAAAATACTGCGAAATTATGGGTCAACAGTGGCGTCTTTAAGTGATACTTCACTGCAGGGCGAATACGAAACTGTTGCTATGAATGAGTTGTTCATTTGGGTGTCTCTGAGGGATGCTTCTCTGCAGTGCACGCAGTGCTCGCAGTTACTAAAAGTCAACTTTGCCCAAGCAGCACCACAACGTTATAAATAAGAAGCAACACACACCAACAAAAATCCCTATTGTGGTGCCTCACTCAAGATGCTGCACTATCAACACCTAACATCCAAGGCACCAAGTAATTTTTCTTAAAGCACACAAAAAAAACACCAAGGATAAGGTCCTTCCGTTTTTTTTTAAAAAAAACTAACACTCCATGAGGAACACCCAGTGTTTGCCACTGAAGACTGCACAACACTGAGGTCACAGCACGTAGCACAAGCCGCACTTCACAATATCACTTTTCTTCACCAATGGAACACACATCGAAGTAAAGAGAAAACAATAACACCGAACACAAAACTGTTGTTCCTGAACATAAATTGCTCTCTACCACGCGGCGCCTCTCTCACGTATAAAATTAAAATTATGAGAGTACGCAGTGAAAAGTAGAAATACGTAAAAGAGACGTGGAATAAAATGAAATTGTAATGTTTATTTCAACAATATAAATAAAAGTAAATGGATTGCATAAGTCTATGATAATGCTTAACAGTAAGCTAGAAATTGCAGTTCTAGAACACAAGTATCTTATCTAGTACAGAGGGTAGATTATCGCAAGCGATAATCTGCGGCACCTACTCCTACGAGGGAGTTTTGCGCCATCCCATTTATAAACGAGATGACAGTAGCAGCCGGGACCGACGGCTTAACGTGCCCTCCGAAGCATAGGGGGTTTCATGATGGAAGAGCTGCTGGGGATAAACGAACCAGAGGCTGTCACCAACTGCTGGAAAACCAGCTATGGTCAATCGGCAAATGGGTCAGACCAAAGTCCCCCAACAGCCGCGCCCCAAATAGCTGTCCCACCAGTGGTGGCCCTCAAGCCCTGGCCGTCACCCAACCAGCAGCTGGCTGCACCTGAAGTTGCTGAACTCCATCGATTGGCAAGCCAACCGACGAGACAACCAGGCCACGGCCACCCCCTAGAACACAAGTAGCAGAATATGTAATTCACACAATTGCAATATTATTTCTACTTATTTCTACAGGAATTAACCTCCACCAATAAAACTTCTCATCAAACCAAAATTATCCTATTTAGTGTGCACCAATAATTAATCCTTACACTAAATAAACAAGAAAATTGATAAACCCAACATGAATATTTCTATAGTAGAACTAGGAAATTCCTTACAGCTAATTTTCTCTAACTGTATTATTTCATTTCATATTCCTTAACTAACGTTGCCATATTAATGGTAAAAACAAATTAGGAAAATATAAGAAATCATAGACACCACCTCTGGCCTGTAAATATATGCTCAGTCCGATAATTGAATTAACAGTACGTTGATAGCAAGCATACAGTACATCAATAATATAAAATATCCTTATTGGAATATTCCCCTTTGCATACCAAAACATTCAGTGCCCTAAACACTAAAATATTTCATAGTATAAAGTCTGAAATAAATGGGACCCAACAAAACTCAGTACAGTTTTAAGAACACTTATGAATGGCACGATTACATACGAGCGTAGCCGTATATTCCAGAAAATAAACTGACACAAATGTCCAGTCTATAACACAGAGTCCTTCATTAATGAATCACAATCGGTTTCAGTCTAAAAGTTGAAAGTCTTAAACCACAGTTCATAAGAACCCCCGGCTTCAAAATCGGAATTTTACAACTCAATTTTAAAGGTAAATCATTAACCTTTTTTAATCATAAGTCAAGCACCTTAATTATAAATAAACTTTATCAATAAGTACAATAGCTAAACGTATCACTAACGCAGCACACAATGAAGCACTTTCTTTTCCTTTGATACGAATTCCCGATGCTACCCAAAAACACTACACAGCACAATAGCATTGTCAATATAAAAATAACTTGATAAAGCAATCATTTATGAGCTCCCCCTTTCCTTTCTGTTTCTTTCAATGCACACGACATCAAACATACAGATTGAGGGTTCTAAATGGACAGGATAGAAACACCAGGTAGACAAATATTAATTTTTACACATAACGGTAACAAATTTTATTAGCAACACATTTCACTCTCGCCGTCACAGTTGCTGTAATCTATCTCCTACTACAAATTGAGTGATTACCAGCGTTACTGTCCGTTGTATCGCAATCATGGGAATTAGCCATGAAGGATGTTCGCATCTCGCTGTCACCGTTCTGTATCCATTTCACGAAACCACTTCTCGTGCCGCTCGCTTCGTCGTAGCGAGGTCTCCTTGGCGGTCGCGTCGTTCGACCCGTTGCTCGCCATCCGGATAGGTCCTCTCTCCTTTACCAGCTGCTTGGCCTCCATCCCTCGTCCATTCATCGTGAGCAGGCATTTTCCTTGTTGTCCTGGCTCAAGGTTCCTGGCCGAGATCTCTCTCGATCCGTCCACGTTGCTCTCTCTCGTCCTTCTCCCTATCCCGTCGTCCTGTTTTCATTTTCCATGACGAAACTCCCGCTCTTCTCTCTCATTGGTCCGCTCCTGCCGCATCTGCTGATGTTTGCGGTTTTGCCGTCCCCCTTCCGGTCTCGTTTGGTGGAAGATACGAGTCCGGAAGTGAGGGACGATGTCATCGGAATTCGGCGTATTTTTCGAATTCCGTGACAATGATGTAACAAAATATTCAGTTTCATTGCGGAGGCCTTCGCTTTCGGTGGTCAAGGTACAACCCATTGGACATTTCTAATTTTTTCCAGCAATATTTTTCGAGTACTTTTGCAAATACTAATTTAAATTCTAATTTAAAGCATATCACCTTTGAAAAATATGTTGATCTGTCTAGTGTTCAAATATCAGCAGCACAAATTGAGAAAAAAAATTAAAACTTTAAAAACTAACAACAGCCCCAGTCCTGATGGTATACATTCTCTGTTTATACATTCCTGTGGATCTAGCCTCTGTCTCTCACTCCTAATCATCTTGAAAAACTCTGTCTTCAGGCGCCTTCCCGACCATCTGGAAATCAAGCTTTGTTACCCTTATTTATAAATCTGGTAATAAGAATAATATCACCAACTATCGGTCTATAGTTATCTAATACAGTTTTCCCTAAAATCATGGAATCCCTTGTACTGATATATATACAGGGGCAATTTAGGAATATTATTATCACCCAACAACATGGATTCAGTAAGGGTAGATCAACCATTACAAATCTTATGACGTTTGAAAAGTTTATCCTTGACAATATGGACACACGGCTTCAGGTCGACGCCATTTACACTGATTTAGCCAAAGCATTTGATCAGGTAGACCACAATATATTATGTCACGAATTAAAGGCACTTGGAATCACAGATCCCTTTCTGTCTTGGATTTTTGATTTTTTATCTTCCAGGCTTCTTTATGTTAGAGTAACACATTCTATGTCTGAAGCAATTAAAGTAGCAAGTGGGGCTCCCTAGGGTTCCCACTTAGGTATTTTGCTTCTCTTACTACATATCAATGATGTCAGTAGGTACCTGAAGGACGCAAAGTTCCTTCTCTTTGCCGATGACCTTAAGCTGTACTGCTCAATCAAGAACCAGTGACTACCATCGTCTACAGAATGCACTTGATTCACTTGTCTTGTGGTGCTCAGATAACAACATGAAGTTGAACATTGAAAAGTGTAAGGTTCTCTCGTTCTCCAGGAAGAAACATCCTGTGACTTCACACACAACATTAAAAACAATCCCTTGCACTCTGTAGACCATATCAATGACCTTGGTGTCATCTTAGATTCCAGAATGTCCTTCGTGTATCATATTGACTTGATTTCTAAGAAAGCCAACAAAATGCTTGGTTTTATTAACAGGCCTACTTAATCCTATACATCCATTTTGGCCTTGAAGACCTTATACTGCTCTCTACTTCGTTCTAATTTGGAGTATGCTTCCATTGTCTGGTCCACACATTTCTTAAAATATATTGATATCATCGAGGATAATGAGAGTATCCAAAATCGTTTCTTGTATATCATTCACAGAAAATTGTGTCATTCTTCTACCTTTCCAGACTATGACAAACTCCGTGATATGATGGGGGTTGAATCCCTCAGAGTTCGTACTGATCTTTTGTTTATTTATGACTTATGTAACTCAAATCTTGACTGCCAACAACTACTTGAAATAATTCCCTTTAGAGTACTAATTTACAGTCCAAGACCAAATATGCTTTTCCATATTGAGAAGACATCCTCATCCAGCAATTATATTCATAACGCTCCCTTCAAGCAGGCCTTACGTAGTTTTAATGACCTTCTTACTTCGTTTGATCTCTTCCACGACAAAAAGCCCAAATTGAAGTGTATTAATATTGCACTATAACTGTTTTTTTTATTTTCTTCTCTATTAGACTATACATGAGGCTGGGTTCCTATTGCACTATAATTGAGTTCTCTCATTTTTTCCTATATGTTCTTTGTTTTTACACCCACTTGCCAATTTTTATTTTATTTGCACTCATTATGAATCCAATTCTTATAATTCTTATCTTTATATGACAATTATACGGGGTGTTTCAAAAATTATGTACAATAGATTTAGTGACATATTCTTCAGGTCAAAAGAAGACGAAAATATTCTATAGCACTTTGTCTGGAAACGATTTGTTTGCGAGTAATCCAATATCATACAGTAGGGAAGCAAGGTAGTTAGCGGACGATATTTTAGCAGTTCCAGCGTTTCAACCCAACACTAGGTTGAGTGGTTTGTTCCATTTAAACCTACTTTAGGGTTGTTCCATTAGTTGTGTACGGTTGTTTCCATTACTGTACATCCACTAGGAATATCAATTTCAGAACGTTTGCGTGCTTTGACATACGCATTACGATTTACGTAAAAAAAGTCATGTACACGTATTCCAGTGCGGAATACACTGACATGCACCTAATGAATGGTCTTGCGGACGGAAATGCTGTGGAAGCAAGAAGACTCTACCAAGAACGCTTTCCGAATAGACGTTTGCCAAATAACCGAACATTTGTATCTGTCGACAGACATTTGAGGGAGCGTGGTTCCTTTGGCCATCAAACAGGACAAGGGCGGCCTGTAGCACATTCTCCGGATGAGGAGGATGTGATAATTGACATCATACATGATGAACCACAGACAAGCACCCGTCGTATTTCTTCCTTGGTACACATTCCGCACTCATCTGTTTGGCGCATTCTTCACAGTCAACTTTTGCATCCATACCACCTGCAACTGGTTCAGGCACTGAACCCAACGGACTATCCATACCGACAACGATTTTGCCACTGGATACAACGTCGTCATGCTGCAGACCCTAGTTGTCTCAGCCAGATACTTTTCACGGACGAAGCAACCTTCACCCGGACAGGAATCGTAAATTTTCTCAACCAGCACCATTGGGCAGATGCTAACCCGCATATTAACAGAGCTCGAGCGCATCAAGAGCGTTTCTCCGTGAACATTTGGTGTGGAATTGTCGGAAATAAAATAATTGGCCCTTAAGTGTTGCCGCCAAGATTGACTGGGCGAACGTATCTTTTGTTTCTGCAGAATGCGAGCCGAAGCGTGCGTGCGAGCTGGTGGCGGGCACTTTGAACAATTCCTGTAATTTGGAATCACGGGTTTAGTTGGCTGTATCGCGTAAATAAATCGTTTCCAGACAAAGTGCTATAGAACATTTTCGTCTTCTTTTGACCTGAAGAATATGTCACTAAATTTATTGTACATAATTTTGAGACACCCTGCATACGGGATGATCACCAGGACATACAACACATAGGTTGCGCACCATTAACCATTGCCGGCGATAGAAATGTTTCTCCGTTGAAAACACACGCAGACGATATTTTCTATGAACTCTATATTTGCGTTGCTATAGAGACAGGAAAGTCCTTGAAAATCCTCTTATGAAGAATGGCTCACGAGCGAGCAGAAAAATAAGATTTTAAACCATTTTTCTCTTTCCTCTTAGAAACTCTCCTATATGATTTACGTCCGCAAATGTGATTTTTGGAATTGTATTTTTTCCGCAAGAAAATCCTATTTACAGGTGTCAACGTTTTCCACCGTTTGGACTTCAGAAGGTGCTCGTAAATCGACTGAACATAAATTTCGAATCCAACAGAGATTAATTTTAGCGTATGAGGGAAAACACTGTAGAGAAAAGCGGAGTTAATCCCTTTTTTATCCCTGAGTTGTGGATCGATTTGTTTTATTTATTGTTTATATTTACTCTTTCATCTTTTTCACTTGGTGAAGCACTTTAAATATTTATAACGCTTTTTACTCGCAATTGCATCGCTTTATTATATAATAGCAAGAAAATAAATTTGCCTCTAGCTATCTTTTATTAAGTGTATGTGTGTAAGTATTTTGGATGTGTGTGGGAGTATGTGTATTTATGTACGTTTGTAGTGTAACTCTGAGTTTAAATGTTTAACAATAATTAAATTAAATAATTAGAAATAAACCTCGTGGGCTGAGGTTACTGTTGATCTTTCATCTCCTGATTCTTCACATTATAGTTAAATTATTTGAAATTTAAGATTTTAACTTAACGTAAAGATAGAACATAGTAATAAAATAGATGTTTTAATGAAGTTATATGTTGCAACCATTAAGTTCTTACGTCCTTTAAAAAGAAACCTGGCATTATAAATAACATTATGATTATTATTCAACTGAAATAAGACAATACGCGAAGTCTGTTCAACAACAAAAAAAAAGACCGGACTTTTGCCGTAGCAAACGAACCATTCCACCGATTGAGCTCCCGTAACTGGTGCCAACTAGTGGCAACCTTTGGAATCAAAATGTTGACGATCTATGGCTGCCAAAGTGAACTCATGCGGTCGCCAATTTTCTAAGTGAAGTGATGTCATAGTGTAAAACCCAGCTCTTTCTCCACAGCTCAGTCCATCTTCACTTAGCAGACTAGTGACAGGATGAGTTTATTTGGCAGCTGTAGATCACCAGAGACTATCAATAGGGAGTCATGTCATTTACTTAATTTACATGTAATACGGACGCTTAGGTGTTTCATTGAATATGTTCAGATGGCGCTGTAATGATGACGACGACGTTCATTATTTCGATTATAAGTTTCGCTAGATGTTCAAAGTTTGGCAACGATCAAATCGACGAGAGAAAACCATCATAGAACTTGTCAGATTGTTTTACTAAAGCATGTCAAACCATGTCTGGTCAGTGGTGTGCTGCAAAATTTTATGCCCAACGTCGTGGTGTAAAGCACCTTTCGTTCTTTAGATTTCCAACGGATCCTGAGAGGTACGTTTATTTACTGTAAATATCTTATTTATAAATTGCTTAACTTCCATAGTGCCTAACAACAATCCAACCTTCAGTTTTAAAAACACTGATTGTTAAAATCCAATATATTGTTAAAAGCCAAAAATAAATTGTCGTCTCCTTCTGGACCCCAGATCTTCGGCAGAGTCCATCCTCCGTCTGGCGGTAAGCTCGCCTTTGACTCGTCCAAAGAGCTGGCCTAAACATTTTGCAGCCGAGTTTGTCGCTCCAGAAACTCTTTATCAGTGTGACCTGCCCTTCTCTGCCTCCTCCTTGAAATCAGCTATTAGATCCAAGCGGTCTGCACTGGGCCCTGATGGCCTGACTAATTCCACCTTCGCTAAGTTGGGGAAAGGTAATCATTTTTTATTGCTTAGCGCTTGGAAGACGGGCATAATTCCTTCCAGGTGGAAAGACTCTGCTATACATCCAGTTTTGAAACCTGGTAGACCACGGTCGTTGCCCTCAAGTTTTCATCCAATCGCCTTGACCTCCTGCTTAATTAAAATATTAGAGCGCCTTCTAAATGATCGACTTCAGCATTACCTGGAATCCAATCATCTTCTTCCAGATTATTGCCAAGGCTTTAGAAAAGGCCGCAACCATCTTTTTCCTATTCTATAAATGGTAGACGACATTTGGTTATCAAGGGAGAAGGGAGAGTTATATTGGCATTGTCTTCCTGGATATCATTAAGGGCTTTGATTCGGTCTCACACGAGCTCCTTTCCAACAAGCTAGTCGACATCAAGATCCCTCGGAGGATAGGTATTTGAATTAACTCCTTCTTAAGAGCACGAAGAATCGGTATTCGTTTTCCGGGCGGTTCTTCCTGGACCACGCAGCTGGAAGGCCTTCTGCGGGGCTCAATCCTAAGCCCCACCCTTTTTAACATTTTTATAAGAGACGTTTTCTCCTCGCTCTCCCCATCAATAGGTAGGAGTATATATGTGGATGACATGGCCTTCTGGTTTTACAGTAGCTCCCTTCCAGCAATTCGTGCTATGCTACAGGACACCTGTGACAAGCTTGAGGCCTGGAGCAATGCCAATCACATGCCTACTCCCTCGAGAAATCGGTGGTAATGTGTCTGTCCAAGCATGGTCCCCTCCCCCTCTGTTAAACGTCTTTCTCCGAGGTGCCAGGCTTTCTAACAGAAATATTCATAAGTTCCTCGGAGTGACTATTGAGAGTAGACTTAATTAGAGGAGCCACGTTGGTATGCTTAGGGGGAATCTATCTAAGTGCTTAGCCCGGTTATGCTTGGTTACTAAGTCAAGATGGGGCCCCCCATGGGGTGAGACTTCCACCTTGACTTGTACCCCGTGAAGATCACGGACCAGTCAGCGTTACCCTTGTTGCTTGCCCCCACGTCGAGCATAAACTCTTTGATGATCATGGAGAGAAAGCTTTTGAGGAGATGCTTGCGTGCTGCCATCTCTTCCCCGTGCCCCTTGCTTTACATCGAAACGGGTATCCTCCCCCCCCCCCTGTTAAGGTGGGAGGCCTAATTTGTCCGACAGTTATTTTCCTATTGCCAATCCTCACGAAGATCAACAGTGTATGCTACGTTCGACTTTCACTGTCAGTCCCTTCTAAGATCAAACCGCCTTGGCCTTCTTGGACAAACTTATTAAGAAAGTTCGTTTGTGGTCGCTTTTACCCCTGTGAACCTATTACCTTAAGGCATGTGTGGGTAAACCCTCTGGCCGACATAGTGAACCCCCTCCCTAATTGGTTAGCATCCGCCAGCTTGCCTACTGTGTACTCCAGTCAATTTGATGCTTATCTCAGGGACGAATATTCTCCTTTCCGAAAAATATACACCGACGCCTCTCTTTCCCGTCTCGACTGTAATGGCGGTATAGGTGTCTATTTGAAGGGTTCGAAATTGGTTTCCCAGAAAATTACTCGTTAACTTAAACTAGTTCGTTTCAACTTAAACTTATATCAATCTACAAATCTCTTTCACTTCTTCTCTTCCAATCGGCAATTATCTAATACTATCCGACTCTCTTAGTGCTGTTTCTTCTATTCAACGAGCCCTAACCAGCGGCAAGTGGTTCTTTAAAAATCAGCTGGGCTACGTGATTGACTTTCTCCAGCAGCTTTATTATTTTGGCTACTGTGTTCGTTTTATGTGGGTTCCCAGCCACAAAGGTATTCGAGGAAATGAAATGGCTGATAGGCTGGCAAATTGGGGGAGGATGGGGCTGATAGGCTGCTATGTCTGCTCGTGTTGACGCCTCTGTGCTAAAGGTGCCTGCTCTCCGATGCGCTGTTGCTTTGTGGAATGAGAACTGGTTAACGGAAGCGAGAGGTGGCCACTATAGGGCGCTCTTCCCGAACTTAGTCAATATCAAGCACCTTGCCCCTAAATGGCTTACTTCGAGTCAACGTTCTTTGCTCTTCAGACTGAGATCTGGTCACGTGCCACTTAATCACTTTCTATATAAGCTTAATATAGTGTTGTCCGACCGTAAATCGTGTGGGGAACAAGAAAGTGTGAGCCACGTAATCATGGATTGCCTCATTTATCGCCTACAGAGGGCCCTACTTTCTAACAGTCTCGTTAAACGGGGTATCGCCTTCTCTTTAAAAAATACTCTCCTTGCCGCCCAACTGAAGCCTTGTGACAAAAGTGCTGTGATGCGGCTACGTACATGTTTCTTATGCGGTTCTGGGCTTTATGACAGAATATTGGGTCCTCTGAAACCTGGTTAGCAGCCTGCTCACCTCGTAACTGACTAGTGCCATTATTTATGTGACCCATCAGCTAGTCTCCATTCTCTTGGGAGATGCCAGCTGTGTAGAAGAAGAAGTAGATTGGTTTGGTTGGTTTGGTTTATTTGGTATTAACGTCCTTTTCAACTGCTATGGCCATTTCGGGATGGCGTTATAGGGGCCGCAAATTTTGCCTCGCAAGGGTTCTTTAAGGTGCAGCCGGCAAACGACTACACAGGACCAACGGCTGCACTATTATATCCATTATTATCCATTGAATTTTTACTTCTTGTGATAATCATCTTTTGATATTACATTGTACCTGTCAGATTTTACTTATTTCATATTTTTTTATCTTATTTATAACTTCATTGTTACTGTTTATATTGATAATGTAAAATGGTATATCTGTATAATTTGAAAAAATAAATTAATAAATAAAGAAATAAATTGATGTTGAATTTATCTAATTATACTCAATCAGAACAAGTTTATTTTTCACATATCGGTTTTTCAGGTACTTAATTTAACTTTTATGTATTTTTCTGTGATACTTGAACAGCTGAGGAGCCTATTGTCACGGTATGCTCACTCAGCCTCAAGGGAATGCTAACGGAGCAGAAGGTTGATAGCTGTCGTTATCATATAAGCAGTCATTGGTACTGTCATATGAAGCTTTTCACGGAAATTGTTGCTGAATTCGTTTGATTTTACTCAGAAATAGTTTATATTCATGCATTGATTATATAGGCTTTTTAACATTAATTTTAGATGTTTTCTAGGATACTGACAGGACTGTGAGGTCAATTGTCATGACCTCACACAAACCCTTGCCAAGAGGTGACCGAGACAGTATGCTGAGGACCGGATGGTTTCACAAACTTCTCATTGACAGCATGCCACGTCCTGAACTTTAATTACACTTCGAAATAATTAAATGACTAATATTATCCCAGAGGATCTAAGCTATGGCAAGGAAAAAGGAGAGGAGATCAGAAATTTAATTTGAGAAAAATATTTAATGTAACTATTTTATATTCATCATACTTTAAGAAACTGTAATTATGAATCAACTTATTAAACATCTTTTCTTTACACAATAATTCAGTTCAATAGCAATGGGAGTTTCTCCAAAGGCGTTAATCGCAACTCTTCGTGTTGAAAGTGCTTTTCGGATAAAGGAAGTCGACCTACAACCATATAACTGGAAAACGGCGACTGTATAAGGTTTGTCAACAAGGGAACTGGTGCTGAATAGATAAGATAAAGAGAAAAAAATTTCATTTATATTCAAAATTGACACATAACTGGAATTCTAACAATATCTTAAAGATTAATCAGAAAGAGTAATGAAGCCGAAGCTAAACTAATGTCTATAATAAAAAGCCGAATTCATTACTGTACCCCACGAGAATAAGTCGGAAACCAAGCGCAGCCCACTGCGTTCGATTTCACTTGTTAGGCGCACTCTTACCGAATCAACAACATTCCTGTAGACCCGGTCGGACACCCCTTGGAACGTCGATTTGATGCAGGGTAATTGATAGGTGACTTGTCTGAGGACAACTTCTGCTGCTTTGCAGACTTGGCTGTGAGAAGGGGGACCTCTCGAGCCTCTTCTTCCCCCTGAGGCACATGTGCTAATATCGAATTAGTTGTCATGGACTGGATGAGTGCGTGCGACGTTGGTAGGAAACTCGCGTTGGAAGGTGCCTTGACAGCTACTAATGATGTGAACGACGTGGTCTTGAGATCCATTGAATCCAGCGTGAATCCCCTCTCGTTCTCCTTGAGCACACTGTGTTTTCTATCTCCTACTCCTACTCATTGAATACGACGATTGTCTCTGGGTATTACTCTCCGTTCGTTATTTGTGAAAGATAAAGCACAGTTCCGATTATTAAAAATATCAGTACTTGCCTTTAATATTCTCGTCATAGCTGAATACCACAGGCCACTTCTTCCATTGGCACATGAAGAGAAGCTTTTTTCGATCGCTCTTCCGCTATTGTTCACTCCTCCTGTATTAAAGCCAGCAATTAGCTAAAGAACATTTCCCAGAGAGAGAACATGATGAGGACTTGTGGACAGACAATTCACTGCTGTTTGGCTGAACGTGTGGATTCCTTTTGTGTCGAAATCCATTGGCATCAGCTGGAGAAAAATTTTTCTACCGAGATTCTCGAGTTCCCCCGGCCCTACGGCTCACTTTGTTCCATCCTTGATCGATGGCTGTAGTCTCTCTAAAGTCCTCTTCCTTGCCAGGGTATTTATCAAACTTTTTAATTAACTGATTGGTTATGCAAATATGCAACAATATGCTGCTTCACAGGGCGGTCTATTCTCCGAATGAGGCTAGAGCTGCTCAAGTGCTTTTTTTCTTTATGTTCTCCTTCTCTATGCAATACTTGACATAGTTGCCCTGCTGATGTGACTTAATCCCCCCCCCCCTGTCGACAAACACTCCTGGATTAGTTCACAGGTAATATATAGCTGTAGCACCTGGGAGCACTAAAGAAATGACAATCACCCCTTCCTTTAAATATAGTGAAAAAGCTATTTATGACCTGTGAACCCCTCCAGGAGCGTTTGTCGATGGTTCAGGGGCATATTTTGCCATTCATCAAAATATAACAACTTAAACATCCTAAAATTATGTCTTAAAGGGACCCCTTGAACTAAACCTAAAGCAACTAACAACTATAGCATCCACCATCGTGGGTGGACACACCCATCAATGTTTCGAGGTATGCAGCTTCAAATGCTTGGCTGAGTATCTCAACCAAGGAAAGGTCCTACCTACTACCGTTGCACCACCTTATGTCCTGCCCTGGTATGCACGACAATGTAGCTGCGAGACAGGCCACCAGCTGTGCCACCCCTTCTCAAAACGGGCTTCAAATATTCCATAAACTGACGCAAAACGCGGCACGTGCCTCATTTAATTAGCTTCGGGCGAGGGACACCGGACCCTCCACAAGCCCTTTTCAGATAAGAGATGCTCAGCACTGGAAATTTATTCCAGGTAATGAGCGGGTGTCTATCAACGCAGCTCTACCCAAGGGAGTTCTGGGCATGCACCCCAGGAAACAGATCAATGACTGTGATCACAACGGACATTTTTATTTTCTAACATGCCAAGCCGCATACCCCACAAATCAAAAACATAACGTAAACATCAATTGTCAAGGGCGAAATGCCTCTAATAAACGTACATTAACAGCATGTCAAAACAGACAGTTCAACAGTACTTAGGGCACTATTCTTCTTTTAACAGAAGAACGTCAATGTTCTATGGCACACAAACAGATATGCTCCCAATGAGCAATGGATCTCGAACTAGTCAACAGACGAACATCTAAGGGTCTCTCGATCCAAGGAGAACACGAAAGTAAAGAAGAGGTCACTCACCATCTTGTCCGGCGTTATGGAGAGGCCGAGGGAGGCTTCACTGCACGGATTGCACCGCTGGGCTAGTTACCATTTCTAGAAGTATTTATTCCTTGATTCTGGTTAAATTGCATAACTTTTTATTTTAAAAAAAGTTGCAGCAAAATCATTGTTTATAACTGCTATTGTTTCCTCCAAGTTAAAGGCAAACACTAAATTAATGCAATCAACAATGCCATGCAAGACCACTAACCAATATGCCCACCATGAATCGAATCTGGGCGGCGATATATGTCTGCTCGGGTTGATGACTATTTCTTACACATTAAGTAGTGATCTGCTCATACCAATGCAAAACGCTGATTAAAAAAAAAACAAAGAAAAACATCTCTTTGTAACAAAGAGAAAAAATTTCTACTATCATTTTCACGGAAAATCAATGCAAAGATAATAACAGCTTAACAATGCTTGAGAGCGGCTGCTTCCTTCTAAAGCAACAAGGGTCAAGCAGAAATTAAACAATTTTCACTATACAAAAGACACATTATATTTTAACGGAAAATGCAAAAATAAAAACCGCATTAACAAGCAGAAAAATATGTCCAACGCAATTTATTAGAGATAAACAGCTCCCACAAACAAAACGTAAAACATTGTCCACTGCACCACAACGAACGAACCTCAACACAACAAACACCCACGAAGTAAGTTCGGGAAAACATAAACAAAAAAAAACCGCAAACTCCAAGCCACACAACACCACCCAAACAACACAGGACACCACATTCATACTCCACTAAGAACTACCAGCACTCACTCCACACTCACACCCCAGAAACCGCAAAACACTCAAAGAAAAGCTATTGTCCTCTGCCAGGCATACAAACTATACTGATATGAAATGTCACAATTTCTCGGCGCTGGAGGAAACAGAGTCACGTGCCAATAAAATTTTAAGAATCCCATTAGAAAGAGGTGCACTGCTGGTCTCGGAAATAGCGCCTTCAACCTGAAGGAACACAAGTAAGAATAACATTGCCACCACAGTAGCCGGAGGTTTCTTAACCCTCGGGGTATGTGAATTGATAGGCCTTCAACATTTGAACTGGAGCACAACTTTACTGCAGAAAAGAAGAGGCCCAAAGAACAGTAGGCACATAAACACGACACATTAAATGATTGCACTAACCATTAATTAGAAGTAGCACCGACACAAATTATAACTCTGGAGTAAAAACACTTCACACATTAAGTGACTGTAGAAATAAAGAAGAACACTTGTTTCGCCACACCCTTCACACACGCTTAAGTGCGAGTCTGTCAATACCACAACTTTCGAACACTTCACAGAGACACTCTCTCGTGTGCAGGTGGAACGAGAACGAGCAGGAGTAAGGGGATTAGACCCGAGAGTTTTGAAGGGAACGGAGGTGAGAAGAAGGAGAGACTAATGTATTTCTGAACTGCCACGTCTCCAGTCGATATTTCCACTGAAGACGCAAGTAAGGCAGAGTTTCTAAATGAATTTAAAGAGGAGTCCTCTGCCTTCGCGTCCGCATGTGGTTCGATTGAAAGAGAGCGAATGGACAGGACAGTGACCACAAACCAGAGCTGCGATAATTCCTTTTCTTGCTATTCCGCCGCAGGAGCATCCAACTCTCATAGGGCAAGGCCTCTGACATGAGCTAACAGCTGCAGAGGACGGGTCCAACATCACTGTTACGAGAAGGACAGTGAAACAGCCGCCAGCGAAATAGACTTTCTGCTAGTGACTGCCCGAGGAAGAGCAAGCGACGGGTTGCAATTCCCTTCTTCACAACATCTGGAAATGCTTTTCCAAATTTTGGCATGCATCACCTACTTTCCCGGCCACATTGAAGTGAGTCTACAAGTATCCCTGCAAATACGTTATGTATAACTGGTCAAGGTGTAACATCCTTTGCCAACATTTTGCCTGAAGGAAGTGAGAGGTGCAGCGAGGAGCAGTGCCAACCACAACAGGAATCCATTATAGCCCTGTGGGATTTAGCCAGATACATCTGAGAAGGGCTCGGCTGTGTGTACCCGACTGCATATGAGGTAAGTGTAATCCTTTCTCTCTCGCAATAAAGCTCGCGCAATTTCTACCAAATGCCTATCTTGCTCAGCAGGTGTTAACATATTATTTATATGATAATTTATAGGTCTTCTCGATGACAAACGCATCAACGTCGCTGCTATCCACGTAAAGGTAGTAAAGAAGTCTTATTTTTAATTATATTCCCTTTATTGACGTCCCCGTGATGATTAAGGTCACAAGAATTCAATTTATGAAGAAGCTATAAATTGTTGTAATTAGAAATCCAATTGTAGCTTATCTTATTATTGCTCATTATTTTTTTGATCGATACCAATGTATCGTGCTGCCCCTTTAAGAGGGTGGCATTTATATATAATAAATTAAATTATTTTTATCGATTTAAATCTACCCTGTCCAGATTATTTTATCTCTACGTAATCCACTGTGTTAATCTAAATCTATACGTGACAGGGTAGATTTCGAAAGAAGATTTTATTAAATTTCTGTTAGTCAGAACATGGAGGGAACTCGGTCCTTTTGCGATAAGCTGTAGCACAGCTTCTACTGCTACCAAATTTTTTTAATTTATTATTATATTTCTGGTAATCAGAGCGCATGAGAGCACCGAATTTTTGGAGTAATTCCCAGTGCAAGCTTCGCTACATTTGAGCGATTTTAGTACATTTATTGCACTTAATAAACAGAGTGCTGATTCTTCTGGATTTTTGGCAGTGTCTTCAGCATTGTTTCGTTGTCATAGCGATTTTTTTTCCCTAACGGATTAGGTGTTTGTGTTCTTACCAGTGATTTGATGCGGTGCGTTGAAATTTTTAAAAAAATTTTTTTTATTGTTCTCCCTTTTTTGCATAGTATTTAATCCTAAGTTTGGAATCTATCTGCTGGTTACAAGTTATTGGGTAGCACGTAGATTTCGATAGAAGATTTTTTTTAAATTTCAGGGGGACTAACATAAAGCATTTTTTGGATTAACCTCTTGCTGGTTTTCTTGGTAAAGAATTTAGAAATGACCCAGAAAGGAAAGAGAACTGAGAAAACTATAAAAGGTATCCTAATGCATACTGCATACGATAAGCAAAATACCTTCAATTTTAACAAGTGTTATGCGAAATTAATTGAACAGTTGCCAGGCTATAACAAAACGCAAAAAACGCAAATGTATATAGGGGTTTTCCCTGAAGAGATGCAAAGGATGTTTCGTGAGAAGTCTCCTGTTTGCCTACTTCAGGCCATGTGTTACACAGAGGCTTATATCAACAATAAGGAAGCATTGAATAATAAAGAGAAGCAGCTTGAAGAAACCATAAGTCTGGGGTTCCAAACGAGCAATAGAAAGTTAAGGCAAAAGATGAACAGCATAGCAGGCCACCGGAAGTGGTTGCGGTCGCCTCTACTTGGAAGCCAGACAAACGGCTTGTTGTGATATACACAAGGGTTATGCTACATGTAAAAGTATAAAAAGGAAATATATAAATCCCCAGCAGCACTACTTCGTAGAAGAGGGCTTGCTACATAAGTGGGTAGGATCACGAACATTATTAATGATACCACGTGTTAAAGCCATACAAGGAAAAATGATGAAGTTGTGTCATTCGGACCCCACGGCAGGTCATTTGGGTGTATACAAAATGCTGGCACGTATTCGCCAAGCTTATGTTTGGCCACGTATGTATGCAGATGTTAATAAATTCATTCAGTCTTGCGATGTCTGCCTAAAAAACAAGGTAAAGTGCAGGAAGCCATATGGGGAACTGCAGCCATTAGAGATTCCTCCACAGCCATGGCACACGATTGCCATTGATTTTATCCTTCTGCTACCGTTTACTGTGAAGAGACATGATGCGTTATTGGTAGTTACTGACAAATTATCTAAGCGAGTGAGATTACTGCCATGTAAGACCTCTGTTACAAATATTAGTTGATAATATTTTCAAAATACACGGGTTCCCTGAAGTCATAGTCTCGGACTATGACATTAGGTTTACGGCAGATGTTTGGGAGTAAATATTTAAGATGTCAGACACCACTCTCAAGTTTGCGAGTGCTTACCACCCAAAGACCGATGGTCAGTTGGAGCGTTCCAACCCGACTTTCATTCACATAATCTGCAGTTACTTGGGTGCTGACAAGTCTGATTGGGACCTGCATCTAACCATGGCAGAAATAGCTATGAATGCCTCAGTCTCAGAGTCGACCTAGATATGACCATAGTTAATGGACTTGGGCCGAGAAATACTAATCCTGCCTTTGATAAACAAGTACGTGAATGCGGACGAGTCTCCAAGTTCTTACCGCGCCCATTTAAGAAGGCTATTAAAACAAGCACATGCCAACATAAATAAAGCCAATAAACGTTATAAGCGACACTTTGATGCTCGGCATAGCTCGATAATGCTCACAGAGGGGGCAGAGGTACTTGTCTGGGCACCGTGCTTACATCTGAAAGCCCAGCTAAGGGGGAAGAAACTCTACGAGAAGTACGTGGGAACCTTCCGTGTTTTAAAGGCTACCAATAAGGTATCAGCAAGAATTGCTATCCCACCAAGATGGGGTGGAGCGAAGGTTATTCACGCATCATTCCTAAAGGAATATGTGGAGCAAAGTCAAAAAAAAAACAGAAGCCGCCAGGACCTATAGCTGATCCAAAATTTTCAGATGTTCTTAAAGTAAAGAAATTGCTGGATGTAAGGGAGAAAAAGCCCAATAGATTATTTTTGGTTAAGTGGATCTGCTATACAAAACCATCATGGGAACCTGAGGCTAATCTGCATAGGTGTCAAGGCCTCATTATGGAATTTTTCCAAGCGGATAGGAGAGGACAGGCCGTTCCGATGGAAAAAGGTTCTGAGGGTGATCGCGTTAAACAATGATATGTTTTGCAAAAGAAGGCTTTTGTGGTGAGTGAGAAGCAAAATATTGTTGCTGAAGAGCCTACAGCTCATTCTGCCAATAGTATTTTATCGCAGGTTTCGAAGGAGATCAATACAACCGATAAGGTTTATATTTCGAATCCACGATCATTGGGGGCGAGGATGTCACAGCCTAGCAAGCGAGGCAGGAGAGGGAGATCGTCTAAGCAGACGACGTTCTCCTCAGAGATGGGCATACAGACTGGGGCGCCATCTCCTGCTGCGAATCAAATACAATCTGATCCTAGTGCTAGCAATTTTGTGTTTCGTAAAAAGCTGAGGTCTAAACACGGGAGCGCTGCGAGAGGGCGTTGCCCTGGTAGAACGAGAGCAAGCGAGGGTAAGAGGATTAGACTCGGGAGTTTGAAGGGAACGGACGTTAGAAGAAGGAGAGACTAATGTATTTCGGAACTGCCACGGCTCCAGTCGATATTTCAACTGAAGACACAAGTGAGGCAGAGTTTCCGAATAAATTGAAAGAGGAGTTCTCTGCCTTCGCGTCCGCATGTGGTTCGAGTGAAAGAAAGGGAACGGAAAGGACAGCAACCGTGAACCAGAGTTGCGATAATTCTTTTTCTTACTATCCTGCCACATGAGTATCCGACTCTTGGAGGACAAGGCCTCTGACAGGAGCTAACAGCTGCAGAGGACGGGACCAGCATCACCATTACGAGAAGGAGAGTGAAATAGACTTTCTACTAGTGACTGCCCGAGGAAGAGCATGCGACGGGTTGCAATTCCCCTCTTCACAACAGCTGGAAATGCACTTCCAAATTTTGGCAAGCATCACCTACTTTCCCAGCCATGTTGAAGTGAGTCTACAAGTGTCCCTGCAAATACGTTTTTGTGTAACTGTCCAAGGTGTAACGTCCTTCGCCAGGCGGTTGGCTCGTTGGTTGGCTCGCAAAGTTGTCTCGTTGGTTGGCTCGCTGATTGATGGAATTAAGCAACTTCAGGGGCTTTAAGCTGCTGGCTAGGTGACAGCCAGTGGTGTGAGGACCACTGCTGGGTGGGACAGCTATTTAGGACACAGCTGTTGGGGAACTTTAGTTTGACCCATTTGCTGAGTGACCAGTGCTGGTTGTCCAGCAGCTGGTGATCCCCACTGGTTTCTTCATCCACCAGCTGCTCTTCCATCATGAACCCCCCGTGCTTCGAAGGGCATGATAAGCCATCGGTCCCGGCTGCTACTGTCATCTCGTAGCAGTCGTTAGTTACTGGGATGGCGCAAAACTCCCTCGAAGGAGTAAGTGCCGCAGATTATTGTTCTGCGATAATCTAGCCTCTGTGCAAGATAAGATAACGTCCTTCACCAACATTTTACCTGAAGGAAGCGAAAGGTGCAGTGAAGAGCAATGCCAACCACAACAGGAATCATAGCCCTGTGGGGTTTAGCCACCTATATCCGAGAAGGGCTCGGATGTGTGTACCTGACTCCATACGAGGTAAGTCTAATTCTTTTCTCTCTCGCAATAAAGCTCACGCAAGTTCCACCAAACCCATTTCTTGCTGATTAGGTGTTAACATATTATATTTATGTTAATTTATAGGTCTTCTTGAAGACAAATTATATTCGCTGCTATCCATACAAAGGTAGTGAGGTAGTCTTATTTGTAATTATATTCCCTATGTTGACCTCCCCATGAAGATTGAGGTCGCAACAATTCAATTTATGAAGAAGCTATAAATTGTTGAAATTAGAAATCCAATTGTAGCTTATCTTATTATTGCTCGTTATTTTTTTGATCTATACTAATGTATCATGCTGTCCCTTTAAGACCATGGCATTTATTTATAAGAAATTAAATTACCTTTATCGGTTTAAATCTACCCTG
The DNA here is from genome assembly GCA_023313115.1 of Rhysida immarginata. Lineage (NCBI taxonomy): Eukaryota > Metazoa > Arthropoda > Chilopoda > Scolopendromorpha > Scolopendridae > Rhysida > Rhysida immarginata. The sequence goes on from JAHWFO010072220.1 coordinate 1,502,036, forward strand.
TCCAGTTTACTTTATCTTTACGTAATCCACTGTGTTAATCTAAATCTGTACATGACGCTTACGTTTCGCAGTTGGTTAACATTTTTTATAAATTTTGATTTGTACAGCGAGTGGCTGATAAGGCAGACAGTGCAAATTTAGTTTTCAAAATTCTCTACTATAAGAGCACAATTTATGTTTTTGAACATTACACTTCAGCTAAAATGATTTTTTGTTACATCGACAGTAATTTATGAAATGATAGCTCTACAGCCAGATTTTGCATAAAGGTTTTTCTGCTTTCTTAAATTGTTTAGGTCTTCTAAGTCATAAATTAAAGTTTTGATATTTGATCTATAAAATAATTTTTATTAACGGTTGGTTAGTGGTTGGGATGTGAGAATGCTTAAGAGGAATGAAGGACTTAAGGGGGCATACTGCAAGTGCACTCTGAATAAAGATTCAATGTCTATGTTACTTGTTATTCATAATTGAATGTTTTAATAATTTTTTACCCTTTCTATTTTCTTTCATATTGGTTTTGTTAACATAGTTCCACCTAGGTGCTAACCATAATTAAGTTCTCAATTACGTCTTTAATTAAGTCTTCAATTAAGTCTTTAATTAAGTCTTCAATTACAGGGGTTCTCTTTCTGGTTCTGGTATTTATTATAGTGGTCATAAATTCGAAACTCATAATATATTGGATCTGTACAATATTCATGGTCTTAAGGTCTTTTATCTTCATACTCAAGGCATTCATATAATTTTTACGAGACTGCCTGTAAATCTACAGCCATGATTTCCAATTACATTACGATTGCAGAGCCACTACAGTCCCTTGACTCGTGCTCTCGGAATCCAGGTCTCTTAAAAGTTTTCTAGGAAAATTTAACAAAGGCTAAATCTCTTTATTGTTTGGGCCTTCATTATGCTCTAAAGCAATGCAAAGAGATCTTTTAGCACTCAAAGTGACAGATCATACCTCTAAAGAATACTCGATGTCTGAGGCTTAAGTCGCCTCTCATTAAATTCACCCATTAAATACATTTAAAAAAATACTAATAAAACCATATTTTCTTTACAAGTGTTTTTTATTTTGAGGATTAGATTGCGATAAAGATGTGAAAACATTGGCTTACTGGGCTTCAGCATGAGGTGCAACACACACACACAAGTTTCCAGATTGTTTCGCTTAGAGCTAACTGAGGACAGTCTGTGAAATGTGGGACTGTCCCCACTTACAATTGAAACTGTGGGACTATTAAATTGAAACTAGGCATACGTACTGTGATTACAAGGATGACGTCATGTGAATATTTCATGTATGAAAACAAGTGTTATTTATGGTACAGGACTCCATTAACGTTTTGAGCTTTTCAAAAAGTGTTGATAGAAGTCATGTTGATTATAAAAATAAATCACTGGATAAGCATATTGTATAATACATTGGATAAGCATTAAGTATTTTCTACAAACGAGAATTATAAAGTGTGAAAATAACAAAATTGCTTACAAAAAACAGGGTTATTAATTCGACAGTTTTTAGTTTCTAGTTGACACTAAAAAGTCCAGTTTTTTTACTTTGTTTGATTCGGTCCTTAGTAAGTTTTTTCTTATGGAATTTATTTCTTTCATTAGTTTCTTGTAATAATTTTTCAGACTCAAAGTCATCATTTTGCATTTTATATTGTCAAAAATGTCCACCTTACTCTACTGTGTCTAGCCGATTTTGTAATCTTTTGATGTTTGGCGAATTTTTAAAATTACTTTTCCCCGATTCTTCATACAGATGACTCATGCTCCACAATTCTCATTCTCTTAAGAGGAGTCTACGTAAATTTCAACAAAGTCAAAATCACTGATTTGTTTGGGTCTCTGTTATGCAGTGGCAAAGCAATGCAAACAGTTCTCTTTGCTTTGCACACAGAGTGACAGCTCATACCCTTAAAGAACACCAGTTGCCTCTGACTGCATTCTACATACTCAGATTAAATCCACTTTATACATTTTAAAAATATTAAATAAATGAGTCTTTTTAATTTACTCTATAAGTCATTTTTGTTTTGTGGTTTAGGTTACAATAAATATGAGAAAACATAGACTTAACGGGTTCAGCCTGAGGTGCAACACACAAGTGTCCAGACTGCTTCGTCTATTGCTAACTGATGACAGCATGCAAAATGTGTTATCCCTGCAATTGAAACTGGGAGACTATTAAATAGCAGCTCCGCAAACGTATTAAGATTACAAGGCAGATGTCAAGTGAATATTACACAAATGAAAACAAATGTTAATTACTGTAAGGGACACTAGTAACGTTCGAGCTTTTCAAAACTGTTGATAAAAGACATAGTGGTTATAAAATTACAAATGGAAATTAGGTCATAGGCATATTCTTCAAATAAGAATCATAAATGTATGAAAATTACCAAAATGCTTAATGAAGAGATGCTTACAGTTTTCAGTTTGCTCAATCCAATATGTACTGCCTGAGGGTTTACCACACATATGAGTGCCCGAGAATCTGTGTGTGGCGAGTCTTTTAGTAAGAGGTTGACTGCTTATACAGGTGTTTCCTACAATTTTTAATCATACTGGTACAAAATTTCCAGTTCATTTGCTCTAATTCATATATGAAGGTTGATTTCACTTAGGAAAAATTAGATCTATAGGCTACATAAATGCTTTTCTCCACAATTGTTCTTTTTGAAGACTTGTTCATTTTTTCACATCTCTGAGGTGTCTCAATTTTGAATCTTGTTACACGTAATTTTTAAAAACCCTCCAACAACCAGTAAACACGTTGACCTGCGACATTTATTTTTGGTCAGGGTCAATCGAAGGTGTTAAGCTGAACCGAGTAAGGTAGCGATGCAGAATCGTGGGTTATGGTTTTTTTTTGTTAATTTTTTTTTGCATGTGGTGAGTTTTTCAATAAATAAAAACTTACAATCACCAGTATTTTGGTTTATGAAAAATTACAAAGGCAGGATTTTCGTGTGACCAAAATGTGCAGGGTGTGTTTTTTGCTCACCCAAAAAATCACCTGAAAGTCGAAAAAAAGTTCAGCTGATTTTGGAGTTCTATGGGAATTCAAGGTTAACTTTATTTTAAAATGTCAACTTTTGTTTACACGAAAAATCTAAAAAGAGATTTAACTTGAGACTTTGTACGTGTAATGGAATATAGCTTTTTTATTGTCATGCCTTCCCAGCTATCAACAACGTAATGGCAACAAAAGAATCCCGGCATTCCTTATGCTGCAGTTTTAAATGCTATTGTTACAACAGATAGCGCTACATACAATTTCTCATTCACGTATATAAATGTAGAATATCTTAACGCGCCTCCTTACATTTATGTTACAGTATCTATTACATTTAACAATTCTCTGAATTTTACAAATTTGGCTTTATTCAATGACTTAGTAAATATATCTGCCATATTTTTATTTGAATCTATTTTAATTATATCAATAAGTCCTTCCACATAACATTCATGTACAAAATGATAATGTACTTCTATATATTTAGACTTTTTAGTGAAATTACCATATCTTGCAATATTCAAAGCTCATGAATTATCTTCATATATATTAATAGGTTTTTCAATGTTTACATCAAAATCTCCAAGTAAATATTTTATAAATTTTATCTCATTTACAGCTTCTGATAATGCTACATATTCTGCAAATTTGGACGATTTTGTGACACTATTCTGCTTTTTAGATTTCCATAAAACTGCATTACCAAATAACCTTATTACATAACCCATTGTTGATTTCCTATCTACATTATCACCTGCCCAGTCTGCATCAACAAAACAATCAAGACTTTCACCAGTTTCATTTTTTAAATAGGTTAATTTTAAATCTTTTGTTAAAAACAAATATTTTAAAATTCTCATAGCATATTTAAAATGAGTTCCGTTATAGCAATTCTGAAATCTACTTAAGTAATTGACACAATAGCTTATATCTGGTCTTGTACCAGAGCTAATATACAATAGTGCTCCTATCATATTTCTATATTTGTTATCATCACTTGTTTCTTATGCAGGTTCTAATTTCAAATTTACCTCCATGGGTGTCTCGTAGAGCTTTGAATTTTCAATATTATATTTTCAATGAAGAGCACTGAAATATCGTAACACACTACTTTATTAGTATACAAGGCAATATGGTCTTCACGGTGCAAAAGAATGACAACACAGTACACAAAGTTGACATGACAGGATTCAATATAATTTTTTTGTTCCAAAGTCATACATCCTTTTTTAAAATCATATTCAATATTAATCCCAAGGTAATATTTTACTTTACCTATGTCTTTCATTCTAAATTTATTTGACAATAAGCCTTTGATATACTGATTTTTTTTCTCGTTTTTACAGCAAATCAATAAATCATCAGCAAATAATATTAAATAAATCTTATCACCATCATTATCCATAACATATAAGCAATAATCATTTACTTCTCTCAAAGCCTAAATTTCTCAAACTTATCAAAACAATCATACCATGCTCGAGGACTTTCTCGTAACCCATATAATGCTTTGTTTAATTTACATACTTTATCTGTACCATCTTCGTAACCTCTAGCCTGTTTTACATAAACCTCTGAAGTAACTTTACCATTTTAAAATGCTGTTTCTACATCCATTTGTTCTATATTAAACTATTTTGACAACAATATGATAACAAAATCTTTAAAGTTTGCATTTTAGCAACAGGTGAATAAATATCATCTACAAATTCTTATTGTTGGAAACCTCTCACAACTAATCTTGCTTTATAAGTACCACTTGACTTTTTTGTTTAAATCCATTTTACATCTAAACTGTTTTTGTTCTTTGGTTTTTCAACTAATTTCCAAGTTTTATTTTTATCTAGACAATTAATTTCTTTATTCATAGCTTGTCTCCAGTATTCTGACTCATTACTATTAATCACCTCCTCAAAATTATTTGGAGTATCAGCATTACAGTAATTTACATAAATGCAATTATTATACACATAGCTATCATCAAATCTACTAGGCATTCTCTTTTCTCGCTTTGACCTTATTAACGTTTGAGGCTCTTCTTGTTTTTGATCACCATTTAACTCAAATTCATCTTTTTGCTCATCTTTTATACAGTCATCTTGTGTTATAGTATCATTAGAGCATTCACTTTTAGAATCATCTCCATCTAAACTAATACATGTAATATTCTCTTCCACAATATCAACATGTCTGGCTACAATAATTCTATTATTTACCAATACTCTATATCCAACTTCACTATATCCTAATAAAACTCCTAAATCGGCTTTTCTATCCCATTTAGACTTTCTCATTTGTTCTGGGGTACGTATAAAAATTTTACTACCATACAAACATAAATATTTAGTGCTAGGTTTTATCCCAAATACTATTTCATAAGGCGTTTCCTTTTCTTTAGTATTTGCTAGTATTCTATTTTTAAGATATGCAGCTGTGGATACTATTTCTGGCCAAAATCTGAGATGTACTTTTGATTCAGCTAAAAAACATCTAGACATATCCATAATTGTTTTCTTATACCTTTCAGCTGTACCATTCAATTCATGTACATATGGTGGACATACATTTATAGAAATTCCCTTTTCTCTAGTTAGACCATAAATCCTTTCATTTAGATATTATTTAACATTATCACATCTCAATTTTTTAATAGTTTTACCAGTCAGATTTTCAATTTCATTTATGTATTCTACAAAACAATCAAAAACTTGATTTTTATATTTAATAGTAAACACTTTAGCAAGCTTACTATAATCATCAATAAATGTAAGAAAATATTTTTCACCATTTATTCCGGCAACTGCAAGTGGCCCATTTAAATCAGTATGAACTATTTCTATGAACTATCTCTAAAATTTCTTTAGCACTACTCCTGTTATTCTCAAAGGGTATATTGTGCATTTTATTTTCTATACATATTCCACAATTCATGTATTCAGAACCCAAATTTTCTAGTATTCCATGTAGCATTTGATTTTTGCCTATAATATCTAAGTAATTAAAATTTACATGACCTAACATTCGGTGCCATTTTTCTTTAAACGTTAAACCATTTTCATTATTTCTACTCGTGACATTAACATTAGCTTATTTGTTTTCAATTTCACTAATCATTTTATATAATCTATTTTCTTTGAAAGCAATTGCAACTATCCTATTATTTTTATCATAAATTTTTGCATTATTTCTCTTTGATACTATCTTATTTTGATCAGTGATTTTAGCATAACTAATTAGGTTCCTATCCATTTCTTTAACATAATAAACATTTGACATTTTGTTTTTAACTTTACGGTTATAAACTGGAAAATAGTTTATCACATACCCTATTTTAGTTGCTTTTAAATCTCTACCATCACCAATTTTAACATCAATAGGCTGTTTTAAAGTTATGCTTCTGCGAAAATATCTATCATCATTAATTATATGAACAGTACAACCACTGTCTAACAACCAGTTAACTACTGATTCGTCATTTTTACTTAATCATACTTTACATGTTGTCATAGTTTGTACTTCGGTGCTAAAGCTGCTCATCCCATATCCACTCTGTTGATTAGTACCACCTCTCGAGACAAAATGTTCTCCTCGACCACGTTGTGAATTTCCATAGCTTCCACGTCGACTGAAGTTTCCTCGACTGCTTATGCGTCTCTTGATCCAACCAGATAACAATCTCTTATATAATGCCCTGGTTAGCCGCATCCGTAGCACACCTTTTCCTGTTTTCTCGTATTTGATCTTCTTTCTATGGCAAATACGCTTAATCTTGAAGTTGCACCCACAAATTCCTCGTTTTCTTTCCAATTTATCATTCTTATTTTGCTTTTTACGTACTCCACTGTTTGGCCATCTTTTAGGATGTCAACTAAGTCTCCAATATAGCTTAGTTATTCAGGTAAAGTTCTCAGCATATAATTCATTTTTTCCTTTTCTGTTACTTTAGCTCCAGCAGATTTTAATTCGTTCACTGCTCTCTCAAACTCGCAAAAGAATATTGACGTGTCACTGTAGTCCTTCAGCTTCAACTTTTCTAGTCTGTTTCTGTAAACAATCTGTAGCACTGTTGACTCTTTCGAATATAATTCTTCAAATTTTTTCAGGATGTCGAACGCAGTTTCCTTGTCACTTACAAATTCCAACTGTCTATTCATGATGGCACTATATATATATATATATATATAATTTATGGCTTTCAAATCTTTTTCGTCCCAGTCTTCTCCGTCTGTTTCTTGTCTAGCTCTAGTTAATGGCTACATCACATTTTTTCATTGTTAGGTACATTAGAATACGTTTCTTCCAGCTCCCATAGTCTTTGCCATCAAACGTGGGTATTATTATGTCCGCCATTGTCTTTCTTGTTCTTAACACTTGATCATAATTTAAAAATTTTCCTCTAACCTTCTCATGTATTCACTTAACCACGGGCTGCAACAATGTTAATTTAAATAGGTGGAAGAGAGATGAGCAATTAATAACATGAGACTTTTTATGTGTAATGGAATATAGCTTTTTTATTTTCATGCCTTCTCAGCAATCAACAAAGTAATGGCAACTAAAGAATCCCAGCATTCCTTATGCTGCAGTTTTAAATGCTATTGTTACAACAGATGGTGCTACATACAATTTCTCATTCACGTATATAAATGTACAATATCTCAACGAATTCCATTTTTCTGATTCATGAAAATTTGCAGGGTGTATATTTTGAATTCACGAATCCTTACTTGGACCATTTTTCGAAATCATGAAAACTTACAAGGTTCTTTTTTCGGTTACCAAAAATTGTCTGAAAGTCAAAAAAATTTTCAGTTGATATTCACCATTTATGGAAATCACAAGTTAATTTTATTCTTAAAAAGTCATTTTTTGTTTTCTAGCAAATGCTAAAAAGTCCTAATTTTTCGCTTTCAAGGTTTTTTAAATCAATGAGTTTTCTGTAAGGAGTTTTTCTTTCTTGCTTTATTTTGTAATTTTTCATCATCAAACTTGTCACAGCATATCTTATATTGTATTGTCCTGTGTGTTCTGCTCACTGTACGGTGTTTAACCGAATTTGTTACCTTTTCATTGTTTGGTAACTTGTTAAAATTTACTTTTTTATATGTTCAACAGTTTTACTGAATGCTTTTGGTCACAATCTTGATATTCGAATTCTAAATTTCTGTCTTGGCATTTCATCTTAAAGGTTTTTCATATGTATACGAGGTGATGTAGCCGTTCCAACTTTACATTTTTCCAGATGGCCTTCACATTCTGAATAGGAAACATTATTTCGGTTCTCCTCAAGAAAATTAAAAAATAAACATTTCACCTTATATAATGTTCGACTTTTTTCTTAATTAAAAACAGGCATGTTTAAATATTATTTTTTATGTATTTCAAAACTCTTCTTATTTTGTAATATTACAGTGGTGTCAACCCTTTGAAGGCTACTCAGTAAGGTGATTCTCGATTCAATTTGCAGAACCACTACAGTTGAAGTTGATGCTGCCCGTAGCAAGAGATGGGAGTGCAGATTCTGTCATCCTGGTGGGCGACTTCAATGCACACGTAGGGGCTGATGACCAAACGTGGAAAGGTGTGATTGGGAGGAATGGTGAGCGCGATTTAAATGCGAATGGGAAGTGCTTGTTGGATCGCTGTTGCAACAATGGACTTTCCATCACAAACACCATCTTCCAGCACAGGGATGTGCATAAGTATACCTGGTACAGTGATGCAATGGACCAGAAGTCACTGATTGATTTTGTAATCGTATCAGCTGACTTATTCCGATCAGTGTTGGATTTGTGTGAGAAAAAGGGCAGAACTATCAACTGATCACCACCTTGTTGTGTGCATTTTGTGGTTCTCTCAATCCATACCAACCAAGCAAAATACTAGGTCCAGATAGACTTGGTGCATCAAATGGGAGGCATTGGAGGATAGAGCTGTGAGGAACACCTTTACAGATAACATATCATCAAGTTTCAAAGAACTACCCAGTGATAGTGGTACTGTTTAAGAGGAGTGGCAGTTGTTTAAAACTGCTGTGATTACTTCGGCTGCATTGTGCTGTGATCATAAGCGGCTGAGTGTGGCACAGGGTGGTGAGAAAAGAACATGGAAGAACATCATGGTGGCATGGTAGAACAGTGAAGTCCAAGAAGCTGTCAAGACAAAGAAGGAAGCCTATTTGCTATAGCTTGCAAATAAGTCACCTTCGAGTCGAGAGCGGTACACTGAGTCGCAAAAATCAGCAGCAAAGACAGTATCATCAGCTAAAGCCAAGCCTGAGAGAAGTTCAGGGAGAAATTGGAGGCCGACTATGGTTCAGGAAACAAGGTATTCTGGCAGACCGTGCACTGCCTCCATGGAAAAAAGTCTCTTTCATCACAAACTATTAAGACATCAGATGGGAGGCTTCTGAAAATGGAGGAGAGCATATTGCATAGGTGGAATGAATACTTTGTATCTCTTATTAACCCAGTGACAGCAACAACTGAGGCACATGAGGTGCACCTTGGAGCAGAGAATAGCCAAGGTAGGATCACCGAAGCAGAAGTCAGATGGGCAATTAAGTTCCTGAAGACTGGTAAAGCTGCAGGTGATGATGAAATACGGTCCGAGATGTTAAAGGCCTTAAATCAGGATGATATCCTGTGGCTGACTTGGGTGTGTCAGGTTGCTTGGATATCTGGCCAGGCCCCTAAGCAATGTCAGACAGGAATTCTGATCCCTATTTTCAAAAAGAGAGATCAGAGAGATTGAGGCAACTATCGAGGCATCTCTTTGCTTAGCACTCCTGTGAAAGTGTATGCTAAGTGTCTGGAGAGGAGTGGTCGGGATATAGTCGACTCCAAACAGTGGAGGAAACAGTGTGGTTTCTGCCCTGGCTGAAGCATGACAGACCACATCTTTGCTCTAAGGCAAATTTTTGAGAAATCCTGGGAGTATGCAAAAGATGTCTATGCTTGCTTTGTGGACCTCGAAAAAGCATATGACAGAATTCCTCAGGAGAAACTCTGGCAAGTGTTGCAAGAGTATGGAGTGAATGGGCAATTACTGGTTGCTATCATGTCTCTATACAAAAGCTCTGAGATGTGTGTCCAGATAAATGGCAATAATTCAAGACCGTTCACTGTGGGTGTTGGACTCCACCAAGGGTGCATACTGTTTTTAATGAAGAATAAAGTTGAACATTATATAAGCCGAAATGCTTATGTTTTAATTTCCTTGAGAACAACCGAAATCATGTTTCCTAGTCAGAATGTGCAGGCAAATATCTGTAGAAACGTAAAGTTGGAAGGGCTACATCACCTCGTGTAAATATGCAAAGATGGAAATTTAGAATTCGAACATCATAATCGTGACCAAAAGCGTTCAGTAAAACTGTTGGACATATAAAAAAGTAAAATTTAAGAAGTCACCAGCAATTGAAAAGGTAATGAATTCGGTTAAACACGGTACAATGAGCAGAACACTCAGGACACTATAAGAAACATTTTGACCAGTTAAATGGTGAACAATTGCAAAATAAATTAAGAAAGAAATATAATAACAGAAAACTCATTGATTATCAAAATCTTAAATGCAAAAAATTAGGACATTTAGTGTTTGCATGAAAACAAAAACAGACTTTTTAAGAATAAAATTAACCTGTGATTTCCATGAATGGTGAAAATCAACTGAACATTTTTTGATTTTCAGACAATTTTTGGTAATAGAAAAATCGGACCTCATAAGATTCTGTGAAATCGATAAATGGTCCTAGTAAGGATTCGTGAATTCAAAAAACGCACCCTGCAAGCTTTCGTGAATCAGAAAAATGAACTTTAGTTTTTGCACGCAAACAAAAGTTGACTTTTTAAAATGAAATTAACCTTGAATTCCGATAGAACTCCAAAATCAAGAACAGCTGAACATTTTTTGACTTTCGGGTGATTTTGAGTGAGAAAAAAAGACACCCTGCAAGTTTTAGTGAAATAAAAAACCTGCCTTTGTAATTTTTTGTGAAAAAAAAAACTAGCATCTGTAAGTTTTCGTGTATTGGAAAAAACACATTAACAATGAAACACTGCCCATGAGTCTGCAATGCTCCCTTACTCATTTCAGCTCAACACCTTCAATTGACCCTGACCAAAAATACATGTCGCAGGTCAATGTTTTTATGTGTTGTTGGAGGGGTTTTTAAAATTACGTATAAAGCCCGCCACAAATAAAAATCAGGAGCGACCTGGTTGCTGGCAAAAGCTTGTCTCCCATTGTCGCTTGCAGTGAGGGGGGGTGCGTCAAGGTCACCCAGCTGATGTCAGTTGTCATACTTTGTCGTTTGGTCCCAGCTCATCCCGCTGCAAATATCAGAGCTTCGCTGGCTCACCCGTCCTCTCTACGTGCATGGGCTATTATCACTTTCCTCGCTTGAAATTTATGTTTAGTTATTACAATGAAACCCAAATACTTTACCTATGTAATTGAGGTCTGAATTATCATCTTTCAATTTTTTACCAAATTGCTAAGGACATTAGTGTGCACATTTCCCTTATAATAGCTTGGATGGCTAGTACCCCAGAGAATATTGCTTTCTGCAATTAAACATGTATATTATTGTAAAATTGAATAAATCTTTGAACTTTCATTAAGAATAATATTTTTTACACAATTCACAACATTAACACATGATACACATCAAGTAACATAAATCAAACAAACAACAATGGATATCAAGCAAGTATAAATAAAAAAATATGGTTATTATTTTTAGGAAAATGCATTTTAGAAATTGGAATCAAAATTCATTTAAAATATAGATTTAAATATGTAATAAAGTGAAGCTATCCAGTATATGGTTATAAAAACGTTAAATGACCTAATAAAGTCAAAACCAAATTGTACTGACAGATGGCCTCAAAGCCATTATAACTTTCTACTATTTGCCCTCATCTATTCCTGGAAATATACTTTTTCTATACCAAGTGTATATATGCATAATTTTTTCTCAGCGTGTGCTGCATGAAAAAAAATATATTCAATTCTTTTTTTTAATTCTATGAAATTTTTACTAACCTCTATAAAATATGATTATTATTATTATCACTAATAATAGAACAATGGAATGTCAACATGTTTCATATCCCATGTCTACTTAAATATTATTAATAATATGTATCATTACTATAATAAAAACATCAAACCCTTATTATATTACAATATCATCATATTATATTAAACCTGTATTATAAGCATATACAAAAATTATTACAATATTAAATTGGATGGTAGAAAAAAAAATAAATATTAAATTCAATTTTTAATTTTATAAAATTTTTACTAATCTCTATAAAAATCTATGACTGTAGACTCGATCTCTATCATCCACTGTATTTTTTCACTGGTTGAGGGATTTGTTGTTTTGTTTTGTTGATGCTCTAGATCATGTGATGTTCTACTGGTCGCTTCCACTGAATTCAGCTCTGCAGAGGCGATGTCGCCTAAAAACCAGTTTTTCCCGTCGCTTGCGACCAAGGGCAAAAGCGAGGTCACGCTCAGGCGACAAGGAGCGACATCAACGCATGCGCAGTGCCCAAGGAGCGACGTACATTATGCTGGACAAGGCATATTTGCAGTGGGCCTAACAAGATTTAAAATTGAGGTGCCTCAGAGATGTGAAAAGAACACTTGTGGAGAAAAGTATTTATGTAAAGATCTATTTTTTCCTAAGTGAAATCAACCTTCTTTTATGAATTAGAACAAAGAATCTGGAAATTTTTTAAGAAATAGAATAAAAATTGTAGAAACCACCTGTATTGGCAGTCAAACTATCACTAAAGGACTCACTGCACACAGGTTCTCGGACACTCAGAGTGTGGTAAACCCTCAGGCAATAAGTATTGGATTGAGCAAACTGAACATTGTGGATTTAATAAGCATCTTTTTGGTAAACACTTTGGTAATTTTCACACTCTTTTTATTCTTACTTTTAGAATATACAAGGTCTTTATAATTAAAGTTCCATTTTGAAATGGCCATAAAAAAAATTACTGGACCAAAAGCTATAATACTTGGTAATATTATACAAGAGGGCATGGGAAGTTCAATCCCACCAAAAAAATTAGTTCAAAAGGTTACCACCTGCATGGAATGGCGCTCTATGCAATATGCGTATACGAAATTAGACACGAAGACACATTCAACATGCTTTCAGTAAATGGTGGAGGCCACATTCAACATGTAACTAATTTTAGTAACGATTAAAGACTTGTTAACCTGTTCTTCGTGTATGTATGAATATTGCATAGAGCGCCATTCCATGTTGGCGATGACCTTTTGAACTAATTTTTTTGGTGTGTATGAACTTCTCATGCCCTCTTGTATAATATTACAAAGTATTATAGCTTTCGGTCCAATAGTTGTTTTTTTATGGCCATGTCAAAATGGAACTTTAATTATAAAGACCCTGTACATATGACATAATCACCATCTGTAATCTTATAACCAACATGACTTCTATCATCACGTTTGAAAAACTTGAACGTTAACGGTGTCCTGTACAGAAAATAATACTTTTTTTCATCCGTGAAATATTCATATGACTTCTGCCTTGTAATCATAGTACGTCTGCAGACTTGCTATTTAATAGTCTCACAGTTTCAATTGCTGCTGTGCACTCTATCTAGTAGGGTAACATCTTGCACACTTCTCAGAAATCTCATTTCGGGCGCTTGTATCCACAACTGCACTCTTTCGGTCGTTACCCAAAACTCATGACCATCGGTGTGAATGGGGACAAAGATAGGTTTGAAGACCGACAGCTTGGCTTTGTTTCCCAGCTCGCGTTTCATTACCACAGATCGCCACAGTTCACGTCTGACACTGCTTGCTGCACCGATCAGAGCATCCAATTCTTTTTCCTGCTGCCCGTTATTCATGAATGAAATCCCGAATACTTGAACTTCTCCACCTGTCTCATTGAGGCTCCCCAACATGGAGAACACACTGAGCAGGCTATCTTGAAAGGACCAGAACCTCAGTCTTAGCCACACTGATCTTCATCCCAGCTTCTTCATATTTGGCTGCAAACCAGTCTAGTGCATGCTGAAGTTAAGTGTGAGAAGATCCAAGGAGGACATACGGGAGTCTTTAAGTGTTGAGCCACTACTTCTCCGCATAGAGAAATCTCAGTTGTGCTGGTATGGCCACATGATATGGATGCCACAAACTGGTCTTCCTAGGCAATTGTCACTTTCCAAGCCAGTGGGTAATAGACCAAGGGGTCGGCCTAGAACCAGATGGCTAGACTGCAAGGAGAATCTGGGTTCGAGTCGCTTAGGTATTACCAGGGACGACATGCGACTGATGGCGGAAGATTGCGAATGCTGAAGATCCTCCATTGGGCTGCTGCCCCTGTAACCCTAACGGATAAGCGGGTTTGAAAAATAAGTAAGTAAGTCTCAATTAAATGGATAACACTTTAAGCATGCTGTCAGCGGTTAGCACTAGGTGAAGTAGTCTGGACACTTGTGTGTTGCAACTCAGGCTGAACCCCGGTAAGTCTATGTTTTCACATCTTTATTGTAACCTAAATCACAAAATACAAAGCACTAGTAGAGTAAATTAAAATCATTGGTTTATTAAATTTTTTAAAAAATCTATAGGGTGAATTTAATCTGAGTACGTATAATCGAGTCTTAGGTAACTGGTGTTCTTTAGGTAACTGAGTACGTATAATCGAGCTGTCACTGTGTGTGTGCAGAGCAAAGAGAACTCTTCGCATTGCTTTGCCACTGCATAAAAGAGACCCAAACAAAGCAGTGATTTCGACTTTATTGAAATTTTCTTATACACCTGTTAAGAGACTGAGAATCGGGCAGCACAAGTCATCTCTATGAAGAATCGGGAAAAGTAATTTTAACATTAAAATGATTAAAAATTCGGCTAGACACTGTTCAGTAAGGCAAACACTTTTGGCAATGCCAAGTTATGGCTTTGAGGCTGGAAAAATATTACAATAAACCGATGAGAGAAAGTAATTCCATAACAGAAAAATTTACTGAGCACTAAATCAAACAATGTAAAAACAATGTACTTTTTAGTCTCAACTAGGAACTGAAAACTGTAGAATTAATAACCCTGTCTCTGGTAAGCAGTTCTGTTATTTTCACACTGTATAATTCTTGCTTGTAGAATATACCAATGACTTAATCGGCTTTTTTAATTTTTAATCTTTAATTTTATAATCAACATGTATTTTATCAATCCTTTTGGAAAAACTCAAAACGTTAATGGGGCCCTGTATCGGAAATAAGGCTTGTTTTCATACGCGAAATTTTCACGTGACCTCTGCCTTATAATTACAGCACGAATGCCTAGTTGCAATTTAATAATCCGGCAGTTTCAATTGTAAGGGTAACACATTTCGCAGACTGTCCTCAGTTAGCTCTACACGAAACAGTCTGTACACTGGTGTATGTTTTGCACCTCATGCTGAAGCCCGGTGAGCTGATGTTTTCACATCTTTATCGCAACCTAAACCTCAAAATTAAAAACACTTGTACGGAAAAAGATCGTTTATTGATATTGTTTTAAATCTATAGGGTGAATTTAATCAGAGGGGAATCAAGCCTCAGACATTGGGTATTCTTTAGGGGTACGAGCTGTCACTTTGTGTGCGGAAAGATATCTTTGCGTTGCTTTAGAGCTGCATAACAGTGTCCCAAACAAATCAGAGATTTCGCCTTTGTTGAAATTTTCCTAGGTCACTGTTAAGGGACTCGGATTACGACAGCACGAGTCAAGGGTCTGTAGAAGCTCAGCAATTGCAATTGAATCGAAAATCAGCTGTAGATTTATATGAAAGCCTTGTGTGTGAAGATATATAGGACCTTAAGACCATGAATATTGAGCAGCTCCAACAAATTATGAGTGTCGAATTTATGACCACTCTAATAATTACCAGAATCAGAAAGACAACCCCTGTAATTGAAGACTTAATCGAGAATTTAATTACGGTTAGCACCTCGATGGAACTATGTTAACAAAACCAAAATGAATGAAGATAAAAGGGTAAAAAATTATTAAAACATGAGCCCATTCAATCATTTATAGCAAATAACATAGACATTGAATCTTTATTCAGAATACACTTGCAGTATGAAACCTCATTGAATTCAGAATCCTTTATTCCTCATAAGACATCACACATCCCAACCATTAACCAACCGTTTGAAGAAATTTGTTAGAGATCAAATATCAAAACTTTAATTTACGACTTATAAAACCTAAAGAATTTAACAAAGAAGAAAAACCTTGATACAGAATATGGCAGTAGAGCTCTTATTTCACAAATTACTGTCTGTGTAACACAAAATCATTTTAGCCTAATATTCGAAAATGTAAATTGTGCTCTTGTGGTACTGTATTTTTGAAAAATCAATTTGCACTGCCTGCCTTATCAGCCACTCACGGGTCCGCTACCAAGCGCATCATCAATAGAATAGTATCACAGAAAACATTTTTAAAAATTTACGTTAAAATCCGCATAAAAAAGAAAGAACAGATTCTACTTCAGTATAATCAAATGAATTCAACTACATTCGCCTCGGGAAAAGTTTTATTTGCTGCTGTCAATGAGACCTTTGTGAAACTGTCTGGCCCTCAGCGTACTGTCTCGCTCACATCTCGGCGAGTGTATGAGTAAGGCCATGACAATTGAGCCCACAGTCATCTCAGTATCCCAGAAAACTTTTAAAATTAATGTTATAAAGTCAATATAATCAATGCATGAATATGAACTATTGCTGAATGAGAATAATCAAAAACGAATTCAGCAACCATTACCGTGAAAAACCTTATTTGACACTTAGCAGTCAGCCCCCATCCCACTCTGGGAACCCTGAGGACAGCCAACTTGAGTTTTATGAAATTGTTCCTGATTTAATTTATATGCCCAAATATTCTCTACGGTGTTGATGTCTGGGCCAAAGACACAAGTGATTGTGCTCGCTACCCACTATACCAACTGTGCGCGAGGAATAGAAAGAAGTATTGTCATCCAAGAGGAAGCCATCGTCTGCATGATAGATGTGATATTCAGTTATATATGTAAAGTCCTTATAAATGACGATGTTTACAAATATTTTACATTTTTAAATCTTAACAGCAGCTTTAACTTGAAAAGTAGGAAGCATAATGTCAATTTTGAAAATTGAAGGGGGGGGGGGGGGGGTGAAAGTATGAAATTTTATCTTCTTTATTAATATCTTTAAAACAGACATAAAGACAAAATTTCTGGAAATGGTAGGACGAACTCCTCAGAGTAAAAGCACACAGAAGTGGATTTTTTTTATCATTTTTTAATAATTATTATAGGTCATTTAATGACTTTTCGAAAAATAAATTGGAGTTTTCTCCTTATGAGGGGGGGGGAGGTCTTTAATGTTTTCTTAGATTAATTTATTGATTAATTTTTTAATTCTAGTTTATTGTTCTTATTATGGGAATTATTCGAATATTCGGTACAAGTACAAAACTCAATTAATTAATTAATTAATTAATTAATTAATTAATTAATTAATTAGAAATTAATCTGGCGAAGTAATCTATGAAAAAATTTTAAAAAAAATTTATAAATTAATCTTTAGTAATCTTCTGTTAGTTTTTATTCAGATAGCTCGATAATAGTTATCTAAAAATTATTAAAAATGGCACAAAATACTGAGGCCTCATTTAGTGGTATGTCCTTTGGGGGTGGGGTGAGGGCTCGGGTTTGTAAAAATATTAAACACCTATTTTTTTTGTATGATGCGTATTTTTCGATGAAAAACACCTGGTACGGGTAGCCTGAAGCATCATGTATATTTTATTTCAATCAAGGAAAATAGTTTGGAATAATTCAAATTTTCACTTTTCAGTGGAAATTTTTTAGTTATTTTTGTCTCGTTTTAGACCAATCGGGATTTAGACCAATTGGCGTTTGGACCAAATGGGATTTAGACGAATGGGAATTTGGACCAAACGGGATTTAGACCAATGGGAATTTGGACCAATCGGGATTTGAACCGATCGGGATTTGGAGCAATCGGAATTTGGACCAATCGGGATTTAGACTAATCACAGTTAGACCAATCTGCGTTAGACCAATCGTCTTTAGACCAATTGTGATGGATCGTCTGGCACAGATCTTATTGAATTTCAGCTTATCGCGGATGATGGTCTCCATACTGCGAGTGCTGATGTTCAGTTTTGAAGCCAAATTAACATTTGTATAAAAATAGGAGGGTGGAATGAGTTTTAAAATCATCTTGTTCTCTTAGTTTTTGACATAATGGCTCCACAGAAAGGCCTCTTTTAAGATTTGAAAAATCCTATGATTCAATGGCCTCGTGAAGGAAAAATCTAGATGGAAGTGACCGTATGTAGTGGATGCTTAGTGATCTTCACGTATGTGGAAGAAATATCCAGCAACAGGGGCTTTTTAACAGTTAAAAACATAAAGAGAAGTCGACGACCACGAGAAAGCGACAAAAGGTGGTGCAAAAGATTAATTCAAATCTGCAAGATGATGCGTAAATTATCGTCATACGAGATGAACACGCAATAGGGAAAACCTGGTGTAACTGTTTGCTATCCGTACTGTAAGGAACCGTTTAAGCGATGCCGGCTTTTCGTTCACAAAACTGAACATAAACCACTTCACTCACGTGAGAATCGTAGGATACGCTTACAATGGTTAAAACAATGTAAGTCATAGTCTCTTCATCAGTTTTCAGTGATGAATGCAGAATTTGTCTTGGGGCAGATGACGACAAAGGTGTCTCTGTCTGAAAAAAGAATGACGACAAAACTCATCCAGACTGTGTAGCTTCAACGATGAAATTTCCACGCCATGTTATGATATGAGGATATTCAACTGCTGCAGGATCTGGATATTTGTATATGGTAAACGTTACTGTGACAGAAATAACATATGTTGAGATTCTAGATACCTTTTTTTTCGCATGTTTGGAAGAATCCTTTGTTTCTCCTGTTATATTATAAACTCCAAGATGACAACTCGACATTATATCGTCTTAAAATCGTAAAAGATATTGTGAAATTCATGGAATAAAGCCAGTTTAGAGTCCAGATGCAAGCCCGATAGAGAATATCTGGTGGGATTTGAAAAAAAAAATTAAACATGAAAAAAACGAAAACCGCATCATCGTTAAAGCATACAATTCGAAAAAGCTTGGTGTCAAGATGTTGTCAAGAACTTTTCGCATCAATGCCTAGAAGAATCAAAGCAATTTTCGAATAAAAGTTAGTTAATGTAAATACTGATTCCATTACATATATTTTTTTCAACCAATGAGTATATCGCTTAAGTTTTTGCAGGGAGGCCCATTGGTTTATTTATTGGTTCTGTATGAAGATCATTTTACAGACACTGAACATTAAACTCTCTTGTTTACGACAAACCGATTCATTACATAAGGTGATATTTTCATCTTTATCTGCAAATATTTGTTTTGGAAATAATTATAGGGTATTTTTTGCCAGAGGCTATAGGAAGATTATTTCAAATATCTATTCAAAGGAAAATTTTGCCACCTTTATGATTTTAATGACTCTTTTGTTAGGTTCCTTAGAAGCGGAAGGAGTTGCTTCATCTTGTAATTGACGAATCCCAATTTATTCTTGGGAATCAGGACAACATATCCCCATGAGTTGTGATGGGAAGGAAAAAACAGAGCAAGATTCTCTTCTGTCGTAGATGAAGGGGATGGTGCCACAGAAAACATGGAATTTCCACTGATGTAAACCATCTCCTGTTCTTTATTTTCCCCAGTCGTCTGCTTGTGGTTCCTTGAAAGTGCCACAGATGCACGCAATATTGTTCATTGTTCCGCTGTGGAATTTTGCGGGCAGCGTGTGAGCAACTTCGGCGGCGTCTCTTATTCTCAGTTGCGCTTATTCGACCGCAATTGTGGCCGGGTGATCGATGGTTCCTCTTCTCCATTATCACTCACTCTGTAGCACGGAGGAGGGAGAATCACATGAAGTGATAGGAGCTAAAGTCAAGGACTATTCTGCTGTAAACCACTACACTCACGATGTTTGTTTACAGCAAGTAATCGGTGAAGCTGACCAAAGGAGGCGAGAAGTTTAAAATAATCCATTCTCTCTCTGTTAAGAAATTCTTTATTTAGAGGGTAACTTTTTGTTTTTTTACATCATCATCTTTCTCCCTCCCATCCTCTCTCTCTCTTTCTCTTGCTCTCAAAACGCCCCCATCATCATCATCATCACCATTATCGGAATCCCATACTTTTTTATTGGCCACTTGGAGCGTCCAGCTCGTGGGAACGAGGACGCCTCGTCTGGGGTCCGAGGGGATTAGCGACCATCGGACGAAAAAGAATAGAACGAAAAAGAAGGGGATAAAAAGAAAAAAAAAGGGTAGACGCAAATGAGCACGCGCCTTCTCGCGCTGGAGGTCAAAGATCACGTCCTTTAAGAGATGTAGCGGTTGCCTTGATGCTAATAGTTGTTCGTGTGGGAAATAGAAAAGGAGTAGGGAGTCCAAGAAGAATCAGTCACCAGGGGTCGTGATGCGTTTACAATCCCATCATTGCAAGAAGAGTCCACCTGCTGAGCCCCATGAACACCAAAACCATCTCCTTCCCTCCCCTCTCCTCGGGTTTTAAACTCCCACACCACCATTCGCCTTGTCTTCCACATTCCCATGAAGAAAGAAAGGAAAAGAAGAAGCAGCAGCAGCGAAAGCAGACGCCTTTCTGCTTTTTATTGCTAAACATGAAGCATCCGAATGAAACAGCTTGAGCCAGATCGTGACTGGATCCATCACAGAAACCCATCATTTGTCGGAATTTTTTCCGTCGATGAAAAACAGGAAGATGGCGATTGGGAAGCGGTAGAAAGAGGGAGGGAAAGGGGATGGTGGAGAGGAGGGCTATTGTTAATCAGTTGCCAAGCAACAACAATCACTCTTTGTTTTCTAGCTTTTCCTTTAATTCTTTGCTTTTTTGATGTAAAAGGCTTTTTACGATGACTGGCAGCGCTCCCGGCGGGCTTCTGTCGTAAACCACTTGTACGGTTAACTGTCGCTACCTTGTTATCACCAATTACTTCCCTTTACTACCCACTCTCCCTTTTTTCGTTCAAAAGATCGCATCAGCCCTAGAAAGCTAGAGAGAGAGGCAGGCAGGCAAGCAGTGAGAGGGGCGTTGATAGAGGGTGAGGTGCTTTCCTTACCTGGTAATCCGGGATCTTCCCAATTTGGCGTCTCACACCTCGTTAGTTCTGTGATTGGCTGCGATTCCTCGTCGTCGCCTCAACGTGCACCCCCCCCCCCTCTCTTCTCTTACACTCGTTTCTCGTCCCCTCCAGTTCGGTTGCCCCCCTTGGGCCACCTGCAGCGCCCCCCTCGATGCCGTCCAATCAGAGTTGTTGGAGCCTCGGCGGCCGGGCACGTGCGCACGCTCTCGCCATGCTCGCTGAGGCCCCGTGAAGCCGATGCACGGGAAGCGCTGGCCGCCGCTCCTGCTCGCGCTTCTCGTGCTCCTCGAGCCCGTTGGTGCGTGCGGGCCAGGTAGGGGTGCGGGAGGACGCCGGGCCGCGCGCCGAAAACTTACGCCGTTCGTCTTCAAGCAACACGTACCAAACGTGTCGGAAAATACGCTCGGCGCGAGCGGGCTCCCCGAGGGCCGAGTGTCTCGCGAAGACCCCCGTTTCAAGGATCTCGTCCCCAATCACAATCCGGATATTATATTCAAAGACGAAGAAGACAACGGTGCCGATCGACTCATGACTAAGGTAAGAATCGAAACCCATCTTCACTCATAAAAATAATAATAATAAAACAACAAGAAACGCAACAGGATTTCCTACTTATTTAACATTAACTTTGCCTCCTTCCGTCTTGAGAAATGTCCAGCTTCCCTGGAAAGAGACTCCTCCGTCTTATTGCCGCCCTCTTCATCTTATTACCACTCCGGCGACAACGTGACAAGCCCTATCTCTCTGTTTACAAACATCGAAGGAGACAAATGTTCGGGACCCTGCGACCCCTACCTTCACGTGACCTGCCATTATCGACAAGAGAACACGATAAGATTAAAAAAAATTAAGAAACATTCCCTCGAGACGAACGTCCCTTTGGTCGCATAGTTGTAGCATAGGAGGATCATAATCTCTATTCCGAAGTCCAAAAGAAGTCTTTATCGGAGGCCCGCCTTTCTTATAAACATCCGCAACGTAGAAGTCATTTTCCTCTATTTCCTCGTCCACCTTTATTTCCAGTTAACTCGGATACTTTAAAAGCGGGAAAACTCGAATAACTTTTATTTATTTAAAAGCGGGACAAAATTCTCAGTATCTAAATTCAATGACTTACCTATGCGTCTGCATTACCTAGTCCTTGGTTTGCATTAATTTTTTCTTTGAATTAATTTGTCTTGATAATCGACCCCATGTAGAAAATTCCGTTTTTATTTAGATTACGTTCGCTACTAAAATCGCGCATACACGACAAGAAACTTATTAAAGTAAAATCAGTAACATTTTAATTTTAATTAAAAGTTTTTTCCTCTTAATCACTCCCAGAAATTATTATTATTATTATTATTATTATTATTATTATTATTATATCATGTCTGCTGATATTCTATTAGTTCTTCTATCTCCATGTCATCGGATTTTTACTTTGTGTACTGAGATCATTTCAAAATAATGTTATAATCATCATCTATTATATCTTTATAACTCATCAGTCTACAAACATACACACACACACACACACACACACCGATTCACTACTAATAATTTTTTTGTTTCGATTTTCTCCTGTGAGAACAGATGGATCTCAACAGTTGTCATCGCCTGTCTTGTCTCTTCTCCAACCAAAAATGAAGAGATTGGAAACAGAATAAATGAGAAGCGATTAATATAGGAGAAATAAAGTCAAATTAAATTTATTATCAATTATGCAATTTTTCTAATCTTTATAACAGATATGTGTAATACAAAGTAAAACGATCGAAACGATGAAGTGGAGGGATACGGAGGGAAGGGGATAGAAAAAAAAAGAAAGAGAGACAGGGAGAGAGAGAGAGAGAGAGAGAGAAAGAGAGAGCTCACGGGTTCTTTCCTCTTCTCCGTTTTCTATTTATTTTTTGTTTTGATTGGAAAGGATTGTAAAAGGATTATCATGGACATGATCACGACTCATTCACCTTAGCCCCCATTCACAACTCTGCTCTGCTATTTGTTTCCCTCGGCCGTGTTTCACGCGTCGCCCTTACCCTTCTCTGGTCATAAAATCCCCTGACCCCCAACCGACACTCCACTCTGTTCTGCTCATGCTTCATCTCTTTGTTTCATCTCTTTATACCCAGAACAGAACAACACATTTAAAGGGGATTAAAAAAAGGGAGGTAAGGGTGGCATTTCTCTTTCACATACCCTTTCGAAAACTAGGCCCATTAGGATTGAGAAAAGATTTGCTAGCGTGCACTGCTTACTATGAAATATACAGGGTGTTCTCGAGTAACATGTACAAACTTTGGGGACAGGTTCCTTATATCAAAACAAGAAAAAAAGTTCATATAAGCCCATGGATCCTAATTTGAACAGTAACTGAGATATGAACAGAAATAAAAATGGCGCCACCAAGATCAACAAGTTAACAACTCAGGTTCTATAACATCTAGGATGGTGAAATTTGGGAGGATAATAGGGTTCATAGAAACGTGTATACCATTAAAACTTATTCGAATTCCAACGTGCAGTTTCCGAGTTAGGCATTCAACATCGTAATATATGCTGGTTAGTTCTCAACATGTGAGCATGTGTTACGATGTTGAATGCGTAACTCGGAAACTACTTGTTGGAATTCGACCAAATTTTAACGATATACACAGTTGTATGTACCCTATTATTCCTCTAAATTTCACCATCCTAGATATTACAGAACCTGACTTGTTAACTAGCTGATCTTAGTGGCGCCATTTTTATTTCTGTTCTTATCTCATTTATTGTTCAAATTAGGACAAATGTTTATATGAACTCTTTTTCTTGTTTTGATATAAGGAACCTGTCCCCAAGTTTGTACCCATTATTCGAGAACACCCTGTATAGGGCCTATGCACTATCTCAGAGGTTTTATTGATTATGTCTAGTAAATTATAGCGAAA
This sequence comes from Rhysida immarginata, assembly GCA_023313115.1. Classification (NCBI taxonomy): domain Eukaryota; kingdom Metazoa; phylum Arthropoda; class Chilopoda; order Scolopendromorpha; family Scolopendridae; genus Rhysida; species Rhysida immarginata. The sequence goes on from JAHWFO010072220.1 coordinate 1,526,237, forward strand.
ACAATAAACTGGACATGTGTTATTTAAGATTTTAATTTTAATTAAAAATTAAATGCTTTTAGTTATTAATTTAAATTTTATTCAACTAATTTTAATAATTTATTATTCACCTTGCTTTCTGTAAAACTAAAAGGGAATGAAGACTCTTCCTTAAGAAATGATGAAAGCAAAAATATAAATCTCCATCACTGGTAACCATAACATTATTTTATTACAAAATTCTTATCTCATATAATTCAAACCAAAGTTTTAAAAAATGTTGGAAAAAAAGATGCAGACCATCTTATTTCCTTTGAAAGCAGTCTTTATGCAATCACACTTGCTTTCGATACCATTGTAGAAGTTTACTTCTAAGTTAACATCGCTCTCGGCGTTCACTTACCATCTTTTAAGAAAATTCGATTTCTTTTTTCGTCCGCCATGGGAAAACTGTGTAACTAGCATGTAAAGACTCTCCAGAAGATAATCACTACAGTCATTTATAATTTCATTTTACGATAAATTAATTATCTTGGAAGAGCTCGATCGATTGACGTCTACAGTTGTTATCAAAACAGTTGTTCTTTACCTTTTTATATTAAGGTTATATAAAATATTTTTTGTTGTAACTGTATTATTATTATTACTGTAATATTACATTCAAAACGAAACTTTAAAATTATTATCCGGTCAGGACGAGAAAAATTAGAGTGTAAGATATTACACTTTACTGGGAAATATTCACCGTCAACTTAAGTTTTCGTGAGCCGTAATTGAAGTCGATTCCGTTTTTCTACTAAGGTAATTTTTTAGCATTGATTACATGTATTTAACTTCATGCTATAGTAAAAATATTGTTTTTGAAAAACAAAACGAAAACAAATTGGAGCTGATCTCTTAATGCCTTACTTTGTTTGCAAGTTAATAAAAAAAATAAATAAATAAATAAAGAAAAAAGAAGAAAGAAAGAAGATTCTCAATTTGACAAAGGCAAATAGAACATGCGTAATAGATAAATTAATATTTTCACCAAATGTTCATCGTATCTATTTGATCAGAGAATATATTTCTGTTAGTACAAATTATAAAGCTTTTTTTTCGTTTTAGAAAATTAACAAACGATATCTTTTTAAAAGTCCAATGTTGAAGAGAAAACGAGGAACAAAAAAGCACAATGAAAGACACTTTAAATCTTACTTGATAATGGCTAAAATGGGAAAGGAAAATGTAGAGTGTGATATTTAGATTTTCAAAAGATTTTGAATTTATATAATCTATAAGAATCTAAAAAATCTGAGAATAAGAATGAGTTTATGCTAGGATTTCGTATTCTTGTCCACGGAATTTGAAACTCTTTCAAAATCGGAATTATCTAAGGTTCATGTATTTTGCGTTAATGAATAATGGAGGATTAAATTCCAAATAATATTTAATAATCTTTGCTGGATTTCGCATTTTGAAGAAGATAACTGCAACTTATCACAAACTTAGAAAGGGAAAAAATGGAATATCACATCTAAACAGAATTTAGTTGTGATGGATACAATGGCTTTATCTTTTCCTGGTTCTCATTTACATGACAATATGTTCGACTCAAATATGTTTAGACAGATCTTGACATTTGTGATGGTTGTCGGAGATATTTTTTGTCGGGAGGTCTTCTAATTAAAATTCGAACGGAGGCGTCGAATTTTTCATCTCTCAACACTTACCTCGGGCGCTTTGAGCCGACAGTTTTATTTCGCACCAAGTAAAACTCCATTTAAAAGCTATTAAAGAAAAATGAAATAACCTACTTCGAATCGAGAGAGAGAGAGAGAGAGAGTGAGAGATGGCGGAGGGAGGCGATTGAAAAACTTCTCTTAATGACATACGAAAAAGAAGCGACTTACACATTAATTGATTTCGCCGATAGGAACTTGACACCAACAGGGAGGTTGTTGTTTTTTTTTTCTTCCCATCTGTGGTGTCACTATTCCTTAATTTTGTCACAGGGGCTTCACTTTTTCAAATTTGAAAATCTGTTCGAAAATCGATGACGCACTTTCTTTTCTCCGCTTACTGAGCGTAAGAATTACTCCATGAAGAATTTTCCATTTTCAATGGGCTACAAGGTAAGGTGAAAGAAAAAGAAAAACAAAATAAATGAAACAAATAATTACTAAAGCGTTTAAATCATTAATTTTAATTTGAATCGCATTACATTCCTCGAAAATAGACATTTATGAATATCTTGCTAATAAGCTCCTTCCGTGTTGAAGTATCTATCTCAAAACCGCAAAGCCGAGAGGGCTGGGGCGTAGGCTTTGCAGTTCTCGAATCCGTCGGGTCGCGAGTTCGAAACCCGCCGTGGGCATGGATGTTTGTGTTTGTCCACGAAATGTGTAAAAGAAATAATCATGTTGAATTCTCGGATTGTTTACACGATAATTAGTCATGTGAAAGGGCGCAAGGTGACCCAACTGTTGACGCGCCCATAAAACCTAACGAAACAAACAATCAAAACAACAACCAACAAACTCATTTCACAGGTGCTATCGTGTTGTACAAATATATGCAAAACCTTCTGTAGTATTTCTTGTGAATTCTAATACATCTTTAGAGACTTTGCACAGATTATTTAATAAAACTATTTTCATTAGCCTAAATCTGCGGTATTTTTGTTCCCCAGGTTCTTTTGAAAAGTGAATCTAACAAATTCAAAAAGTACTCATTTCCACTAACACGATACATTCCTTAGATTGAGTGACTCAGTTTTAGTTAAATAACTCTAATCTCAAAGTTAAACTTGTCCAATCTAATCTTTTTAAAGAGTAATTAGCGTTGTTAATCTCAGGGCGTCACAAGGAAACAGTTCTCGAGAAAATATAACTACCAATCTAACCCAAGGGGGGACAGGAAACAGAAATTCAAGAAATACAGAAGTAATGATAATAACTAAGATGCCTTTAACCACCAAAAAAATGATCTTAAATTCACAAGTTCCTATCATAACATAAATTTCTGGGAATGGATAAGAATCATAACATCGAGCTACGACAAATATAGTTTTATCATACAAGTAATTTGTCATGCAGTTTTAAAATAAATAAATTACACACTGATCATAAATTTCCTCCATTATCTTCCCTTGATAAGTTACTTCCGATATCAGACTATCTGGTTAATAAGTTTTTCACATTTGTATGCTGGCTCTACCTCCAAATGAAATCAAAACAGATAAATGAATAAAACAAGCTGATTAACCACTGTTGAAAATAAATTCTGACTGTGAGATATCAATATACTGATGTTGATGATGATAATATGCAATAAAATTAAAAAGGGGTTTTTCCCAAAACATCCAACTTTCTAGTTTCAAACAATATATGACTAAATTTGGCATAAAATGTTGCAGAGCGTTTCTAAAGAGATGGACATGACTGACAGCAACCTTTTTCTAATTCGCGCCAAGCTGAGACGATTTTAGACTCGAAATATCATCTTTCGACGATTAACTAGAAAAGCATTGCGGCCCAAGAGAGGCAAAGGCGAGATATTTGACCCTGAATGGAATTTTCCAAGCCGTCTATTTGCTTTGGCCGCCATCACCTTCGTGTCGAGGAACCCTTACACCCCCCTCCCCCTCGCGGTCACGAAGAATCAGCGCATGCGCAATTAAACACTGCGTCTCCCATCCCTCAATCGTGCATAAGTTGAGCTACGACTCCGAGCGAGTAATTGGTGTTGATTACAAATAGGAATTTAAAAGAAAAACGGTGTCGAATCAACTTGTCACTTTAAGCAGACTGGGGCATTCAGGATATTAATCCTCTCTCCACCACTTTCACTCACTAACTCACTGCTTAGATGACTTAAAGAGTTTTAAGGAGAACTCGACAGAAAGAATTTGTAGAAAGCAAAATAGTTTATTTAGTTAATAACAACGACCAACTTAATATTAGATGAAAGTATTTATAGCACATTTTTCTTAGTAATTTCTGCCTATCAGTACAAGCATCATACTACAAGATGCTCAATGTCGATTTCTCCTCGCAGATGACAGAATGCGCGTCAGGTGTTCAGTGGATGGATGCCGACCAGTCACTCGTTAATCACGCCAACGTTGCGCTGATACAACCAGATGTGCAGTAATGGCACTTTGAAAATATCTAAAAAAAAAAAAAAAAAAATCACGATATTTTATTGAAGTAGTAGGACAAAAGGACGATAAGTTTTAAAGAAGGACAAAAGGAGGACATAATTATTGGGGAGAACCTATGAGTCAAATGTAGAAAGGAGGAGCCTGCTTACCTTAAATATTACTCACTCAAATATTACCTCGTCCCCTTGCATCTCCCTCAATTCAACCAAAGCTTTCTTCCTGCAGGAAATGGTTTCTTTTATAAGGTCACCCTATTCCAATCAAAGACCTCTATGGAAAGTTTTTTGCAAGATTCAATATTTCAGTTCATTAATGTTAGATGCTCATCCGTTCAAATTCTCAACAGTCTTCAGCATAAATTCCCTTTTACCTTCTCCAAATACATAAAAAAGTATAAACCTCTTCCCGATTATGAAGTCTTATATCACATCATAATATGGAAGAATTTTCTCCCATTTTTATGCATTCTTAATTTATTGTTTGTTACGCTTCGAATAGGCTGTTCTTTTTATAATATAAATTCAGATGGTTAAAGTTTTGTTTAAGTTCTTAAATTAATCATCATCATCATTAAGTCGCGAACAAGCTTGTGCTAAGTCATACGTTAACTGCTTTCGGGCACTTGTCAGATATTCAAGCAATTGGGATTTGTTTTTCAGAGGTTGCTTAGAATAATGAGAAATTTTAGCTTGTACCTACTTCACTCTTTAGTAAGTTTATCTAAGACGTTAGTTTTTCAATGTGAATAAAAGAAAAGTGTCTTTTAATTTTTACAATAAATACTTAAATGTTAAAAATTTAGATGATATTTTCTCCATCATCTGTTCGAGGAAGTGGAATGATTTCCATAAACTGTAGTGGTGATTTGATTAAATTTAGGGTTATTTATCTACCCCGAAAAATATTTAGAAAAAGCGTAGTTATTTAAACTTCCGAAATACTGAAGTTGCTTCGTGAAGAGGAATGTTTGCATCATAGCCCAAGTTCAACAAGAATTCTAATAATTAAATCCAGCAAAATCAAATTTCTATCATGGAAATTGGATGAGGCACCGTAACATTTTATGCAAGTATCAATATCTATATTTGAATATTTACGATTTCTCGTAGGCCGTTTTATTTTTGCTTTATACACTACTCGAAAATGGTTATGCTCCGCTGCAAATCTACTTGACAATACCTGAAAGAAAACTGTCACTCAAAATTTAAAAACAATCAGCTAACTTATTCCATAATAGCCAAGTTTTTAATGTAACCTTTAAACAAGGATAAGGCAAAAATGTTTTTTTAATTTTAAACAAATTGGCGAAAGCAATATTTCTTACTATTCGTAAAATCGTTTCTAAATTCGAAATACTTAACGTTGCCTCAGTTTTCTGGAACTATGTTAAATATGAAGGAAAGAAAACAAAGGATCATATAAGTTAAAGGACCAAAATTTCTGATTGCCCGCCCTCAAAATTTTATATGATTATTTATGAGTAATTTTCTTATAGAGTTATAGTGTTCTTAATTCTGTTTCCATGAACAGGCTTAAACTTAATAAGCTTCTACTGAAAGCTAACTTGCAGCAGAGCGTTATTTTTAATTGTGTAACTTACTGAATTAAAAGTGCAAACCATGTTGTTTCAAATAAGCTGATATGGCTCAGTTTCGGTTATAAATATAAGACTGCCTAACGCCAAACTCCACTTAATGCCATAACAAATTAAACGATCCCAAATAACTTTACATTTTTATGTAATTTGAATATAAAGTTACACAATTGAAAGCTCATTATAAAGCCTGACAGGCAATTTCTTGAAAATTTATCAGGAAATTGTAAACACCGCATCTTTTTTAACGATAGAAAATTTAAAAAATGATATATTAACTAATGAGTATATGAAGCAATGAATGATTTTTCTGTAATGTAAGAAATCGCGATTATCTTTTAGAGAATTTTCCTCTTCTGGATAGTGTTGTTTATAAAATGTCAACGAAAGGATAAGTGACGATTGCTCAAAAAGAGGATACCGTTTTTAATTAAGCAAAATAATCGCAATGAGATGCGCCTTCTCGGAATGACCCGTGAGATTGTTTGTTCTTTCACTCAACGCAAATGCATTTGCAACAGACAGGCAGACATGAAAAGAAAAGGGTGGGGAAGGGAGTGAAGCAGGGAAAATATATGGAAAAGGAAAAGGAGAGGGAGCTGGAGTTCCATGTGTGGGTGGTTGTACGAGACCTTGAACCGAATGCGCCAACGAGACTGTGGCAGCCATGTCGCATCACCTGACTCATTCGCCGTAAATCGGTCGGCATTGTTTGTTTTCGCCTTGTGAGAACAATAGCGACTCTACGCGAGACGCACACCCTCTGCTCAAACAGGACTTCTTTCCAAAGATGACTCCCCTCCCCCACACTTCCCACTTTTTTTCGTTGCCCCTCTCCCTTAAAATGCCCATGCCCAAACAAACCAGCACACACACTTACACACTCACACAGACACACACACAATTAGACACACACACACACACACACACATACACATCCGCACACATGCAGCCCATACACACAAGTACACACACATGCACAAACACAAACACACGCATACATACACACACCACACGCACACCCTCGGAAAATGAAGAGTCCTCTCAAAAGTCATTCATCAACCCTGTGATCGGCGTTTGTCGCAACGCGAGGAATTTGAACGCCGGCTTACTCTCGAGATTAAAAAAAAGAGAGAGAGAGAGAGGGAGAGAAAAAGAGAGAGAGAGAGAGGGAGAGAGGGGGGGGAGAAATTTCCCTTTACCCTCCTCATTTCCACACCCCCTCCCTTCTTACCGAGGCGGAATGATTTGTTTATTCTCCGTTGCTTTTAATTTAATCACAATAACTCTTAAGAGCTTTCGGGAATAGAGGGGAAGAAGGATCACTCTAAAGATAATGAGTTCGTGAGAAGGAAACATTTCGTCAATGTGAATGTATTGTAAATCACTCTGGATTTAATTTAATTAAAAAAAACAGCAGCCTTACCAGCAATTTCAAATTAATTGTTATAGCTTTAATAGTCGTTGTAGTTAATAAGACGCTAATTAGGGCCCTGACAAATCGTGCAACGGCTTTGCCCCTAGTAGAGTCGTAAATTAATAATGGATTGTGGACAACAATGGGAGAACACATAGTCTCCGCCATCCTTCAAAAGTCCTCATTATAAAAAAATTAAGCAATGTATTTTCGCCCCTTTCAATAAGAAGGGGAAAAAAGAAGCTATAAAATCGGCCTTTAAGAATATACCTTTTGCAAGTAGTGCTATAAATCCGAAATGAAAGACTGGAATGAAATGCTTTGCTCAAGTGACATTGTAATGTGTTTTAAATATATCTCCGCACTAAGGGCGACGGTAATTAAACCCCACTTACATGCCTCAAGATAAAAAGGTGCAGCCATATTCATTAATCGCCAGCAACATATAATTCGACGCCTTCTTTACGGTCGACCGAAATCCGAAGTTAATTACAACAACGGATTGAGCTACGAACCGGAAAATGACGGAGGCAAGTTCATTTCTAAGGCTCCTGGGAGATATTGAGCCACTCACTATTTGCATCTGGGAGAATAGCTCTATATAAACAGTACGTAAAAAGTCTGTTTCCGCAGTCGTCGAGCGACCCTCTTATTTTGTAACATGGGAGGACTATTTTTAAAACAATCTTGGAAACGTATTTCGATATACAAGTATATCAAAAAACTGAATGAAGACGTATCAATTTTCTTCTTTCCTCTTATGTGCCCGTATGATTAAAATTCAAATTTATAAATTGTGTGTGAATATTTTTCATGTTCTTCTAGAGAACAACTGAAGACTAAATCCTATTGGGTCTAAGTACCAGGTTTTTTTTTTATTTCGCATATTCAAGAAAATCCATTTAACTTTGTAGTTTTTTTGAAACTATTGAAGTTAATTGACATAGTATAATGATGGTATCATACAGATAGGCACTTAGATCCTTTAGTTATTCATTGCGCATGGCACATAGATCCCTTTTTTCGAGAAAAATCTCCATTTACGAAATTTTGGCACTTACATATAATGGGACTTATAATCTTTAACTACAAACGACGGTGGCAATTACTCTCACCGGAATACTTTATTTCTCTTAAATGAAAACAAAGCGCTAAAACACAAACCTTATTGAAACTCATTAATTTTTAATGGATAAATAGGTTTAAAATCGGTTTATTCCTGATGTCTCTGCTGAATTATTAAATAGCGGAGAATGGAGCTACTTACTGGTTTCACAATGTCCGTCTGTGCGTCTGTCCTTGTGTCCTTCTGTTCGTCTGTCCGTCCGTCCGTCCGTCCGTCCCCTTCATAATTTCTGCATTTATTGAGGTAGAAGGTTAAAATTAGGAATGTATCTTACTATGGGCATGTGCACCTTCGCTATTTAGTTTGGTTGTGATTAGCCCAATGGGGTCGGAGTTTCGGGGGTGGCAATTAGAGGGGACCTAAAGATCTACGTATATGTGTGCATATAAAGGAATGAAATTCGGTATGCGGATTTCTCTAAGCAAGATATCCATTACTATGAAGTTCGGGCTAAATTGTCCCAATGGGGTCGGAGTTGTGGGGGTCGCAGTCACTTGGTCTTTGGAACTATAGCAACATATCATTTAACAAGAAATTAATCCTCCCGAGGAAGGTATAGGAAAGTAGCAGAAGGGCTGAGGTCATTTATTTTTACCCTTTTATCTGCATTTTTAACCCCCTCCCCATTTTTTTAATCGAAAAATTGATTTTCTCGTACGTAGTATTTAGAAAATGAAAAAGAGCTCTATCTTTCCTTTCTCATCATTTCCGATCGAATGATATATGACACGCCATATGTTGCCATAGTTCTAAAGACCAAGTGACTGCCACTCCTACAACTCCGAGCCTATTGGGACTTTTTGGCCCAAACTTTACACTAATGTTGATCTTGCTTAGAGGAATTTGCATACCGAATTTCACTCCTTTATATGCATAATTACGCGTAGACCTTTTGGTTCCCTCTAATTTCCGCCCTCGAAACTCCGACCCCAGTGGGCCAAACAAAACCAAACTAAACAGTGAAGGTGCACATGCACATAGTAAGCTACATTCCGAATTTCAACCTTCTACCTCAAAAAATGCGGAAATTATGAAGGGGACGGACGGACGGACAGACAGACGGACATTGTGAAAATAATAAGTTGCTCCATTCTTCCGCTACTTAATGACATCTTTCCCGTACATTTTTACAAATCTTACCAAGCATCACAATTACTCTACTCGCTTTAAAAATCTTATTCTATTCCTTTTGCCAAACGTAACTTTCAAATTAGGAGTGTTTCCATTGTCAGTGTTAAGATCTGGACTTTGCTCAAAAATATTTTAATACCTCCCCGAACATCGCCAAGTTTAAATTTAAATAAAAAAAAAATCCTTATTAATTCTTAACATATTAATTTTAGTTTATATATCGTTTATTTTTATTTTGTAAATATTTAGTTTTATTTATATTTTTTCTTTTTTTTTTTTTTTTTTTTTTTTTTTGTCTCCCTGCTTTTCTTTGTAATCCTTCCGGGGATCCAACTCGTCCGTATTTGACAATACAGGCCCAGGCTAGATTTTTGTAATACTCAATTTAAATAAATAAAATAAATATGGCATCTGATAGATCATTCGATCGGAAATGATGAGCAACGAAAGAAGATAGAGGTCTTTTACACTTTCTAAATACTACGCTCGAAAAAATCAATTTTTCGATTTAAAAAATTGGAGAGGGGTGATCAGGTGACTTTTTTGTGCCGGGGCCTGTCTTTTTCATCGGCAATGGCATGTATTATTTTTATCAAACATTTTTAACGCAACATACAAACACCATCAGCCGATTATTGAAGCAAACGCAATGGGCTGATTGTTCACACATGCAAGCAAACAAACATAAACCAAGTCTATTTTATAAAGATTATTAATTTCTATGTTTTTGAGAGACTTATCTCCAGTTTTAGATTTTTTTTCCATCATTGTGGTAGTATTACACAGCTATATGCTAAATTTCAACTTTACTGATTTCTTCCAAGTTGCATTTTAAAAGCGGACGAACATACAAACTTTGTGCTTATATACAGGGTAGTCCATTTAAGTGTAGACATGGAAATATATTCAAACAAGTGAATGTCTGTAGACATTGTACGAAAAAATGTCCAAAATCAAAAGTAAATTATTCTGCGGGAGAAATTCATTAGTTAAAAAGTCCCTCCCCCCCTATTTTTAACTAATCGTAAATACGAACCCCTATTTTTAATGGTATATTCAGATTGTACACAATATTCGAGAATTGTTTTATTCTTGGTGTTTTTTCAATTGATCCAACCGTTTAGGAGATAGAGGCCCTGAAAATGTGAAACTTTAAAAGTTTTGAATCCAATTTTATCGATGAAGATAAAGAGATAGACGGTGGGTCTTGCAGACATTCTACTTTTTGATGGTCTTTAAGAATCCGAAGTCAGAATTTCAAAAATTCAATATTTATCAATACACACGCACAGACTCTCTATAGGACTGCTGCCCCCAAGACTTTGCTTGTGCACTAAAGTAGAATTTTTGAAATTCTGACTTCGCATTCTTAAAGACCATCAAAAAGTAGAACAGAAATGTCACCCTCTATCTCTTTGTTTTCATCGGTAAAATTGGGTTCAAACTTTAAAAGTTCCACAATTTCAGGGATCACCTAAACGGTTGGATCAATTGAAAAAACACCGATAATAAAATCTGAATATACCATTAAAAATAAGGATTCCAATTTAAGATTTCAAAGTTACTGCTCGCCCTCACAAAGGAGGGCGGGGGCTAATTTTTTGGCTAATGAATTTCCCCCGCAAAGTAAATTCACTTTTGATTTTGGACATTTTTTCGTACAAGGCTTTGTTTTCGAGATATTTCCATGTCTACACTTAAATGGACCACCCTGTACATAATTTATCATCGCCGTTGTGTTTCTTATGCTGGCCATAAATGATGGTCTTCTTTTTTCATTTCCTTCTCCTGTCACCTTTAAAAAAGGTCTTAAATTAAATTTTTTTATTAACGAATTCTCTATTGACTCTTCTTCTAACTCTCTTACTTACCTTATCTTTTTTATTTGAATTTGCCATTTTATTTTTATCATTCATTCTAATTTGTAAATTCATTGTTTTGTTTTTTTGAACATGTAAATTCATGAAACTTTTTGGTTTCTTTGCCGGAGACCGAATATATTGGCCCTTTGGCCATACAGGGCCCGGCTGGGAACGCTTTATCTCTATTATTGAATTAACAAATAAACAGTCGGTACATATTATTATTGAATAAAATTAATAAAACATTGCAGAAATATGTGAGAATTTTACATTCACTTTTTAACAAGATGCTAACCGCTCATTTTTAAAACTTTTACCAAAACAAAATTGAAGTTAATTACGTCAAACGTCCCCCCCCCCCAAACAGAATGCAGATTCGTAAATATTCATTGAATAATGAGTGGCATTATAATAAATTCATAATATTATAGAAATTATTTTTACAATTTCTGAAAAAGCCATAATTAAAAATCTATTTTATAGCCAGAAAAAAAGGAAAATGAAATTTTACATATCAATGAGACAGTTCAGAGACCAAATAAAATCGTGTAAACATTCTAAGGAGGAGCTTTAGCTGTGAAGCAGAAATACATTTATACAAGTATTAACAAGAAATTACCCCCCACTTCCACCCATGTAGGGTAAAAAGGATAAGAAGGGAAGAAGGCAAGGAGGCAAGAAGGGTAAGAAGGCAAGAAGCGGATCCTGCAGTCATCTATTTTTACTCCTTTATCT
>JAHWFO010072220.1:1538324-1663305 GCA_023313115.1 Rhysida immarginata
TTTTTCCATCAAAAAATTGATTTTTCTCAAACGTAGTATGTAGAAAATGCAAAGAGTAGAAAACGCAAATCTCTCAAAACTTAACGTAAGCCTGGAAAAGTGATAAAAATTCTTTGGTTATATTAAAGGGCAACTGACAGCAAAATTTTCGATACTTTAAGATTAAGTAAATAATTAAATAAAACTGCATAATTGCATAATACATAATTTAATTTCGAAAATGTTTATTATTTATTTAAGAAAATGAACAAATATTCGTTATTTACTGAACACGGCGAAAAACATTCTTCTGATAGGGGGAAGTCAATGACGTCATATGAGCGAAAAGAGTTTCCAGTCCTGTAGTTAATACCGCTAAAGTCTCATTCATTCAACGGAGGTCAATCTGAGATCAACCCGAAAAAATTTCTCTAGAAAAATGTTTCAGCCTTGCAGACTTTATGATCCCTTTCTTGTCAACTAAATAGTTTCCCAAAACGGAGTAACATGGAATTCTGTGGGAGCGCGTGCAATGACAACGGCAACCATAGAGATTCAACCAGACCCATTTTCAAGACAACTCAATTGTTGCTCACTCGAATGGGATCAATAGAATATAGAAGGGGGGGAGGGCGAACTGGTGATGAACTAAAATTATAAAAAATTATAAAAAATAACACCTGTTAAAACGCTGTCCTCCACTTTCGCCCCCTCCACTCTCGCTCCCTCCACTTTCGCCCCCTCCACTTTCGCCCCTTAAATTTTTGCCCGTTCCACTTTCGCCCCCGAAGTCCACTTTCGCCCCGGCGCCATTATATGGTAATTTTATCGCCAATATATTTTATCGAGGCCCTGAGGAGAGGCTAAGGCTATACGCAAGTAACTTGAACACAACATAGCCAGGGTTTCAAACTGTGATGGTACTTCAAGCAATGTTTTTCACGAATAATCACCCAATTGTTTTAAGTGGTTTTTAGTGGTAGGCGATTCCCTGAAAAATTGAATCGTTTAATAATCAATTAATTTTTATGCAATTTATTTTTGCATAGTAACGATTAATCGATTATTGTGAAAAATTGAATATATTTTAAAAAATATTAAAATTAAATCTGTTTATTGTAATTTATTTCCATGGTTAAAAGAGTAGCAAAATAAACGCATAGAAGAAGCCATTCATGAATTTTTATTTAATAACAAACAAATCAGAAATATTATAGCAATGTATTGTGAAGCAGATAAAAAAAAGTTAGATTGACTGATTATTTGGTTTAAACTTCAGTTTACTGTCCTTGTGGGGTGGTATTTGTTCAAAAATTTTCAGAAAAAATTCAAAAATAATCAGGCTAACGACTACTGTGCAAACCATGGAATTTTAAATGAATGAAACATAAATGATTTAATAAATATGTGTTAATGTACTTATGTTTTGTGTAATAATTATGATGCGAATTATACTAAAAATAACAACTATATTAAATTACTACTAAAATACCGGGAAAAGTCAGGGATTTTTTTATAACCGGGAAAAATTAGGGAAATAATAATAAGATAAAAAAATAATAGAACCATCGATGTAATTGTTTTAGTGTACTGATGTATTGTATTGTAACAATCTGGTTTGATCCTATGGATTCATAATTAAAAATTAATAAGAAGAACGAAATATAGTTAACACATTTAAAAATAAAAAATAAAAAAAAAATAAAAAAAAATTATTTCGTTTTTTATTGTAAATGACGTCTTCATGCCGGATCAATCTTTTAAAACAATTTAGATTTTAGGAAAGCTTTAATTTACAGTAAATCATTCTTAATTAAAAGGAGAATTTCGTGGGTTAGGTTAGGTAAGTATTCTAAATAACTGAATTCTTAGTTTTTTATTTGACTTGTTAACCTCTCTGCAGGGTCTTTTTTTATGAAAGTGGGTCTTAAAAGTATTTTTGCAGGGGGCGAGTGTGGAAGAGGTGAAAGTGGAAGGGGCGATAGTGGACGGGGCCAAAGTGGAAGGGGCGATAGTGGACGGGGCCAAAGTGGAAGGGGCGAAAGTGGAAGGGGCCAACTTCACGGGGCCAAAGTGGAGTGAACCGGTAAAACTTCCTATATATATATTGTACTTCCGTGTTATTTTTTCTGGGACTAATTTTGCTGTAAACATCTTTTTAAAAAATCTCTCATAAAAATGTCAATTTACATAGAGCTGTTTATTAGTGAAATCGAAAAACGACCTGCTCTTTATTGAATTTAAGTTAAAAGAATACTCAGATAAAAATCTTAGACAAATTATGAACAGAAATATGCAGGAATTGAAACATGCAGGAACAGTTTATTTAGGAATTGGAATAAGATAGGGTATATAGAATTTTTTTATGTTTTATATTTTTTAACTACAGGAAATTCGTTTCGCGTATCTTTTTTTTTTTCCCCTTAAACGATGTAGGCATGTGTTTGTATATGTGGTAAGGAAAAAGTATAGTAGTCTCATTGAGGTTATATATATATCAGTTCGTTAGAGGAAAGTGGGGGGGGGGGGGGTCTAGTGGGCACAGTTCCTCAGTCTTTAAAAAATAAATTCAAATAAATTCTTTTCTTGGTCGCATGACCAGTCATCGCGTGATGTGCAGAAGTGAACATTAACCAATTTTTATAATTAGATATATTTATGGGCACCGGTTCATCCCGATTGTAAGAGAAATTGACACGTGTGGAGAGCGAAATCATTACAACCAAGTAAATACATAAGAGAATGTTATAAACACATTATTAATATATAAACTGACGAGTCTAATTGTTAATCAATCAATAATAAGGCATGTTAACAAACCAATCGACAATTGATTAAATATGTAAATATGAATTGATTTAATGATATATATGTGCCCCTTATATATAATTGTCACACACTGGGAAAAATATATAAACAATAGTAAAAAATGAGAAACAAGATGAGAGGCCAAGGCCACAGTTTTTGTATAAATCCTCTTAAATCTTGTAACTTTTACTTGAACATTTGAAACCGACACATATTAATCAAATAATGAAAAATAAAGTAAAATTCAAGTTTGTTGCAAATTTGAACCCGAATAACGCTAGTGCAACAAGGAACATTTCAATGTAAGTGGATCTGATTTTTTTATTTGGATTTTCCAAAATTAAGGATAGAAAATTATCGAAAAAGAAAACTGATGATGAGTTATTCCATGGATGAAAGAAACAGGATATTTAACTCCCCGATTTTCCAACTGAGTTCTTTATTTGGGGCGCCATCTGGATATTTGCGTGCACATTAAGGCCTTTAGCAGACGATAAAATTATGTTTTTATTTTTTGATTTTTATCAATTAAAGGAATGTTAGAATACACATTTACAATACACATTAGAATACACAACGTTACAACGTAAATTTATTTTTATCATCGTGTTTTTAATTTTATATTATATATATTAAAAGTTTTTCTTAGTAATTCCCTACATCTATAATATGTATACTGCACATAGTTACCTTTAAAATAAATACACACACAGGTAAAAGCACGTAAGCATAACATGTTGTTAATATTATAATTACAAAAGTATTATAACTTTTTTAAACATGTTAATGTTAATTTTGGGGAATTAATAGGAATTTGGGGAATAGAGTTTATTTCAGGCAGGAATAAAATAATTTTATAGAAGTTATATAATCATAAAGTTTTAAAAGATTTTGTTAAAATTTATTAAAAAGGATTACTAAAAGTTTTGAAAATTTACAATTCAATTAATACCTGGTAATAATTAGTCAATTATTAATAAATTAGTGAATATTAATTTGCCTAGAATGTCCATCATTTAGTATGGTATTTGATGTATCTTGTATACTCGTACATGTATATACTTTTTATATGATACACATTGGAGTAGGAACATGAACAAAATATTTTATTATCCCAGCAACAAAGAATTTTTAAAAAAATTACCATAAAACATGCGAAATATTTTTTTTTCTATGTTAACCATGGATGATGCATGAAAGGTCAGCATGGTTTTTTTTATTTATTTATTTTCTGGGATGTAAAAAAAATGTAAAATGTATAAAACACTGTTAAGTTTACTGATTATTTGAATTACCGTGTCGCCTGATTTTCATCATAAACATATATCAAGTCACTGTCATAATGTACAACAACAGGCGATGGTGATCTGACATTAAAATCTAATATCGACATAGTGACTAGACGTTTATTTACCGTTCAGGATCCTTCGGAAAACGAAAAAAGGATAGTTCTTTATTTTTTTTACTCTTGAATTATTGTAATTTAGCGCAGCGCACTTCTCTCTTCCTCCATTGTAAGCCGCCACGCCTGTCATCGTCTTCATCATGCATCGTCTGCTTAGGTAGCGATGTACACGCAAATATCCAGATGGCGCCACCGTAAAAAAAACTCACGGGCGACACAATAGGAGTTGAGAATCCAGTTTCTTTCATCCATGGTTATTCTATGTTAGATAGCCAAGACGATTCTCCAGTGTGACGTCACACCTAGCGGTGAATTGAGGTGAAGCTCAAAACGAAATGAGTTTTGAAAACTGATGTTTGAAAAATTATATTTAAAAAACTACTTTTACAAGTTATAAAAATTATATAGTTATAAAAATTTTACAAGTCGAATTAGAGTTAGTCCTTTAAGTTATAAAATAATAAAATTGATAGGTGATTTTAGTGTCAGTTGCCCTTTAAATAATCAGTTGTTTATAAAAAACAGTTGTTTATATAGAGAGTGTATACAAATGATTGAAGCGGTTTCATAATTTTATTGTAGGTGTATTTTTTAGCATATCATCACGAAACTTTAAAATACACAGAGCAACTCACCAAGTTTTTTTCCAGGATACAGATGCTTCACATGTGATCCTTTAGTGGCTCTACAATATAAAATCTGTAATCGAGTTCATCCCATACTCAATGAAAAATGTCCCTGTCAATTAGAGCAAAAGATCAGTGAAATGGCCCAGGTAATGGCAGATCAGCCGGTTATAGCAGCACAAACTATAAATTCTTCAAATACCCCCATAAAAAGAACTCAAGGAAACGTGGAGGCCAGGGCAGCTTCTTTGATCATCATTTCCGACACGACCGACCCATTAATTTTGTGACTGTAGCCATCTACTGGAAAGATCGGTCTGCGAAGAGGAGGATCAATGATGCTGTGGAGAGCGATGTCTTATCGAGGTCTTGGCCCACTTGTCCTGCATAGGCGGGTTATAGCACAGGACTATGTCAGTATTCTGGGGTACCATCTTCGTCCAACGCTGCAAACTGTTCCCTGATAAACGGCCTGTGTTCCAAGACGATAATGCTGTCTCATTCTTACTGATCGAATGGGTCTATGCATGAATTTTAAATTTGCTAAAACTTCATAAAAGATGAAAGCTAAGGAAAACAGGTCGCACTAGGGCCGACCGTGATCATTGAAACTGAAAATGAAAGTAAAGTTTCTAGCTCCCGATAGGGCGGCGCTTTAACAGTTTCAATAATCACGTATTGGAATGTGAATTGTTTTCATATATAAAAAATATTTTATTATTTGGTCGTGACGTCATAACTTGGTAAAAACCGAAGCAACGAGAAAGGCTGGGGATTATTTCCAACAAACGAAGTAACACTAGCTACATTCAAAAACTCCGTGCTAGTCGTCTTACGCGTGTTGTTTTAGAGCACGATTGGCAGATGGATTAGAGCAGGCAAATTAGGAATAGAACATAAACGTGGCTGAATCAATGATTCTATGCTTATTCGAAATAAAGATGCTAATTAGTGAAGCTTTTCGCACGTCTGCAAATACAGCGTTCATACTACAATTCATTATCAAGATCATTTTACAGGCATTCAAGGTGAATCAAGCTTTATAGACAATTCCATGTTTTCACACAGTAAAATACTAATTACGAATAGAGTTACAATTTTTACCGCCAGATGGAAATAGTGGCGCCTTTCGCGCTAGGCACTTTACTGCCGACCCAATCTTCTCTGATGATCAAAAATAATTTTGTTTCTTTCTTGTTTCGGTTCATAACCGATGTTCTTGAAAAAATAGAGTTTCTTCTGCAATAATTATTCATGGCACGAGGGCGCAATTAATTCGTATAACTATAAAAATTTAGCAAAGCGACGTTTTCCCGAAAGACAGATTTTTTCCGAAACACAGTCGTGAAGAATCCGGAACAAATCCGAGAAATGTAATTTTTGACAATTAAATCTATCAATATCCAATTAATTTATATTTATCCTTTTTATTAAAAAAGGACGGTTACTTACTGCAGGGCAGTACACTGAAATCGGGAATGTTCCGCTAAATCCGGGACATCTGGTAACCCTAGCCATTACGGCTTTCTTGAGAGAGATGAAGAATGTCCCAGTGCGCGTGCGCGCCCATATCGTACTATAGAACTAACACGAACACGGAGTAAAAAAGCCCGTGCTCCGTGCTAGGCGTTTTGCAACACGGGAGACGCTTCGTGCAGCGAGGTCAACGAGAGACAGGCCAGGGCACTCAAAAATCACATGATCATCGGGGTCCGGGCAACAATCCATCCTTCATTGTTTCCAACAAACGAAAAATTACTGATTGTTAAAATCCAAGATGGAGACAATGAAGGATGAATTGTTGGCTGGACCCCGATGATCATGTGACTTTTGAGTGCCCTGGCCTGTCTCTCGTTGGTCTCGTTCGTGCAGTAAGTGACGTCAACTTTTAGCGACACGACACGCTTAACACGACAAACACGGAGTTTTTTAATGTAGCTACTGATTATTAAAATTCAAATTGAAGACAATGATTGTTGCTAAGACCTCGATGTTGTGATTTTTCAATGCTGTCAGGCCTATCTTTCTCGTTGGTCTCATCCGTAAACAAAGTCAAGCTTAGCTTTTAACGAGCTTGCGGCAGAAATTTGCACTTATAGCAGCATAGTCTTATAATACCCTGATCTGTGCACAGGCACCGAATTCCATTGTTGTAGTCCAACAATTGGATTGCTGTATTTACTAAAGAGTAAAGCCCTGTATAAAGAAAGTATGGACAATTCATTGTTGCAGGCAGTCAGTTTGACCCCTATTTCATATAATGATTGGTCGTGTTTTGCAGCAAATACAAACTT
The DNA here is from genome assembly GCA_023313115.1 of Rhysida immarginata. Taxonomy (NCBI): domain Eukaryota; kingdom Metazoa; phylum Arthropoda; class Chilopoda; order Scolopendromorpha; family Scolopendridae; genus Rhysida; species Rhysida immarginata. Next base: position 1,545,437 of record JAHWFO010072220.1, read on the forward strand.
CAGAAGCACATTCTTCTCTAACTTTTCTCAAATCAGAGAAAAGCTTTTTCTCGTGTTCAATCTCCAAGTTTGAATTTATTGCAAAACAAGAAACAATCATCCTAAAAAATAGAAATGAAATAGGAGTCAAAATGGCTGCCTGCTACAATGATTGTCCATACTTTCTTTATACACTGCATGAACAATTTATTAGAGACACCTCTTACGGAAAATGGATTGGCCTCCCAGTGACACCGAAACAATGGAACAGGGCTAAGCGGTGTATAAAAAAGATGCATAGGATCACAAGTTGCAGTCAGCAGCAGAAATGGACTGAATATGGGTAAATCCAAGGATTTGACCGACTTTGAACGAAGCATGATCGTTGGAGCTCGACGGGCGCAGTTGAGCATTTTGCAAACCGCGAACCTCCTCGGGTTTTCCCGTGCAACAGCGTCAGGTGTATTCCGTGAATGGCAGTTATGCCATAAAACAACCTCCAACAAACACAACTCCACGGACGAAACAGGACCGTGGATGAACGAGGCCAACGGCGACTGGCACGAATCATCCACAGCAACAGGACGGGAACAGCCCAACAAATTGCAGCCCAGTTCAATGGGGGAGCATCGCAACCCATCTCGGAGCACATGGTGCGGCGCATCTTGCACCGAGCTGGGTTTAACAACATGCGGCCAGTACGGGTACCGCCGCTGTCACGGTAAAATAGGAAAGCGCGCCTGCTATGGGCACACAGGCTTCGCCACTGGACACAAGATGAGTGGAAGAAGGTCGCCTGCTCCGACGAACCGCGGTTCCTACTTCATCATGCAGACGGCAAACTGCGCATCTGGCTCAGACAGCACGAGGCCAGGGACCCATCCTGTCAGCAGAAAACCGTACAGGCGGATGGAAGAAGAGTGCTGGTCTGGGATGTCTTCTCTTGGGACAACTGGATCCTCCCATATCCGTAGACATCCCTGAATGCGACACACTATCTGAACATTGTTGCCGATCAGGTGGACCCGTTCATGATGACTGTGTTCCCTGATGGTGACGGACAGTTTCAGCAGGAAATTGCTCCCTGTCACCGTTCTCGAATGGTCTTGGACTGGTTCTAGGATTATGACGGGGACTTCCACCTGCTTCAGTGGCCAGCTCGGTCGCCCGATCTCAACCCGATCAAGCATTTATGGGATGAAGTGTAGAGAACCATCCGACGCCTTCCGACACTACCGTCCAATCTGCACCAATAACGGGACGATGTGATATCAGCCTGGGCTGCTATTCCTCCGGAAAGGTTTCAACACCTTGTTGAATCCATGCCAGCACGTATTCAAGCAGTTCTCGCCGCTAAAGGAGGCGCAACACGCTATTAGCGGGGTGTCTCTAATAAATTGGTCTTTCAGTGTATAGTGCTTGACTAAAGGATAAAGCACTGTATAAAGAAAGTATGGACAATCATTGTTGCAGGCAGCCATTTTGACTCCTATTTCATTCCTGTTTTTTATGATGATTGTTTCTTGTTTTGCGATAAATTCAAACTTGCAGATTGAACACTTCCTTTTTGATAAAAGTTAGAGAGAAATGTACCCCCGAAGTTTGAATTTGCTGCAAAACATGACCAAACATCATATGAAATAGGAGTCAAAATGGCTGCCTGCAACAATGAATTCTCTGTACTTTCTTTATACAGTGCTTTACTAAAGGGTCGTTTTTTGCCCCCTCTGTTGCATGAATTTGGCTACAGCTCAAACTTAACAATGTATTTTGTTGATCATACAACGTAACAAACCTGTCGGCTACTATTACGTGTTCAGCAACAAATATGTAACATTAGCTGACAGTTCGTTAAAATACATTTTAAACGAAAGGAGAAGAAACCACTAATCCACATCATCCGATTAAATATTTTATGTGGATTATTGGTTTCTTCTCCTTTCTTCTGACGTCTGTCCACAGTATCTGGCTCCATTTATTCAGTGTACATTGTTAAGTTTGAGCTGTAGCCAACGTAGCCGACGAAAAAGACAGGCCTGGGCACTCAAAAGTCAACTGACCGTTGTAGTCTGAGCAATAATCCAACTTTCATTGTCTCCATCTTGGATTTTAACAATCAGTGTTTTTTCGTTTGTTGGAAACAATGAAATTTGAATTGTTGCTCAGACTACTGTGATCAAGTGACTTTTGAGTGTCCAGGCCTGTCTTTCTCGTTGGCTACGTGTAGCCAAATTCATGCATAGAGGAGGCAAAAAACGGCTCTTCAGTAAATTCAACAATCCCAATTCACTGCCTGTGTATAGACCAAGGGATTAAAGTACTATGCTAGCAGTGAATTTACAGACAAAAATTGTCTATCTACAGGATGGGCCAAAAGTTTGTTACCTCCCATATAATTTCAAAACGAGTGGAGATACAACAAATCTGTTGCAGGCAACATATAGGAAATTAGGTAGGGGCTAAACAATGGTCGTGTCATATCTGACCTTTGACCTCGAATTTTGCACCTTGCAACTTTGCGACCGTTACAGGTAGAGAAATATTTTCAATTGTACAGTTGCAGAGCTCAAGAAACTGATTTTAAACAAAAATAGAGATTAAAAATAAGCGTAAAAATAAACCCACTACAACAAAATGAAATTTCAGTACTCAAGCTATAATGAAACTCCACCTATCCTCTCCCTAACTGCGATTGGTCGGCCTTCTCACCCTGCGTATGTACTGTATACATTGTTACTTGGTTTCCTGGACAATCCACCACATAGATTGCTGGTAAATGCACGCCTCTGCAAAAATAAACTTTCAACCTTTTATGAAGAATAGGATTAAAAATAATAATTTTGGACAAAAAAAGAACACCTATAAATTTCCCTTCTATCCCCAATGATGCACCAACAACATCATCAGCCATTATTTTGTGGCGAGCCTGATTCATTTGCAGTTCAACAGTTTAAAAGGTAAATTTTTGTTTTGATAGAAATAAAGTTAAACTAGATCATTATTATGTTTTATTAAATTATGCATTTAGACACCATTAAAATTTAAGAATTGAGTTTCTTTATAAAGAAAACATAAGAACTAATTGCTAATAGCGCTTGCAGCACGATGTCGCGTTGTGATTAGGCTTCGACTAATCGCAGTTTGGTAGAGGATTAGTAGAGTTTCAGTATACATTTGTCAATGAATGAAGTGCTCAATGCGGTGTCTTTCTGCAGCAATGCATAACTGTGCACGGTATTTCACAGAAGTCATCGCATTTAACATCATGATGGGTGTTATGTCTGTACTAGCTTGCTGAATTCGTTGTTTCAAATCATTTACTGATGCTGGTACAGTGGCATACACCTTGAGCACAGAAATTTCATTCTGTTGTAGTCGCTTTATTTTTACGCTTTTTTAATCTCTTTTTTTTTCTTTATTTATTTTTGTTAAAATCAGCGTTTTGAGCTCTACAACTATACGATTGGAAGTTTTTATCTACCTGTAACGGTTGCAAGGTGCAAGGTACAAAATTAGAGGTCAAAGGTCAACTTTGACACCACCATTGTTTAGATCCTACCTAATTTTCTATATGTTGCCTGTAATAATTTGTTGTATCTCCACTCGTTTTGAAATTGTATGGGTGGTAACAGACTTTTGGCCTACCCTGTAGATCAACACATATTTTTACGTGTTTTAAAGCATATTTATATAACCGATATATGCATTTCATTGTGCATAAATTGGGAAGTTCCGTTTATTAGGAGCTTTAGCAAAAAGCTACTTATAAGAATGCACTCTTGGTCTGTACGTTACCCTCCGTCTGGCCGGCTGTCCGCCGTTTGTACGATAACTTGAGAACGGATTAACATTTTCAAATTCTGTTTTCAGAAATATGACTATCAAGTTTCTTAGCTCGGCTGTATTAACATTTCAGACTTTTTCCTGGACCCCTTCAAGTCGAATTCACCTACTAAAACAGTGACTGTAAAGAATATCAAGTGAAATTTTTTAATCTTTTATAGCATATCATATAATAATCGATTCGTCAAGAATCAATACCCTGCTAATTTCTGTTCATCTTTTATGCAATGTTGACATAGTCACGCGCACGTGAAATCGCTTTGATAAGGCTCAATAATTCAATAACTCAAATAGACATAAATTTGGAAATAATTAAATGAATAATCGTTGGTTATTAGTAACTTTAGCTACACTTTAATTATTCTTGAATTTAATATCACTTCTACGTCACAGCTAAAGCTCCTCCTTGGAATGTTGTTTACAAGAATTTATTATTTAACTTTATTATTATTATTATTATTATTATTATTATTATTATTATTATTATTATTATGTAGGGTGTCCAGAAAATAAGTTCCGTAGGCTTAAAAAGGTGAGTAATGCGAAATTCGGCAACGTTGCGAGAAAGAGAACGGTCTTGTGAACGAATATACGGTCAGGAGAGGTAATGTAAATCGCGTCCTCCAGTTGTGTTCCTGCGACCAGGATGGAGATATATCTCCACCGTCCCGCGACCAATCTGCCTAAGCCGCCTCGGATCGTTGTGCGCGGTGTCATTCAGTTTCTCCATGCTCGCGGTTTCAAGTCAATGGACATTCACCAACAACTTGTTTCTGTGTATGGAGAGGATGTGATATCTGAGTCAATGGAGAGAAGATGGGTTCGCGAGTTTAAAGCAGGAAGATCTTGAGGACGAAAAGGGAAGAGGTCGGCAATAATGATGCAAAAAATTGAAAATTTGATCCGCGAAGACTGGCGTACGACATTGGATGATCTCCACGAGAGTTTACCTGAAATCTCACGATCTCTCATCCATCAAATTGTTACAGAAAAACTCGGTTTTCACAAGGTTTGTGCCCGATGGGTTCCGAGAGAGCTGACTCCAGATCACAAGGCAGAACGTGTGCGTGCTGCCCAAAACGTTTTTGACCGCTTTGGAGACGAAGGTGAAGATTTTCTCAAATCCATTATGACAGGAGAACAGGTCTCCCACTAGACCCCAGAGAACAAGAGGCAATCCATGCAATGGAAACACACCACCTCACCAACAACAAAAAAATTCAAAGTCGTGAAGTCAACCGAGAAAATCGTGGCCTCTGTATTCTGGGATCACAAAGGAGTTCTGCTGAGCGATTTTTTTGCCCCAGGGGGAAACAATTAACTCACGAAGGTGCTGTGAAACTTTGAAGAAACTTCGTCGGGCCATTCAAAACAAGAGAAGAGGAATGTTGACTGCAGGTGTGCGCCTCCTCCACGACAATGCTCGGCCTCATGTCGCTCGTGTCACCACTCAGCTTCTTGAGCAGTTTGGATGGAATGTTCTGTCCCATCGACCCTATAGCTCTGATTTAGCCCCTTCCGACTATCATCTGTTCCCGAAATTAAAGGAGAAATTAGCGGAAGAACGCTTCAGCTCTGACGAGGAGATCAAGGAAGCAGTCAACAATTGGACAAAAGAGATGGCGGAAAGCTTTTACAAGGAAGGGATTTCAAAGCTCGGTTCCAGCTATACAAAATGTATTGAGATCGGTGGGGATTACATAGAAAAATTATACATATATTGAAGAACAATTCTTGTAATTTTCATTTTTTTTCAAAAACACTCGAATTTGTAAAAATAAAGGGAACTTATTTTGTGGACACCCCTCGTATTATTATTATTATTATTATTATTATTATTATTATTATTATTATTACGTTATACGTTATTAATATATCACATAAACACATGTATAGGGCATCTCAGCTGGCTGTAATGGTATAAATCGCAATGCAAATTTTGAAGTGCATTCTATTATTTTTAACATATAAACGAGGTAAATGCTTTAAGTTTATCTTTTACACATATTTTTCAAATCAGTATTTCATTTTGAAATGATCTTGGCAGATAAAAATTGATGATGATGAAGTAAATTCATCTTCAGAAATGCCATGATTGTGCTAACTGATTTGTGACGTCACATGGAGTGATTGCGTAGCCTACGAAAAAGACAGGCCGGGGCACTAAAAAGTCACATGACCAAGGTACATCGAGCAATAATCCAATCTTCATTGTTTCCATCTTGAATTTCTACAATCAGTGTTCTTTCGTTTGTTAGAAACAATTAAGATTGGAATAATTGGAAATTGGAATAATTAAATTTATTGATAGGAAGTTATTATAAAATAAAAAAGTTTTTGATGTTATAATTTATAATGGGTTATTAAGAAATAACGTACATATTTAATATCCAATCCTATTCTTATTTAACGCATATTCTAGTTATTGTTGTGAATCAGGGAAATTAAAGAATAAAGTTTATTTGAATATATTTTGTTCTTTGTTGTCTCATCAACATGTATATTTATTTCTAAACTGGCTTATAAGGCATTATGCCTACCAATATCCAATGCAACTGTGGAGCGTGCATTTTCTTAAGTTACTGTTATAAAAGATAAACTTCGAAATAAATTGTCAGTGCCTGCTTTACAAAGCATTTTAATGACACGATATTCTTTAAAAAGGAAAAAAAACGTCGTGTCAGGGCCGCCCCCAGGGGGGGGGGGGGGTTAATTTTTTACCAACTCCAGAAATGTTGCTAAATTTAATCAATGCATGTATGATCATAAAAATGATCAAACTGATGAAGATTTATTTTCAATTTTAAACGTCATTCATGACACAATGTAAATGAAGTTGATCTTTAATAAGGGTAACTTGAGAAAATACATTCAATATGCAATCAATAAATAACGCATATGTAGTTGTTTTTATTTTTTTCAATTTTTAATTTACTTATTAATTTTATAAAATTTATTTAATTTTTATATTTATAAAATATATTTAATTTAATTTTTATAATTTATTTTTTATTTATGTATATATTTATTTTCTTTATAATTTTTTATACATATAACAAACAAAATAAGCAATAAAATATATTTGGTTTATTTTTTTAGTGGTTTTTATTTTATTCGGGGATTTTTTAGTGGGTATTTCCAGCGAATTTAGTGGGGGCGCAGCCGTTAGAGTTAATGCTCTGTGAACGTACCTTTACTTTGCCTTAGGTGTGATGGATGTGTCATTTGTTAGACATATTGTTATAATAAAAATTAAACAATACATAACAATTGATGTGCCCGTCAAATTTCAAGCAAAGTAATAAGATAGGATGGGGGGGGGGGGTAGAAATTTAGGACGTCGACTACCAAGGTCATTTTGTGCCATTTACACAAGTTATATTTGTACGTACTCGGGACTAAACACAAACATCCATGCCCACGGCGGGATTCGAACCCACGGCCAGCCTACGCCCTAGCCCAGTCGGCCACCTGGCCGGCAAGATAGGATGGACTATACCAATTGTTTCTTTATCATCCGAATAAAAATAATTTACTTTTACAGATCTTTTTTTTTATTTCATTAAATGAAAAATAGGACATCTGAAAAAGAGAAATCTAAGAAACGAGTTTTCACTGATAATTAAAAAAAAGGCGTATACTGGCCAGAAAAGATCGTTGGTCTGCCGAAGGCGAAGAGTCATTATTACTGGAAAAAATTGCTTTTATTGCCTTTTGCGTTTAATTAAGATATTACCTGGTCATTTGAATAAGGAATTTTAATTGTACACATTTAACCTTTTAAGAATCATTATAACAGTAGTTTATGAGTTTGGCATACTCCGTAAAAGCTGCTCTAGCGAATATTTCAAAGCTTAAAAATTTAAAGAATGATGAAAGTAATTAACTACTCCTCGAAATAGTAATATCTTAGGTACAGATACATCTCAAGAACATAATAAATAGAAGTAATGACAGTTTTTAAATGAGTGGCTGAAAATACAAATAGACCAAATCCACTTTCAATAAATTGTGAATAAATATCAATTGTGGACCAACACTAAATTTATGGACAAAAAATTATATTTTCGAGACGCAGTACATGCATCTCTTTGTGCAAATCACGATTTCTCATTTTTAAAAATAAAATAATAGCTTAAACTCTAAATTACTTTGAATGTCAAAAAAGTGACTTGGTCTACTTGTATTTTCAGCCATCCAAATAAGGAAATTTTTTCAGATACAAAACTGGAGATATGGCAGGTTTTTTTCTTCAGAGAATGGATCTTATGAAGAGTTAAGGAAAAGAAAGCAAAACTTGATAAAAGTAGAGGATATTTGGAAGGAAACGAGTAGATTTTTAAAATAATTTTCTCAGAACATATTTTACTTCGTAAAATTAAAAAAGAGGGGTATCCTCTTTCCCTTTTGACAGTCTGGCCTGCCTTCCGGCTTCCAACCAAGTAGCAGCAGAAGAGTACAAAGGTAATTTTCTTCTCTCTATATGACTGCTAAATTTTCACCTGGTGAACGAAGACGCAAATACAAAAATCCTGTTTTTTTCTCATTCTTATTTCTTCCCCTCCAAAAGCTGTCCAACTCTCTCCCTCCTTTTCTCTCTGACATTTTCTCACTGTTTTAAGCGCCTATCTCCGATCTACAGGGATCAACTCAAAATTGTCTTTGTATAAAAATAAGATGATAAATAATTTCTGAATGACTGAGTTCTTGCATTTGCAATAAAATAAGCATTTAAGATGGATGGTGATTTATGTATAAGTATATACTTTTAAAAGAAGATCGCCCAAGAGAATAAGACAAGCAGTGATTCACAAAACCAGATGTTGAGCTGAGCTCATTGGAAAGCGGAGTCATCCACCTGGATACGCTGATATGTATACAGTAATGAACTTCTGCGACCAGGCTTGTGTAATGTATATACATTCTTGTCTGTTCGCATTTAAATGATTGAAATGAGATCTTATGTGAAAGAAGAAGAGCTGTGTAAAAATTTTTCTCGGCATTATTGTTATCATACAAAGATCCAAGATGGTAGATTTTTTCGACTGCTCAGTTAAATTTGTAATTTAAAATAGAAATCGAAAAGATTGAATGGCGTTTTTAAATAGATTAATTCTTATCGTCATGATATGCGTGATCTTTTAATAAATAAATATTTCTGTAGATTTTTTTTTAACATTCAGGCGAATATCTATTTTTTAACACACTATTGAATATGTTGGAGGCTCGATTGGCAGGAGGATCTATTTACAGGAGGATGGTATATTTGCGCCATTTAACACTCCATTTTATTAAACAAAGTTTTTATTATCATAAAAGTATAAAAAAGTGGATTACTAACTCGCAGTAGTTAATCATTAGGAAGATCCGTAATTAATCATTAGTGGATCATTAAAAGAGAATAGCTCCGTAGAGATATTAAAACTAATAAAGTTTGACTAAGGGTTACGTTTTGTTCTTATTGTGCAACACTTGATCTTAAAAATAACTTGGGAAAACAAGATTGCCGCATTCAACCTTTGTTTTCATGAGCTCGTACAGGCTAAAGAGTAGCGCTTGACTCCAGTGATATGCTTGGATTTTTTAAATATTTCGAAAAATTAATTTTACATTCGCCTTAAATCTATGTTATTGCTACCAGTGGCTGGAAACAAATATTATGAACATGAACATGTAGTTATAAATAAAATTCAAATAACACGTATTATAATCAAATAAAGCAATTGAATAACAATGAATCAAATATTTTGCTAAGATTCTCAATTTTTTGCTAATAACTTTATTGAACGTAATAAGCTTAAATGCTGAAAAAATCTAAAAGCAGATTCGGAGTCAGCAACTAAAAACCACAGGAATAAGGTAAGTTCATTCAAAAACTTTATTTTATCGTTCGCCTATGTTATCAATGCTCCAAGAAACTCTTTACCAAATTTGGAAGTCGGTCGCTCTTTCGCCAATTTTTTTTTCGAATTTGTTTTTAAATTTTGACTTCAGATTCGTATAGAGCATCAAAAAAAAAAAGCGTAAAAGTAAGAATAAGCACACATGCCCTATCAATTTGGGAATATCGCTAAAATGGCGGTCAAATTTTGGTTAAAATTATAAGTCAATCTAGTTGGTCAATCAAATGTATATCACACTATACTATTTTTCAACCTATCTCGGCAGCGTTAGAAGTGCCACGCGAATACGAGGCCGACTACTCACTGCACTTATCATTGTGTAGTATTCCGCACCCGATCTTGATTTAGGCTATCAGTGATATCATAGTCTTTCTATCCCCTGGTCTGTGCACAGGTCCTATTCAGTTGGGCTATTGTCAAGGACACCCTATAAATGGCGCTAAAAACGAGTCTTACCGAGGAATAGCACAGTCTTCCCCTACAGGAACCATGGAAAAAATTATTTTTTCTTCCTTAAACACTTTAAAATATTTTGGAAACAATAGTATAATTCAGTAACTATAAATATATTAACATTAAATTGTTAAAAATTTTAAATTTTTTAAATAATGTTTTGTTTAATGGTAGTAACATTATTACAGTTTTGTAGCATTGATTAAATTTATTATCAATTAATTTTTATTTACATTTTATTTTTTTGAGGTTTTATTGAGGTAATACTCCTTTACATAATTTACAATGATGGAAAGTAAATAAAATAAACTTTAAAAAATGCATCGTTTAAGAATTCACCAAGTGGTTGAAATATGAAATGTAGACTGCTTAGGTGGCGAAGAGGCTAGCATGCTGACTTCTGAGTCGTTGGGTCGCGTGTTCGAGTCCCGACTCGGGGATGGACATTTGTATTTTTCCGTTATTAATACAAGCTTACTTTCTCTATCCACTTATCAGTCACACGATTAAATTCGTTCAGGCTGAAAAGAAGAAGAAAAAATGCGAGATGTTGACAAGTTATTATATGAATTGAAAATCTACAAATGAAGATCATCCTTTCTTCTAATAACTGGACAACATTTCAAATTTCAACCGTTATTTATATATTTACTAAAATTTGTAAACTCATCAAACGTATATTACTTTAAATTTATTTCGTTTAATTTCAATCATTACACGGATGTAAAGGAGGATTACTTAAGAGCCTACTGAAGAGTCGCAGCTATCGCCATCTGGCGGACAATATTGTCTACGGACCAAACTTTCACCTAGAGAACAATAGCTGTGCACAGACCAGGGGATAGAAAGGCTCTGGTGATATTGAACGATTGAAAACACGTGTAAACTGGAAACGAAGCAGGAAGTGCGCGTCGCCAAATAGCTGAAAAATAGTGAGAATCTTTAAAATTTCATATTTTTCATTAATTATGCTTCTTAAAATTTCACAAGTACTTGAAATTGAATAAAAATAATAATTTGATTCTTGGTTTCAGAATAATATGTTAAGAAATCTCATTTCATCCTAAGAACTTATTCTTTTAGCGAGATATCACAATCTCAAAGAGTGGGTGATTTAACCCCGTTACACTACCAACACTACCATGAAAAAAATGTCATTTAATCCCTTTTTGCCATGGTTTTTTGTTAGATGGATTAGTGTGAAATTCCATTTGATTGACCAACATATACCGGGTATAGAGGTAATAGCGCTACGACGCCGATATTTACGACAGATACAAGTGCTATATTAAAGACTAACTCATTAAAAAGCCATATTAATGGCCAGCAAGTAAACGAAAGAGGCCAGAAGCTTATTAAACATACGGCAAAAATCCAAAGTGTGATTTCTTGGGTTATTATAAGAATTTTTTGCCCTTTGATGATTTTCGGAATGCCGCTTTGTTTCAAAGATACAAGGCGATAAAGATTTTTCGAAAAAATAATAATTGATATCTTTTAACAACATTCTGATTACTAAAAACAGCTGTTTTTTGCACTCACACCAGTTTATTGCAGATATTGAAATGAATGAGGCCATTTGAAGTCGTTAATTCACGCTACATCAGTAGAAAATGTACAATATTGTAGAATATTTCAGAAATCGCATAATTGATGGGTGTAATGCAATAAGAAACATCCCTGGCGTTTTTGAAAGAGTTCGGCATTCAATAAGGAGAAGATTTGTATGAAATATTAGGTAATGAAAGATTATTTTTGTCGAAGAACCCTGCATCTTTGAAACAAAACGGTATTCCGAAAATCTTCAAACGACCCAAAGAATCACCCCTTGAATTTTTGTATGTTTAGTAAACACTGTATAATATAACAGAATTAAAATTTTGACCAAAAATTTGACAGGAATTTTAGCCATGTTCTCGAATAGATAGGACATGTGTACCTACTGGAATTTTTATTTACTTTTTGATGCTCAAAATAAGTCTAGCTCAAAATTCGAAAAGAAATTGGCATCGGAACGACCGACTTCGCAAATGCAGTAAAGTTTTCAACTGGCTGCGCTTTTAACATCGTTTTGACAATGCAGTACTGCATTCTCGACTAGCTTTTTTCTGATTTAAACCAAATTCGTCAAAGCACCAATAAAACTTTATTTTTCGAGTGTTTTGTCTATTTATGTATTAAATTCTATGCAAAATTAATTCCCTTTAAGAAGTGGTTGAACAAGATTAGAATCTCGGGAAGGTTTTTGTTAATCTGATATTCTCAGTCGGATCCCAAGAATCATTGTGGGAACGACCTCTGCCGCCGATTAGACGCAGCCCTATCAATCCCACGATGGGAGGAAGGATTCTCAGTGAGGGGAATGGGTCGTAATTTTCTCCCCCTCAATGAATTTCGACACTTTGATAAATAGAAATTGAGATAAAAGAGCGAGAGAGACCGAGTTCACCCTTATTCGATCGAGCCGACGTGTAATTTATGACGGATGTTAAAAAATCATCTGATGCAATAAAGAAATTATACATTGTAGGAGGGTGATGAACCTGTGTTATATATATGGATTGAAGGAAAGGAGGGGCCATGGGGCTAGACATCCCACGAAGGGGAGGGATTTATAAAAGGATTTATTAAAAGAGGAATCAAGGGAGGGCAACCAGTCGAAAGGGAAGGGGGGGGGGGTAGACTGTTTAGGTGAATGTGACTGCATTCTTTCTTATTAGATTAACTTTAAAATGAACTGATTTGGAAGTTTATGTGAGCAAATAATTCTGGACGACGGTTGTGGAATTGTTATCCCTAATTATTTCCAACCCACCTCCTCAAACTCAGGTCTTAGGAATAGCATCTTCTAGATTTTCCATTCTCCATTAACATTCACTGACTTAGCTTAAGCTCAGTTCTTTAAGTTCATACACAGGTGGTCCGGAAATATGCGGTCAAAATCAGGGATTGGATTGGGCTTGTCATAAAGATGAAAAAAGTCCCCATAAACGCTAGTCCAAAAACGTATCCTTCAGGAGTTACGACGCATTGAATGATTAATACCGAATTCAACGAAATGGAAGGCCATGAAAAGAAAAGAAAAATATTTTTCACAGAAGCTGTTGAAAATGGCCACTTTTAAGAACCAGTCTCGAAGTTGTTGATGAATGCTGGCAAAATGTGTTCTTATCAGGACACTGACTCTGAACCGTTCCGATACAGACCTTAATGTAAACTTGAATTCGCACGGCCAGATGAATACCTGCCAGTTCGGTGTTTGAATAACAATTCATGTTACTGGTATATGGAATGAGCACGAGTTAAGCTGTTTCTTGAAAACACTAAATAAAAAAAAGCACAATTCCTAGTACGCACGATCAAAACTTTGAAATTAGTTATTCTTCGAAGGCGATAACTAAATGCCTCGAATCTCCCGAAGGATGCGTTTTTGGACTAACGTTATGGGAACTTTTTTTCATCCTTATGACGAGCCCAGTCCAATCCCTGATTTTGACGAACTATTTCAGGATCACCTTGTATGCCCGGTTTAATATTAGTACTGCATATTCAGTCAAATTGTATGTGCAGCATTTTGTCCTAATGGAGTATAACTTGATAAAAATGTTTGCAGTTTCTAGAACTCTGTTAATATTTCTAATAATAGCCGCACGTTTCGTATTAATTTGTAGTCGTCTCGTATGTGAAGCTTTGATTTATTATTGTTATTTTTTTATTTTATTTATTTGTATTCGAATAATTTGACAAGCAGCGATTTCGAATTGTACGAGGTGCGTTCAAGTTCTAAGGTCTCCTAATTTATTTTTGAAAAACTATTGACCCTAGAAAGCTGATTTGTCCACATAGTAAACCTTTACCCGTAGACATTTTTCACAATACTGACGCCATGATTGGTATGCTGCCGCAAATGCTTCTTTAGAAACCAGTTTTGTCTACTGGAAAATCGCTTATGCAAGAACGAAATAAAGCTTCTGCTCATCGAGCGGCTTTTCAGTAGGCAAAACAGACTATAGAAGTGTTTGCAGCGGCGATGCAATTGTGGCGTCAGCGTTGTGAAAAATGTGTACGTCTAGAGGTTGACTATGTGGACAAATGACGGGAGTTTCAGCTTTCTAGGGTCAATAGTTTTTCAAAATTAAATTAGGAGACCTTAGAACTTGAACGCACCTCGTAAGTCTTCAGGCTCTTATAGATATGGGACTCAGTTTATGGTATTTTGCTGTAACCGGGTTTTGAGTTTTGATATAATAACCTAGATTTACAGATCCATCTCTTCGCTATAAGGTTTTTTTTTCAGCTCAAAAGATATACCTAATGAATGCCTAAAATAGTTCTATCAACAGTGACTTATGTCAGCTTTATGGTTTAGGTCTAACATTATGCATAGAGTGTAGAACTAATAATAACACTGTTCTACAAATTTTGACAAGTTGAATGTTAAGATGGAAAACCTATGATTTCTGAACCTATGTTTTTGCGGTCACTGAACACGAAGTTGATGCCAAAGTTGATTGTTTTGTTCTTATTTTCGAGATAACAGCACTTATTACATGTCATTTTTCTACATACCGAGTCGTTATAATTAAAATTCCCCACTTCTGCGCGGGCTGCCGATCGCCTTATTGCACGGAGAGTGATGAACTTTGTGTATAGACTATGCAGAACATGGGGAAGAGAACTCCACCGGAAAATTTATTAGTGCATACCGTTTGCAACCAGGGGGGAAAAGTGGCGCCGTATGCAAAAGCGCAATGCGTCTGTGAACAACCAATCTCCAGAGATCACCATGCCAGTGAAAAAGAAAGAACGTGCGCTTCTGGTGAAGTCTACTACCAGAATAGCAGCAATACTACAATGCGAGAATATCGGCGTGTGAAGGGATTATACATAAACAGTATGCATGGCAGTGAGAGCTTTACAAAAGTTGATGCAGAAAATCGAAGAGACAGGGGAGTTAGGTGTGCTGCCCGTTCACTAGACCTTAATCCTTGTGAACCCTGTGGATCGTGTTTATCATGAATGCGTACGGACCTTGCCTGAACTGAAAGCCCACATCATTCGTCATGTTGCAGCCATTTCAAGGGAGACAGTTCGTGCTACTGTTGAACACGCTGTCCTGCGGTTTCAGCATGTCATCGACGCAGAGGGTGCGCATATTGAACTTCCCTTTAACAGCATTCTAGTAATGCATTACAACCGTCTGTGTATTAGGGTGCCTTAAGGAGAGTGACGACTACTCCGGCCGTCGGCCATGTTTTTCCCAACGATTGAATTAGCAGAGGTACAATTTACGATAATTTTCAGCTTATTAAGAAGAAATGTAAAGATGGCTAATGCTGGTTAGCCTACCAAGCTTTTTATTTGTATATTAGATAAAGGAGGTTAAAAAAGAAGCACATTAATGTTATACTTTTCATAATAAATGTGATTGTTTGATCAGCTAATAGCAACTTCGAGAATTGATTTTTTTGTTACCTTTTCAGCAAGAAGGGAAACTAATAGCGAATAACAAAAGAGTTTATATTTAGCAGTCTGTACGCATTTTATATTTAAACAAAACTAAAAATTTAACATCTATTGCAAAAGATGGAAAACGAAATCTCAATTATCGATGATTAGTTTTAGGAAAAAATTTAGATTCACTTTTACATTCTTTTTATCGTGGAATTGTTCTAACGCCACTTTCTCGTGCTTGCACGTTGCAAATAAATTTAAAAAATATGAACCAAAATTTTAATAGTTGCGTCTAGGTGTTAAAAGAGACAAAAACTTGGCAAAACTTTTCACGCGAACAACTGCGCTCGTCATCAGGCCTCGTTGATCACTTCACTGTCTAGCAATTAAATAACTCAAAAATAAATTTTGACGCTACAAACTATGTATAAAATAGTTAAATTTCAAGTTTCATTTTCCAAAATTTGTCTCCGTTTGATTATATTACATGACTTAAATATGTTTTGTTTATTAAATGTTATTTTTACTATTGGTTTTACGTTGTGTTTTTTTTAAATGATGAAGGATTTGTGAAATCCGAAATGCGCATCTGAGGATATAATAATAATAATAAAAAAAGAATTGATGTGGATTAGTGTTTTCTTTTGTTCCATTTTTTATACGTCGGTATCCACAGTTTCGGCAATTATTCCTTAATTAAATTTGCTCGTTGGGCCCGAATAAAAATTCCTTGAAATTATATAAATTAAAATTGGTACAAATTAAAAATTTTTTAACATTCCTTGAAATATTTATCTATTATTATACCATTAAAAAAATCACTTTATTTTGTGAGATTCACATTTTTATGAACAACAGTAAAACAATTAATACTTTATTATGAAAGAGTATTTTTCCCTTCCCTCTTCACCACTTCAATCGTTAATTTTGAAGCGAATCTAATAAAAACCACAACTTTTAAACTTGAACAAGGCAATTTTATTAACAAAAATTAAGAAACATGCACAATAAAACGAAAAACGGAACGAAAACTGTTAATTTCTCTATATCTGCAATGCAAACGGCACGCTATTTTGGGAAAACTATGGCGTCCGGAGCGTTAACCAATCAAAATACGTTCCGAGTTGTCGCTACTCTCCTTATAGGCACTCTACTGTGTGTGATCTTGCAGCGTCACTCTTTCCCCTGGTGGCAACCGTATACACTAATAAATTTTCCACTGGAGTTCTCTTCCCCTTGCTCTGCATAGCCTATATACAAAATTTCATGAAGTAATTCGCTCAGAAGTGGGGAGCTTTAATTATAACCGCGCTGTGTATAGCAGTGATGGTCGGGATTATTTACTACATAATACTGACGCATTTTTCTACTTGACCATAAGAGCAGAATATCAGATGAAATTCTCATGGAATCACTTCCGTACACATCAGCAAAACAACCAGTAATGATAATTAATAATTATAAACTGGAGATGAAACCTCCAAACATACGGTAATGATTATTCTATCGAAAAATGGAAGGAAAAATTTTGCGACCTGGGTTCGAACCAGGAACCTCGGCTGTCATGCCGACGCCTCTGCGATAGCCCAACTAGTACCCAGGTTCGAACCCAGGTCGCAGAATTTTTTCCTTCCATTTTTCGATAGAAAAAAACAACCATTGTCTTCATCACTTCATAAGAACTGAAAATCCCTCCAGCCAACACCAGCACTGATTACGTCATGAAAACGCGTGAACACAAAGAAACAATAGCAGTCACAATATGGCACCGTGCTGTGAGAATGTTGCCAACAGTATAAACGTGGGCACCCTATATTTAGGGGGAAACTTCGTAATTTGAGGTCAGGTCATGGCTGTAGTGCGAAAACTAGAGGCAAACTAGAAATTTTTATGTTTATATATAAAGATTTTAAAATATTATTATTTTTACTTCAACAAGATTTAATATAAACAAAAATAAGAATAGATTATAAAACTGACTACAATTCCTATCGTTTAAAACAGTATTGTACGATAGGAATTGTAGTCAGTTTTATAATCTATTTTTATTTCTGTTTATATTAAATCCTGTTGAAGTTAAAAAATATTTTAAAATCTTTATACATAATCATTAAATATACTGTACATAAAAATTTTAATGTTACTTTCGAATTCAATGACCCTAATTAGTCAAAATTAGCGACTGTCATTTCCATAACATTTTGTGTGTTGAACAATATAATTTTACATGTTTGTTGTTGATTACTTTCTAGACTTACTTCATGCGATAAAGTTGGGAAGTGTGCCTTCGCGATCAACGAACGCCATTTTCCTATTTTTAACATGGAGAGACGATTTTAAGAGGTTCTCGTAGGCGTATTTGACAGATAACAGAAAATGAATGAAAAAGTAGTACTATTGGGCTCTCCAGTTTCCACTGGCGTACCAGTACGAGTAAAAGAAGAATTTAGAATAAGAAAGTAGTGTTTTAATATTTTCTTGCACTTTATATCTTAACAGCTTTATCGTCAAGGTGAACAATGTGACATTACCATGAAAAAGAATTTAATTCTCTTCAATGAAAACTTACGCAGTCATGCTATGTAGACCTTCTAATGAAGAAAACATTTTTTAATGGGAAAGAAACCAATCAATATAGCTAATCCAACAGATTCAGAATTAGATTATTCACCTAATCCATAAAGTTGTTGTACGAGAAATTACGAAATGTTTTATAAAGTGTAATATTTTATGATCCAATGCACATGCATTCTGTAACGACTGGTATCCCTTCTATATGGGATTTACTTTCGGCATTAAATCTACCAACATTGACCTCTATAACGGAGGTGCATTCACAGCGATACGCGAGTCGTATGACCCGCTTGTGAGAGTCCTATGATTCTTCCAATACGACCCATTAAACAGAGTCTTTGAACACATATCAGTGAGAGTTGTTTGATCCGAATTTTGGAGTCACTATACGTAGTCGCTATGGGTCTCTCTACGACCCATTCTCGGATCAATTGATTCGATTGTACAAGACTTAAGACTCATTACCGGAATGTTTACTATACGCCACGGTCTGTAGATATAAATGATCATTGAGCTCTATTGTTAAAATGAAGCTAAAGTTTCTAGTTCCTAATAGGGCGGGAAATCTATTGAAAAGTAGGGCTGCATGTACAATCGTCCCAACAAGGTCTATAAAAGATCTTGCGTCCCAACTGCGCCTGCGCCCGACCAGCTGCCCAGCCCAGCGACGAATGAGTGTGTATCCCTCCATGAAATTAGCTCTGGAAGACCATCTGACCCGGCTGCGCTTCGTATTTGCGAGGTTCGTTCCCGTCATCGTCATTGTTGATCATCTTGCCGCAGAGAATACACACATGGATCCATCGTTGCATGTCTTCGGACTGCTGTTTTGGCTTCATCGTTGCACGTGAATTCCTGTCCTGCCAAGAGCTTCTTCAGCAGACCGAAAACGTGGAGGATAATCAGCCATGGATCCGAAAACGTGGCAATCAAACCGCCGACAAGCTCTGGTCATTTCACTGGAAGAATCTGGACCACCCACCATACAGTCCGGACCTCGCCCCTAGTGATTTCCACGTTTTTGGTCCGCTGAAGAAGTTCCCGGCAGGACAGGGGTTCACGTGCAACGATGAAGCTAAGATAGCAGTCCGAAGGTGGTTCCACAGTCAGCTGGCCGAATTCTACCATAGGGGCATCTCAAATTTAGTGCTGCGATAGGACAAATGTCTGAACCAGTGTGGAGACTATGTGTGAAAAATAGTGTAAGGTACGTAGAATAGTACGTATATTTGTAATTACTTGTATGTACCTTATTACGGCCAATAGAAACATAGGGGCAAAGACTTTCTGATTCGCCCTCGTACAAGTGAGATTACCGTACCCGTTCACGGTGATTAGAACACACTTCGATTATTGTTTTGCCTTTCCTGTTATTGATATTTGTATTAATGTTACTTTAAAGAGATAGTTATCCTCTGAATTTTTTCTATTTAACCTGTAGCCAATTCGCTACCTTGAGAGGTTCATTCAATAAAGGTGACCTTTTACGAAGAGGTTGTGGGTCTCTTTATTTAGGTGGGTTTTTAATGGTTAGTGAGTTGTCGAAATGGTCACAAGGACAAGAATGCCCAACCCCCGGTTATATACATGAATTTACACTCTGTAGGGTAGAGTTGCAAGTTGGGACGTTTTCCAGAACATATTTTTAATAACCACACTGTGATAAAAAAGATACTTTGACTTCTTAAAATAAAAAATAGTCATTAAGTTATTATGTGTTTTTATCATAGCAAAAAATGTCCCATCTTATGGACCCTGCAGCCTAAGATGGGACATAGGAAACCACTACTTGTTTTTTTTTTTTTTTTACTAATGAAATCATCTTTCGGCTTTCATTTAATGCATTTAAAACAAGTAAAAGGAACTTCATCAGTTGTTATATATGTCAGATGTGCCCATTCTTTGTATTTGATGCACTGTATCCACTTACAAGTAGATGCTTTATATGGTTCATTGTAAATTATGCAAAACCAGTCTGTTGGCTTGGTGTTTGCTTGCTTTTTCTTCTGTGTTATTTTTGTTTGTTATTTTTTCATTCCCTTGTCTGGTGATGAAATGAGAACTTCTGCTCCCTTGCATGCTCGCTGCCTCTTCACTGTCTCATCTTATAGCGAATTCCACTTTTTTTTTTGCTCTATTTGCTCCATGGCGTTCCACTCACTGCTCGGAGCATCGCGAGTGCTTCTACTCTGTGTTCCACTTGCTGCTCATGCTCCAAGAGAGAGTACTCCAGGTATTCCAGTTCAGGACGTGGAGTATCTGGAGGAGGAGTGGGAAGAGAGGTGGATTCAAACTTCCAATATGTCTGATGACGAATTTTTATAGGCTTTCGTTGAAGAATTTTTGGCTGGTTCAGAAGATGAAGATGAAAGGAAGCGTAACGCTCTTCCTTTGCTACTTTCCAAGATTCAAGGGAAGTGTAAAAGACCGAAAATCGAAACTTTTTTGGATATTCTGGGAATGTATTGAGAGTTTGAGATCGAAATTTACTAACTGAAATTGAAACTCGTCATAACTCATCCTTGTTACCCTCGTCTGGAGCAATGTGTTTGTTCCACTTGACGAGCAATTTTGCTTCCTCTCAAGGAGAGCAGTCACATGATTTGTGCTATTCTTGCTCTCCCCCAGAGCACTGAGTGGAATTCGCCATTAGGCAACTGCAAACTGTTCCGGCTTAGGAAAATGGCCACTGTTGAACGTAATCTAGCACCATAAAAAATCTAGTGGTCTCATGAAACACATGTGGCTATGCAAACAACCCATCAATATCTCAATCAAAATAAGCCATCCACAGTTAATATACAGTAATTCTATCTTCCGACAGAGTACAAGACATTAGTCAAACATTTCATTTAGCATGAGTAAAACTGACAAGATTTTTTTGTGAGAAATTGGCTGCACGTCTGGCTTCGATGATTGCAATGCGTTTTCTCCTTCGACGAGGTACACAAAAGGTAGCACCAAAAATTGTTTACATTTTTTAAATCGCTTTGTCCCGTCTTATGACGCGTCCCGACTTATGCAACTCTCTCCTATTCACAGTTTACACACATGTATACACAATTTACACAACTGTACACAAGTCTACGCGCATCTATGACACCTGGTTACGCAAGTTTACGCATACACATTTACAACTGTTTACGCTTATGTACACTTTTGTACAGCTTATTTACACAAATTTACATATATGTACACAAATTAACACACGTGTATAGCCACATCTTTACACAAGTTTAGACTATTATACACACGTGTAATTACACAATGTACACATATGTATACACAAATTTACACACACATTTATACATGTTTACGCTTATACATATTTGTAGGCCTATGCTATATTTACACATACGTAAACAAATTTACACTCGTATATTCACCTATTTTTACAAATTTACACATGTTTACGCTTATGTACATCTGTATGGCCTTTTTACACAGTTTACACACTTCTACGCACATATATACACAAATTTACACAATTTACACAAGTTCATACACGTACATGACACATATTTACATGTATGTACACACACACACTTTATTTACAATTTACGCTATTATACACGTGTGTATATGGTTCAAAATCAGAGAGGTGAAGAATTCACTTCAGAAAAAGATTTTTATGTTAAAATTACATGTTAATATTCCAACGTGGGGTTTGAAACATAGATGTCATCTATAATTGTCTGCACTCTGTGAATTCAAAGCTAATATTTTTAAATTTTCTATTTTCTTTATTTAAAATATACTCCAAAACTCATTTCGGGAACGCTTCCATAAACAGTTTCTTGTAATTCAAACAAATAAAAAGTGACCTTAAACTAATCAGAAAATTATGCCTTAGCATATAGCTTTATATATCATTTATTTAAATAAATAATGGGAAACTATATTTTTATTACTTAAGATTTTCATTTATTGGCTTTTCAAAAGTTGTCCGACAGTTAACACGTCATTTCGTGAACGCAATAAGGGATTTGGCAAAATGTTTCGAAATAACCGCGCTAGATGGTGCTGGTTAGGATGCACGTGTAGTTTTTTCGACAAGGCAGACAGTATTTGTGTATTTTGTGCAATCTATAATTCATTTTGCTGGTTAAGCACCTTTCAGTTTAAAATTTGTGTAGCGTACTTTAATTCCTTATCATTTCGGGAACGCCATTATATGTTTCGTTTGCGGGAAAAGTATATACTTTTAGCATAATTCTGCTAAATAATACAGTTTATTAGCTAATAACCCTTAAATCCGACTTCCAGGGTGGGGTCAATGCCGTATCTAAGGTCTAATAATCATTCGGGAACGGACATTTCGGGAACGTTCTCAGACTATGACGGGCGTTACCAAAATGATGACTGCGTTCTCGAAATGATGCTTGCATTCTCGAAATGACGCCTGCTTTCTCTACACAGATAAAGGTGATAGATTTAGATATTTTAAGCCAATTTTCGTTTTTTTGTTTTAGGGCATTAATATACACTAACTTGCCAAAAGTCATGGGACACCACCAATTTAATGGAAACACTTAGATAAATACTTGTGTAAGTATCTAGTTGCTCCACCTTTTGCCGGTATCGCATCCTCTATTCTGTCGGGCATACTGTCCACAAGTTTTTGATGTTTCCGCAGGAATTTTTCGCCATTCCGCCAAACGTGCCTTTGACAGTTCAGTCAGATTTCGGGCACTCCGCTCCTGCGCGCTACGGACGCTCCAACACATCTCAAAGATGTTCGATGAGGTTGAGATTGGGGCTCTGTACAGGCCAGTCAAATTCTTGCAGCCCCCATTTCATCAAACCATCTGCCTACAACCCTTGCTTTGTGGCAAGGTACGTTATCGTGTTGAAAGAGAAAAAGGCCTTTCCAAACTGCTGCCAGAGGGCAAGGAGTATGGCGTTGTGCAGGATGTCTTCGTAACATACCGCGTTCTGATGACCAGTCACAGAAATGATTGGACCCAGGCCAAACCATAAAAAGCACTATCACACAATCACTGACCCTCCGCAAAACTTCACTGTGGGCACTACTCAGCTTGCCAGATAACATTCTCCGGGCATTCGCTATACTCACGTCCTTCAATCCGATTGCCAGATGGTGAATCGTCACTCCATTCAACCATCATTGCCGGCCAGGTGGTCGAGAGGGTTAGGGCGTAGACTTCCTAGTTCTCGATCCGCTTGATCGTGGGGTCGAATCCCACTGTGGGCATGCATGTTTGATTTAGAGATGTTTAGCAGGGTTGACGTCTCTCTAACACTTTTGCCTGCAAGGTGTCACCCAACAATTGTATTCCTAAGAAATTATAAATGGAAACTGCAGATGATATGGAAACTGCAGATGGATACTCCAATCATAAGAAAATGATATTATCAGAAAAATGGAAGGAAAAAGACTACCAAGTAGTCAAGATTCGTGGTTCCTGGTGAAATTTTTCCTTCCATTTTTTTCTGATAATATCATTATCTTATGATTGGAGTATCCCCAGTTTCATCTCCAGTTTCCATTTATAATTTCTTATATCAAATGTTTTGATGGTTTGGAAAGGAAAAATTACCGATCTGCAAGCTGTGTGTCCGCCCTATCTGTGCATCTTGACTACCTAGTTGTCTTTAAGAACACCGGGTGACAGCCTTGCTGTACCTTCTTCACGTTGGCCCAGGAACCTCCCACGACTGGTAGAGGCAACGAGCGTGATACTCATGGTTCCTGATTCGAATCCAGGTCGTGGAATCTTTCCTTCCATTTTTTCTGATAATATCAATTGTATTCCTCTCAAAATCCGAAAGCTGCTTTCTTTGAGCCATTCCTACAAGCATGCAAGCGATCTCTGTTGTGTAGTGTTGAGATGAACGATAACATTTAAATTGCATGGGAATGCCTCATTTTTATGCAAAATTTGTGCGTCCCATGACTTTTGAGAAAAGTCCCACAAAGTAATGTATTTGAGATGTAAAGAAAGATTGTGATTCTTTATTTTTGATTTCCTAGTAAGACTGAATTGGTATATTATTATATAAAATATTGTGTAATTGACCAAAAAGTCATATTTCTAAAGTACAATAAAGATTTAATACTACTGAAAAAGTTTTCTTTGTATCAATTGTAAAGAAAGATCATAATCTTCATTCAGGGAACGCGACTGTCATTTCCGGTAACGTCGGAAAAAGGGTAAAAATAAATCAACATTAGTTTTATTTATCTTAAATTATTTGCACGTAAAAAAATAGATACATTATCAACTCTTTGCATCATAATCTGAATTGAATATACAGGCTCATAATACAAAAAATAAATTAAAATTTCGTTTGTGAATTCACACCTAACACGATATCACAACAAATACTCGTAAAAATCCGTATTTGAAAGTTTAAATATCTTAATCAAAAATATTATCTAATTGAGAACTGCATTTTGCTTTACTTTTTTAAAAGGAATAATAAATTAAATTAATTACATCATATTTAGACAATTTCAAAAAACGTTCCCGATATGATAATATTTACTTCCATTTCTGTTATTTTATGCCATAACTAAAAAATAAACAGGTTTTTCGCGTGCCCCTTTTCAGAACCATTAGAAATCACAAGGCACTATCTATGTAAATTATAAACTAATTTTCTAATGCAAGTTTATTTTTTCGAAAACTGAAAACTGAAAATGCTCACCTCTTTGATTTTGAGCCATATACCTATTTATACAAATTTACATTTGTATGCCCACTTGTATTTTGTATTTTATCATCTTTATAGTCAAAATTCGTCAGCAAACGATAGAAGTTCAAGTTTGTAGGCAGGTAAAAGGATTTTAATGATAAATCTGTTGTTAAATTCTAAAATAACGATCCTTAGAGTCGACCAGCTCTTGAATGGTATACCATTCTATAGACAACAATAAGAAGAGAAACTACATCCTTTTTATAATTTGTAAACATCTATTTCATTATAAAGTCATTTAATGACTTAACAATACATTCACCTTATAATGTACACATGCAATAAATTCGCTATCACTTATGGAGGACGGGGCAGCAACGATCAGGAGAAACCCTGAACCCTGGAGATCACGGCACCAGTTATATGGTTGGTTGGTTGGTTTATTAGAAACTTTTGGCGTCGACTACTAAGGTCATTTTGCGCCTTTTACCCAAGTTATATCTGTATGCAGCCCGGAACAAACACAAACATCCATGCCCATGGCGGGATTCGAACCCACGACCAGGCGGACTCGAGAACTAGAAAGCCTACGCCCTAGCCCTCTCGGCCACCTGGCCGGCCCAGTTATATGGGAAACGGGGAGAAGGGAACCACTACGATTTTGGCGTACGATTCAATAAGCCTGAATTTGCGTTGTGTTAAGGATGGTAAAGTTGTTTAGTGGAATTCAGGAGGTTGAACCACTACCAAACTCGCAATGAAGGACAAGAAAGAGCAAAAAACGCCAAAAAAAAGAAGGTTAAAACAAGACTTAAATAACGCATCAAATAAAATGGCATTAAAAAGCAAAACAACACAGTTTAATAAACAAAACAAAATAACAAAAGTAAATAACAATCAATAACAAAGCAATCAATCATAATAACAAAGTAACAACGTAACAAAAAACACGGCTTTTAACCCACAAACAAAAAAGTAAATAAATATTACCTACAATTACACTACCTAACACAGGACGACAGTCATCCTCAGAGTACTGCTGGCTGGGCGCTCTCGTGAGCAGAGAAAGAGAAAGAGAAAACTGTCTGGGCCATAGATAACGCCTTTATTAGACAGAGTGAAATTTGGATTGGGTAACAGGGATATAAAGTAGGAAACGTAGAAAACAAGAAGACGGATAAGCGAGTAAAAACAGCAAAGTACGACCGTAAAACGTAAATCGATGCGAACTTGCCTACGATAATCTCAGCTTACCGACGGAGCTACGATGATTCTCTGGAACAGCTGATGATACGGAGAAAGTCAGCGAGGATCTGGCATGAGGAAAAGACAGGGTGGAGACCAAGGAGACAGAGAGGGGATCGACCAGGTGTCAAGCAAAGTCGCCCTGAAACAATGCCGAACTAGACTGGGAACCCATCCGTCTACGACAAGGCTCGAAGCCGTAGGGCCATCGGCAATTGGCAGAAGAACCAATTCCGAAGTACGATCTCGCACCAGCGGTCGCCCAGCGACAATCTCCGCCCGACCAGCGAGCGAGGTCTCACGACCTGCTCCCCTGGCCGGCCAGTCAAAATCTGCCTCTCCAAAACTTGGAGAGAAAAACTGTCTAAACTTTATAAAGAAGCCGACACAAGTCAATCGACCAATCAATTGACAGCCAAACCCGTCGAATTCCGGGTCATCCGATCCAAGAAAGAGTCACTCTCTCACAAAAGGACGAAACTAAGAAAAACGCGATAATTAAGCTGACTCTTCTGTCCGAGAGCGAAAATGGATCATAAAACCCACACATGGCAACGAAAGGCTATTCAGCAAAGGGGAAAACCACCCCCAACGAGGTCAAAGGTCTCCTGCTGAATAGCCAAGCCGTAAACAAGAAGAGAGGCTTAATTAAATATTCAGAGGGCAAAAATCCATGAATATTTCGAAAAAGCTAAAATATGGAACCAAACATCAGCTCCACGAGAAAAACGCTATCATGTGTAAATACACAGAGACAAAAAAGGGAGCGAAGGACTGCACAATCACCATACACTTAACAGAATTGATTTACACAAACATCAAGAGAATATATTTGTTGTAACCGTTACATCGTTCTCTTTATAAATCTCAAAGGTTCTTAAAGGAAACTATCACGTATTGCTGAAGAGTAAGGCTCATATTGCTCATCCTTGGCAATCTGAAATACAGAACAAAAAATGAGTTTAGATCAATAGTTTACACTAGCCTACAATAACGGAAAGGAAATAGTAATATTTTATTTTAGTTAATATCTTAAGGTTCTGTATTGAAATTAAGTCAGCTTTCGGTGCTTGGATCCATTCCTGCTGCGAGAAACTAGCCATGTTGTTAGCAGTCGATAATAATTGAATGATTTTCAGTGGAAATGCATATAGATTTCAGATCGAAACGAGTGAATAAAAAATAATCGTAACAATAATGAATAAGAAAATGCAGTAGTAAATAAATTTGCTTTCATTAAATAAGTTTAATTTACATTAGAAAAACGTGAGAAAAGTGTAATTTAGTTAGATTCCTGTTTTCGTTCAATTTATCTTGAACTGATAAAATTTGAAGGAGCAAGACGAACAACTTTGGAGAATAGCTTATTCAATGTTGGGTTTTCGAGGGAGACTGTTCTCACCTCAGAGTTGAAGAGACTATCTCTTGCTGATAGATAGTCTGAAGAGAACTTGTCCCGTCCAAAGTCATATTAAAGAGCAGTATTAGTTCAAATAATTTAGGATTCATCTTCTTACAAATACGAACGGCGAAATCGCCCATTCCCTAACCGCCATGTTTTCTTTACTTGATTTCGTATCTCCACAGGAAATGATTCCCATTTCCTGTGACTTCACTCGTTAAGCTGAGTTTGGCGTTCTTAGATGGGTCGGCGGTTCGTAAACACTTAAAGATGGGCCATACAACTTATCTACGGAGTACTGTATTCTTACAATCGAGTCGGAGAGCTTTAACGTAATAAAATGAGTCCCACGACCTGGAAATTGCTGTGTGTGTACCAAATATAAAATCCCAACTCTTCATTATATCAGTGGTTATACTAGGCTTAGAGAATTGTATCGCGCCATAACTTGCACTCAGCATCCGATGCATTTTCTTAGTCAGTGGATTCTTGACGCTCCGAAAACATGGGATACTCGGAAATTGAAAATCTCTCCTGCTATAAGAATCTCTAACTTTCTAGGGAGATTTGTCCCATACAACACAATAGCTATCTGGAACACTATTGATTTTAACACTCGTAACCAAATTTTACATTGTTTTAAGGACCGTTGCTCTAATCACAAAGAACGTGCATTTGAGTTGTTATCACCTAAAGCATATAATAACTTTGAACTTTATTGATCTTTATTGTTATATATGACATAATATGTATCCGGTTGGCTTCAGCCAATAGGAGTGCAGACTGTTAATAAATACTTTTAGTTTCGATATTAACCTAAATCATGGTTGCATCCATCTTTTATATTTAAAAATATAAAAATACGTCTAAAGCCCATAAGATATATAACATGGTGTCAGAAGTGAAGACTGCCTGATATTTTAATAATGATTTCATAGAAATAAGGTGACTTTTATGATAAATATGGCGACATTTTTATGATAATTGTGTGACGAAAGATACTACACGTGCACATCGCTGGAAGAAAACTACACAAGCTGTGAGTAATGGCAATCAATATTAGGCCTATAGATCCTTTTGAATCAGGTTCCAACCCAGCAGAGAGGTGGACAAATTGGAAAAATGACTGTAAAATGCATGAACAAGCCTTACAGTATACAAGGAAATCAGATGAAGTTCGTAAATCATAGTTTCTTATTTCTTGTAGAGAAGAATTAAAGAAAATATATAGAAGTTTTGTATTTGACGGCTAAATATGATGCACATTTTACTACATATAAAAATGTAACATATGCTTCTTTTTTTTTCATAGCATAAGGGAGGCCCGTGTAATTTGGACCCCCTATGGGAAAAGGGCTGTAAATTCCATTCAAAATGACGTAGCTCCAATTTTCAAACGTAGGTATATAGTGGACATTTCGGGCTATCTTTTGGTGGACTATTTTTATGGAATGCCACAGGGTGCGTAAGGTATTTTAGGACAGATTCATGCTAACAAAGAAAACAGAGATATAAGTCGAGATAACTTTATTATCGAAACATATCATGAGCATACACAAGAAATCTTCTTTTTATATGGCTATTCAATGAATCCGCCTTCAGGTTCTATAACTGCTTCAATGCGAGATCGAAACGGTCGACATGCGCGAATCAAATGGTCGTGGTTTATATTGGTCATTACTCGAACAATGGCAGCTTTCAATTCATCTTTGGTGTTATAGGGGTGTTCATTGACCTCTCTCTCCACAACGCTCCATACGTAGTAGTCCAACGGATTCAGGTCAGGGGAGTTAAGAGGCCAAATCCACAGCTTAATCAACTTCACACGGATTTTTCAGCTTTTTTAAGAGCCTTTTCCATCTGAGTAGGCGGTTTTCCCGTGTTTTGTCTGACATAAACTGACCTCTTCGCATAACTTACGAGTGATATCTGATGTTTTCATGGACAACATTTCTGATTGTTCCTTCCGACACAAGGAGATCATTGGCAAGTGACCTCATGGATGTTCTTGGATTGTCATCGATGGCCTGCTGCACTTGCTGAATAAATTCAGTTGTTCTGATGATGTCAGAGCGTGAGACCTGCTTTTTACGCTTTGCTACTGGTGCAACATTGCATCTTCGGTCCGCACTTTGTGGACGAATGATCTTGCGACATTTAGAAATCGTGATATCTCTAAATCGCTGTGCTCTGCCTTTATCGCCACGATTACTGCATGTCTCTTCATGATTTGTTACGTGATGGTACGCCATTTTGCTTTCCGGAAACGGAAAGGATATACAATTTACTATAGTGCAGCAGTAGCCAAACGAAGGTGTGTCCTCAAATACTTTACGCACCCTGTATAATGATATGGGTTTCATATGAAATCTAAAATGTTTGCATTTGGTCTGAATTACACAACGGGTTGTGTAAATTGAAACTAGTCCAATTACAACAATAGGCCGAGTAATAGCAGGAACTGTGTTTTAACTTATATGTTTATTAGTGCACTGTGAAAAATACAAATGATCAGCAACCTTATGGAAGGTATTAGATGGGATGAGCTTATATCTAAATTAAATAACGTGTTGGTTAAGCTTATATAAAGTTTAAAAGCTGGATATGTCAAAAGAACTTCATAATGTTCGGTGTGTAAATCGACCTTGGTATAACTTATACAAAGTACATAAGATCCAAATTACACAACACGCCAACAATTTTAAAATCAAAAATGGCGACCAACCTTCAAAACCTTTCCAACTAAAACCATGCCTATTAACAAGTACATAGATTCCTTTTCTTTAACCAATCCCTGATACATACTGGCACTGACACTAATAGTTATGTACACGATTAGTATCTTACCTCAAAGTAACGTGAGACCTTACCAAAAGAGGAAATTTGATATATTTTCACCAGTAACGCAAGCAATACAACCCGTGCCTTTCATACGCTTCTAGGTAAGGGCTATGATCATTTTTCAATCAGGAGAGTGGCGCCATCTAACGTGCAATTCTGCAAAATAAGGCTGGTTCGATTTACACGACGGTCCAAGTTACACAGGTCTCTCTTATATCAAAAGGAAGTCAAGCATTTGATAGTTTTCTTGGCGAAGTTTTGACCCAGGCAGAATAATGCAGCTTTGAAGATATTTCAGAGACGCAGAAGAACAGAACAATTAAAGATAAAATAATTAGCGGACTCTCAGATCAGATATTGAGAGAAAGGCTTCTAAGACAAGGACAGATAAAATTAGAAGAAGTAATCAAGCAATGCAAAACTGCTGAAGTTTCAAATAGATACGGTAGAGAAATGAACAGAGACAATAACCCAGTTGATGCTTCAGTAAATCTTTTTATTATAAAAGCAAAATATATATAAATGCGAAGCTTGGACAAAATAGAGATGCAAACACTATAAACTCAAAGAAAATTTATCCAAAATGTGGCAGAACGCACAATTATAGAGCATGCCCAGCATTTGGTGTTAAATGTAGAGGCTGTGGAGGCCCTAATCCTTTTATAAAAATGTGCTGGTCTAAAGAGAAGACACAAGGAATGAAATTTTATAAGCCAAAATAAATAAATGAATTACACAATGAGTCAAGCGATGAAGACGGTTTTATAATATCAGAAATAGAACAGAAGACAGGCTCATATCATAGTGGTGCACGGTATTTTCCGATTTTAATTGACGGAAATAAGGTAAATTTAAAACTTGATTGTGGTGCACAAGCCAATATTTTATCAAAGCAAATTGCTGTGACAACCACAAATAATGCACTCGAATGCACGGCTTTATACATATACTGGACAGAAGATGCCAATTTTAGGAAAAAAAAACATGTAAAAGCAAATATAAGAATATGGTACAATATTTAACTTTTTATGTGATACCTGAAGCCAGAACACCAGTGCTAGGTTCAAAGGGATGTGAAGCTTTGGGAATAATTAAACGCCTATATGAAGTTATGGAAATACAAGAGAAAAAACAAGAACATGAAAATGTTCAGAGCATAATTGAACAATGTAAGGATGTTTTTCAAAGCACAGGGAGATTAAAAAGACAATACTCATTTCAAATAGAAAGGATGCGCAATGCCCAGACGAACTCCAGCAGCTCTAGAAAATAATGTTAAGGAGGAATTAGCAAGCCTAGAGCAGGAAAACTTGATAAAGAAAGCTGACACCCCGACAGTTTAGGTTAACAACGTTACGTTCATAAAGATACATGGGAAGATACGCATTTTATTAGATCCACGAGAACTCATCAAAATAATTAGAAGACAAGGATATAATCCTCCAACTCTAAAAAAATTACTTGCAAAAGCCCAAGGAGCAAGAAAATTCACCATTCTTGATATAAAGAACGCATTTTAGCACCTGCCATTAACGGAAGCAAGCCCTTATTATACAACTTTTTGTAATCCCGTTTGGACATTATCGTTGGATAGTATTATCATATGGATTCAACTGTGCTCTAGAAATGTTTCTGAAGGCGATAGATGATATTTTCTGCAGTGTACCTGAAATCTCGCCATACTTTGACGATATTCTGATACCGGCTATAGATGATGAGAATCATGCAAAAATATTAAAGAAGGTCTTGGAAGTATCAAGAAAAGAAAATCTGAAGTTCAGTAAGGATAAACTACAGGTAGCAAAAGATGAAGTGAACTATTTGGGACCTTTTTTATCATCATATTTTGAACTGTGATGTATTTCAAAAATCTAGAAATAACAATCCACATGAACCTATTCTCAGTAGAAACATTCCCAAGAAACCATGGCAACACGTTGCTGCAGATTTCTTTAAAGAAAGTAACAAGGACTATACGCATATTGATAGTGGCGATTTCTTCAAGTTCATAGAGGTGCAACGGATGAAGAGTCTCACTAGGAAAGCTACAATAGCAGCATGCCAAGATATTTTTGGACGATTTGGTGTACCGAAAAAAAATATACACAGACAATGGTCCGCCATTCAATACAGAAGAATGGAAACATTTCATAATACCATTGCATTGGATCACATTATATCAAGTCCATTATATCCAAGATCCAATGGACGAGTAGAAAGAGCGATATGCCAGCTAAATGTTTTTTGAGAATCTCCGTTTGAGTGAAGTACTATTCTCATACAATACAATGCCAGCTAAAGATATGCCAGCACCTGCAGATATCATATTTAAACGAAAGCTAAAAGGACATATTCCTCAGTTAGATGATAAAACAAAGCAAAATTGCTCAAATCGAAATATTAGAAGATTATTGGAAAATAGACAACAATTACAACAACGATATACTAACAGACATGTTAAGCGCCAACAAGGCTTACAAACAGGTCAAAACATATGGATTAAGAAGTCTTTGAAAGATACATGGGAAAAAGGAAGAGTGATATAACAAAGTAAATATCCAAGAAGATACAGAGTTATAACAGGAAATGGGCATATATATGAAAGAATTAAACAATTTCTGCGTGTGAGACAACAAGATCGAGAAGAAACAGATACATCAGCAGATGATTTATATAACGAAGAAGAGAAAGTTCAAGTGAACCAACAACCGTGTGAGGAAGAAATAAAGCAGAATGAGATGGGAGATCAAGAGCAGATGAATCGAGAAGAAGGAATCAAACAAGAAGATAACTAAAAAAGAAGAAATCGAACAAGGTGAAAACCAACAGGAAGAAATCGAGGATGATGAGAAAGAAGGAGAAATAACACAATCTGGAAGGAAGTAAAGACGATCTAGAAAGAGAAGAAAGAAGCCTCAACGGTTAATAGAAACCATTTAAATTTTGTGTATAAATTGGAACAGTTGTTTATATAATCAATCTTTTTATTTAATCTTAGTTATTTGGAAAAAAATTTGCACGCTATATAAGACATAATATGTATCCGATTGCCCTCAGCCAATGGGAGTGCAAACTGTTAATAAATAGTTTTAGTTTCGATATTAAGCTAAATCATAGCTGCATCCGTCTTTTATATTGCGGCTTATAAAAATATGTCTAAAGCCTATCAGACATATAACATCTATATTAACATCTATAACATCTATATAACATCCACCTTGGAATGCAAATTAATAATAATAATAATAATAATAATAATAATAATAATAATAATAATAATAATTGTACAGGCATGATCCCAGGCATGAGAGAGAAATTGTACAGGCATGATATCTCAGCAGACAGGGACAGACCGTTAACTTTGGGGACTCTGGGCTAACCAATAGCTGTTTCATTTTAATTTAAAATGTTTTTATTTTATTTTTTTGACCGCAGAAGGAGGCCCTTTGACGTATCTAGATGTTTTCATATCTGTGGGGGACATTTCCTACACTCTTTTAATGAAACGGTTTAATTAGTAAAGCATATTTCTAGTGCAAGGCTGAATTTAAGGGCACCCTTTATCTAAATTTTTAGTAGTACTGCCGCTATTGCGACTGCTCAGATCGAACTACTTTAGCAAACCAATAAAACCGTCACGTAAAACCAAGTCTGATGCATTTAATTTATATTTTGAGAAATAGAGGGAGCATATTAATTTAGAAACATCAAACAATTTGATATTAATTTGTAGCCTACAACTTTTTGACTGATACTGTAGTACTTTTGTTCATTTCGAGTAAAGGTCGCTAAATGGCAGAAGCAAAATTGGATGATGACTCTGGTGATCATTACAAGGCCTAATTGACATTTTTCTTCTTCCTTAGCTTTTCCCATTCTCATGGGGTCGCTGTTGTTATATTTGATTTGGCATTGATTTTTACGGTCGGATGCCCTTCCTGTCGCCAACCTCTCAAGAGGAAATGTTAGAAAAGGGACAAACACAAACATCCATGCCCTCGGCGAGATTCGAACCCGCGACTCGCTGGTTCCAAGAACGATAAGACAGTCTTGATTTAAAGCCAGGTATTTATCCAAAATTTTAGTTTAAATCCGGTCTCCATTAGTTTTTACGATGCATAAAAGTTAAACAAAATATTAATTTCACCTTTTGGTCCACTAACAATTTTTCTCCATCTGAAACGGGAACTTCTAAAGTTTGAGTGCGGCGAATTGCAGTTATAATTTTTCCTTGGCCTAATTGACAAGGCCTAATTAACTCATTGCCGTTTTTCATGATATTTCCTTTTGTTTTCGTGAGCTTACTGTAATTTTACTGCATATTTATATCTAACCGTTAGTTCTGCGTTGGCATTATAAATTTTTCTTATTTAAAAAATAGGAACAAATTTTTGATTTATGGTTGGAAAATTGTACTGACTATATATGGGCTCGAAACGAAAAGTAAAATTCAAATCGTAAGAAATTTTTAAAAAGTTTATTGGCAGTAGTATACTTCTTTGTCTGTGCTGAAGTTTGACCAAATGAGGTTCTGCGAAGTTAGGTTTTAAATTTGGAAGAGGATTGAAACTACAAGAGTAGATCCTCATTTCGAAAATGTTCCACCAAATGGTCATGGGAAAATTTTATTATTCTTTCTCACCATCTGTATGGTCAGTTCCGCCCATTGCGTCGAGACAGACATGTGAAGGTGCAATGTACGGCCTGGGCCCGTCCCAATGAGGGCGAAGAAATTATAGAAAGGTAGGGAGAAGCAGAAGGTTGGGGACTAATCATTTCCGGTGCACGTGATAGTTAAATCATTCTCCTCCCGTGATCTATATTGGACTCGAAAGCGATGAGTATTCATCTTCAGGGGAATCGAAAGGGTTTCTAACGACAGAGCGGAAAATGAGAGAGAGGAGCAGAAGCGATAGAAATCGTCGTCGCAGCTGCAAGCCGAGGGGAGAGAAGAGTCAGCGATGGGCGAGACCAGACACAAACGACTTCCGGACCAATGGGCATGTTGAGGGGCGTGGTTTGGCACTCGCCATTGGCTGATGAATGAGGTGCGTAGAGACGATGCGAGTTCTTCCCTCCATCCTCTCTTTCGAGACATGAGCAATCAAGACGGAGGAATGCGGGGGCGGAGGCTTCTCACGCTCGCCACCAGTGGGAGGCTGCATTCCTTCACTTAATGATGGGGCGCCTTGACTCTAATTGCCGGTCTTGACGCGAGAGGGAGCTCGGAGGCGATCGTAACGCCGCCATTGGTTTCACTCGCGACGCTGCGTCCCTGCCAATTATGGACGGCGCTTCATAAATATGGAAGGAAAGGCTGCTGAAATATCATTCGTCGCCTCGCTCGCGGCCATCACCCATTACATCTTATCCTGCCCCCCCTCCTTCACATATCGCTCCCCGATTCTCATTTCTTACTAATCTATCAGGAAAAGAGGCGAAGAGGCAGCAGGATAACGAGATGAAGAAACAGTTTTTGTTTTCTTCTGACTCCGTGAACTAACGATTCCATAAGCTTGTAATTTGTTCAGTAAATAACATTTCTTTTTACTGTAACTTTTTGAAATACTCTTTCTTTATTCCAGTTCTCTTTTTATACAATTTAAAAATCTTCACAGTTCTGTTAACCGTTTTAATAGTTTTACTCCCCTAATTCATATCAATGTTTATTTAAATCCAGTAAGTTCTCAGAAAACTCTTAATAATTTTTCTCCTTCCCAATTTTTATTTTACTTTTCTTTATTGTTGGATAAATGAATGACAAGTTATTTCATATACCCTGATCAATAAATAAGAAGGAAAAATTTCTAATGCACTTAAAAAGTTTTATGAAGTCCATGAAATTCGTTTTTTAGTTAGCATAAAATAAACCTTTGAAAAAACAACACGAGTTACAGATTATTTACAGGATCACTCTAAATCAGATCATCTGTAACTCAGGCTATTAGTTTCAGGGTTCAGCACATTATTATTTTCTTAAAGGTCTTGTCATAATTAATAAAAAGAGAAAGCATGAAAACGGATTTAAAATCGCTTATCTTAGCAAGTTTAAAGTGTGCATTAAAATAACATAATACTGTATTTAAAGAAGCAAACAAGCATTTTAAAACTTTGAATATCACTCTCTTTTACCGCTACTGCCATTCTACCCTCTGTCCTTTCCACACTATCCTTTTCACTATTATCTTGTAAAGCCTGTTTCACAACTACAGTTTGCGGGCAGAAAATAGGCGGATGCGCAGCCCGCAACGCAAGAGGAAGATTTTCCGCACAGACTGCCGTTTCACAATTAGCGGAATTTGCCCGCATTGCTCTCCGAAACTGCTTTGCAAGAGGAATTTTCAATTCAAGCTGGTTCTGAAATTTAGCGGATCCGGAACTGGTTCAACCAATCAGAAAACGTCAGTTTCGGTCCATCTTTGTTGCCATATTGAGGGAACACACCGTCGACGTGAAGTTGACATTTAGAAATTTAATTTAAAATATATTACTGTCAAAAACAGTCTTCGACTATGAATGCGACAAAGATCGCTGCGAGACGCCATTTTGTCTAGTTGAGACGTCGGTCTCGTTTGGGAATGAACCAATCCGAAGACAGTTAATGCGACCTCTGTTTTAATTGTGAAATGAAAAGTGAAGTTTTTAATCGCCAGCTTCGCGAGCGGAAGCACTAGTATACGCTTCTCTGGTGAATCCTTTGGGGCTAATGTGTGCGATTTTCTTGTGAAGCAGGCTTATTCTATCACCTCAATTCCCCATTGTTGACTGTACAAACCCACAACAAATCCCATCCATTATTGAACTTTCACATTGTTACAAAATTACTGCCCACGAAGATCTTGTACCGGGGCTCCGTACACAAGAGCTTTCGGAGAGCGTGGAGGCCAAGAAATTGGGCCATTTCTACCTATCCGTCTGTCACCTATCAAAACGAAATAAAGCGTTTCTTGACCCATGTCCATATATATTTTAATCCTCTACATGTGAGAAATGTTTCCTGAAGTTTGGCCGTGCTTTTTTGTTAAATCCTGTATAATTGCGAACTCGCGTTGTAATTTTCATTTAACTATTTATTAAAATTATATTTTATAATATAAATTTTTGATTAGGAAATTTGCCAAAATGTTATAGCGAACATCTCAAAACACATAGAATTCAAGATTTCTATTTTCATTTTCTATATAAGCTTACGGGATAACTCCAAATTGTTTTAACTGCTTTTTTCTCGGAGCTGCTTTAACGCTTTTAACAAATTTTAGAAAGTCATTCTTACTAATAGCATTAAGAGGAATATATGCGAAATAGCGTTTGTAACTTAAGGAAATAATAAGAGAATTAAGGTTCAAGAGATATGATGAAAGCTTTTAGCACAAAGTCCCTGGAATAATTTGTAACAATAAAAAGCATTTCAGGTTAAGATCAAGATTTAGAATATCGGACATATTTGGTTATAACATTAGGCAGACGAAATGCCGGTCTGGGCTTGAGAAACTTGGGAATAGGCCAGCCGATGACTAATGTCTGCTATTCCCAAGGCCGTTGCTAGGGAGAGACTACGCATGACACAAAATATCATATCGTCAAAAATGCTGATCGTCAAAATGGGTTTGGCGGAATTGTTAACAATTTTCTAATATTTGTCCTTGATACACGATATAAAGCCAATAGGTTGATTTAAGTGTAGATAGCCGAACCGACACTGTGTGTATCTGAGGCTCGCGCGGTTATGTTCGAAATGAGGTGAAAAGGTCGGTAGTGATATCTAACATGCCAAGAAATTGTTCTGGTCCGCAGTGTTCGAACTATAATATTAAAAAAATATCAAGTATCATAGATTTACTACAGATCGAAACATTCGGAAGGAATGGAAAATTTTAATAAAAATTAACAAGGTTATCCCGAAGATGGGAAAGTGTCTAGCGAGCATTTCACAAAAGAAGATTATCATCAATCTGAAACTACAAGTAAAATATTAAATGTATTAAATTTTTTAAGAATAATACGATGAAGCAATAATATTTGATGATTAATTATAAAAAATATTTTAACAACAGTAATGATGAAGCCATTTGGAATGAGAGCCAGTATCGGGTTTTTGGCTTATGTGCAAATGAATAGTATGTGAATTAGCTTTTTAAGATGGATTTAATAAATATTTCCTCAATAAATATCCATGCTCATAATAATAAAGTTAATAGTACAGCACAGTATCTGCATGAATGGCCAATCATTTTGAATGAAACTGTAAATTAACTGCATAATTTATTTTTTTAGGAATTGACATGGATCTTGAAGAAGGGTGCAAAACCATCTCAAAATCTTTCTCGTATCTCCCACCCATCGTTCTTATATAAGAGCCATTTGTTGTAGGTGAAGTTTTAACATCTTTCAAAAATTTAGGAAGGAATAGTCTGTGACCTCTTGATACTGAAAATAGCGCAGATCTTCCTTCAAACCACAGATGAATAGAGTTTAAATTACATCCACTTCTGAAGCGTATGTGGGGAACATTTCTAACAGGAACAAACAATGTGCTGTCAGGGAATGCTAAATTAGTCTTACTGTTCACAACAGTAATTTGCACAAGACTCATGTTCAGATTGTTTTCTTCTCATTGATTTAACCTGGAATTAAATGAGTAATTATGCACACTAAATTCTGTGAGATTAAATTATCTGTTGTAGCCTATCCCAATATTTAATATCATCACTCTTCGTCAATCGTAATTCATTATAAAATTTGCTTACCTGTTAGTCAATACGCGTTTATTTCCGCCAGTTTTCGCTCCTATTTGCCGAAATTTTAATTTCAAATCTTTAACTCGCATTTTCGCTATAACTTTATAAATAAATTAGACCGAAATACATCAGCGTGCGTTTCATAAACCGTATGCGCTGCCATCTGGCGGATAGATTTGGCATTTCAATAACCGTATTGCTGGTCCATTTTTAAAATACCACTGTTTAGTAAAAGGAGGTGTTGTTGTTTTGTGACAGAGGGAAAAAATGAAATCTATTTTCCACAACGAGAGAAGGGGGGGGGGGAGAAAACGAAGATGCTAGACCCCAGTATAAATTCGGATATTCACGTTTGAATTGGGTTATTTACATGCAATCATCCAGTCCCTCCGAGCTCATGCTGTTCGCGGACCCACGAGCCATTCGCTCTCCCGGTGCGACAACCACGGACAACGTCGATGTAAGGCTGGTAAATAAATAGACGCGAGGCCATCCCTCGCTGGATTCACCACATATGCTAGCCTTGACAGAAGGAACTCCTTTGTGCGATGTAAATTCACCGCGGTCTGTCCCTCTTTTTTTTCTTTCCTGTCTCTCGTTCCCTTCTCTCTCCACTCCTTCACAAAACAGCGTTAAATAACTGCGTACATCGGGAACGCGGTTTACATAGAAATTGCTTCAAAATAAAATCTTGTAAACATTCCAAGGAGGAGCTTTAGCAGTGAAGGAAACATACATTTTCACATTTATTAAAAAAAATTAATCCCCCCTCCCCCTCCCCCCGAGTAGGATAAGGCAAGTAGCAGATCCTGAAGTCGTCTATTTTTACACCTTTATCTACACTTTTTACCTATATTTTCTCGAACGTTATATGTAGAAAATGTAAACTTTCCATGAGAATTTCCTTTCCATTCTCATCATTTCCGAACGTATGATATATCACGTTGGCATAGTGCTAAAGACCACGTGACTACTACTCCCACAAATCCGACCCCAATGGAACACCTGGGCTTAAACTTCATAGTAAAGTAGATCTTGCCTAGAGGAGTCTATATACTGAATTTCACTCCTTTACGTACCTAAAGAGCACATATATCTTTTCTCCTCTCTGAATCCCACCCCTGTAATTCCGACCCCAGTGCACCAATCAAAACCAAACTAAGTAACGAAGGTAGACATGCCCACTGTAAGGTACATTCCAAATCTCAACCTTCTACCTCAAATAATGTAGAAATTATGAAGGGGACGGACGGACAAAATAAAACCAATAACTAGCTCCATTCTTCCGCTACTTAAAGATATAATTTATGAGCAGTTGAGCAATCGTGCGTCGACAAAGCGATTTCATGTGCGCGTGCTGATGCCAATAATGTCAAAAGGTGAATAGAAAGTAACAATATATTCATTCTTGACAAATCGATTGTTATATGACATGCCATTATCTTGGTATTCTTTACACTCACTGTTTTAGCACTTGAATTCGACTTGAAGGGAATTCAATGTAAAAATCTAAATTTATGTGCCGTAACGCAGCAGCTGCTACCTACTGTATAAAACTGAAGAACATTCGCGGAGATCCTGTGTTCAATGTCTATGCCGCTCACAGTGATGTTAAGTTTACGAGATCGCGCATTGTTGAGTTAAATTGTTTTACCAAAACAGTAATTCCACAGTAGCTGCTCCACGGAAATTTCGGACTTTGAAGGGGATGCAAAATGGTTCCATGAATGTGAAAAACCTTCTGAAAATGATAACAAAATTTGAAGAAACAGGATCATTGTCAGTTCGTGTCTGCAGACACATTAGAGGAGGTTTCGCTTCAGGTCGAAGAGGACAGAGCTGCAAATTCCCATGGTAACACCTATGTCTGGCGTATAGCACAGGTGTTGGATAGGCGACATTCAACTGTCCATAAGATCATGCGGAATATCCTCCGATATTATCCGTACAAACTTTCACTTGAGCAGCAGGTGATTCCGCATGACTATGACGATCGACTCCAGTTCTCATTACAGTTTCTTGCTCGCGTTGAAGTCGATACAGGATGGCCGTGGAAAATCGTCTGGACGGACGAAGCGCATTATCACTTGGATGGCGCAGTGAATACACACAATTGCCGCATTTGGGAACCAGAAAATCGATAACTATTGTACACACTAAGGTTCCCGAACTGAATGAAAGAGAAAACAATTTTTTTGGTAAATACATACCAGAAATTGATTGTGTGATGGTGCGGAAACCTCGGTGAGCGAATCCGACTCGCACTTGCTCGATTTTTCTAATTTTAATAAAAACTTCATGTTACTTAACTCGTTGCTTGACCCCCCCTCCCTCCCCTGTAGAGCATCGTAACGTTTTAAATGATCCCCACCCCCCCCAAACTGCGTTACGTAATACTTGAACGGCCCCTATCCATTATTTATTGTATTCCAGGGTTCTTGCGTCTCGTCTATCTCTCCTACATCCGTCATATTTTCTGCCATTCAAATAACGATTAAATAAACTTTCAGTGGATTTGTTTTTAATTTCTGTATGATATATTTATTTAAACAGAATATAACTTTGTAAAATTGCCTATATTTTCTTAAATAATAAACATGAAAGTTTCATTTTTTTAGAAGTCCTTAAATATTTTCGAATATGCATACTCCTAACATTAGAATAAACTTATAAAATATATTCTTAAAAGCACAATTCCTTGAAAACAAAAGCACAATTCATACTTTAGATAATTTTATCCTCCCATACTGTAAAAATTGTAAATGAATATAATAATTCATCAGATCGAAACGGAATGAAAATTTTAACATAAAGGAGCGTAAATACTTGAGCATTTTGTGCCCCATTGTAACTTAAAATAGCATGCATCTCTAGAATTTATATAGGATTTGGATCAAGGAGTCCTATTTTCTTGAACTATTTTACTGTATAGCCTGAAGAAAAGCAGAATAATTTCTTTCAGCCCAAATAAATTTTTCTTTGGCGGAGCATTGCGAGATTCGAACCCGCAGTCATCTGCTCTTCTGACCAAAGACCACTGTATAATAAAAGCCTGCCCATTTACCTCTAGCCGCATTTTGGCGTTAACTCCCAATTTCATCGCTAGTGGCGTTACTAGGTTAGGATTCCTCAGTGAAGTCAAAATGGATATTTGTATACCTCTATAGGGAAAATATCTTCGCATTGAATGATGGGTACAGCTGCCATTTTTTGAGGGCAAGAGGAAGGCAATCCTATACTGCTACTCATCGAAGTGCGCCGTTTTTGCCCGACTTGTTATTGTATAACGATGGTAACGAGTTGTTGCGTGTTTGGATGTATTATATAACAATGGGATAAATTCAGAGCCATGACAACCATGGGTCTCGATGCCCTCAAAAGATGGCGGATATTCAATGTTTATGTTTTGATATTTCTCCCTATTACATAGAAACTTTTTTAATAATTTAAAAAAATTAATAATTAAAAAAATTTATAAAAAAGATTAATGAACTTATAAATAAAAACTGCAGATACATCATTTCACAAATATCAGAATTTTTATTTTTCAAAAAAAAAAAAATTTACAATTTCAAAAAAATAAAATAAAATACAATAAAATGTATTTACAATTTCAAAATTTTTCTATTGAGTGGCTTATTGCAAAACTGTCGTGATTTATTAACTTTATTGGTCACAGCAGTTGCATGATTTGTTACTGCTGATTTCATATATTTCTGAAAATAAAATGTTACATAATGTTTTCTAATGATTTTCCTCTTTATGGCAATTCAGGGCTGGACACTTCATTAAATCATTAGTGACAGTGTTTTTATTATACCTAAAAGTTTACTATGTCTAGGCAGTAATGGCAACACTAGAGAAGCAAATTTATCAAGAGTCAACAAAATAGAAATTAAAGAGCCCTTAGGATAACTCTATCCTGCTCTTTAATTAGAGTTAATAAAGGTTTGCTTGTAGAGGGTCTTTCAACTAAATCTAAGCAATGATTACAGTTAATTTGTTCCTCGATGACCCTCACAAGATATCCTGCAACAAGAGCTGTAGATGCATTTGCAATTGAATTTGGCACATGGTGAGCTGCCTCAATCGTATGAAGAAAATTCAGGACTTCCTTAATTTGTGCTGGAATTTCAAAGATATTTTCTTTACTGTTTAAATTATTAGGCCCGATAGATACTTTTGTTTTCACAATGTGCGTCCGTCCGTCCGTCTGTCTGTTGGTGCTCTAGCAGTCGAGCGCTTCCGAATTTTCGACTTCCGTTTTCGCCATTCGACAACTTAGGTAAATCGGAAGACTGAGCTCGTTGGTGGAAAAAATCGGTGAACTACTTCCGGTTCAAAAGGTCACAAATAATATAGGGGACCACGTTTTTCACTATACATTTCCATGTATAAATGGCCTGTGCACTGCCAAATGCTGTTCTCTCTTTGACATTCCATAGCTAAAGCAGAGAAAAGGCTTGTGAATTAAGGCTGTCTTTCTTGATGGTCAATATCAGTCAAAACTGATTCAAGGGTATGTGGTTTAGTGGTACCATTATGGTCCATTGGAAGCTTTCAATTTTAAGATATGGCATGTATTATATCAAACAGCTTGAAATCACATGTCATGGTTAAATATTAACGTAAAATTAATGATAGTCGAAATGGTTCAATGGTATGTGGTTTCATGAAGCCATTATAGTTCAGTGGAAACTTTCAAAGCTCAGATTTGGCATGTAATATATTAAACGACTTGGAATGATGTACCATGAATGAATGTAACGTAAAATTAATGATAGTCGAAATTGGTTCCAACGCAGCTGGTTTAGTGGACCCATTATGGTTCATTGGAACTTTCAATGCTAAAATATGGCATGATATATATCACACGACTTGGAATGACATACCATGCATGCATATAACGTAAAATTATGATAGTTGAAATTGGTTCAAAGTGCACCTGGTTTCGAGAATCCATTATGGTTCATTGATTCTTTTAATGCTAAAATATGGCATGTAACATATCAAACACCTTGGAATGTGGTGTCATGAATGAATATATCGTAAAATTAATGATAATTGAAATTGATTCAAAGGTACATGGTTTCGTCGAACCATTATGGTCCAGTTGATACT
Source organism: Rhysida immarginata (assembly GCA_023313115.1). Classification (NCBI taxonomy): domain Eukaryota; kingdom Metazoa; phylum Arthropoda; class Chilopoda; order Scolopendromorpha; family Scolopendridae; genus Rhysida; species Rhysida immarginata. Next base: position 1,589,650 of record JAHWFO010072220.1, read on the forward strand.
TTCTAAGCTAAGATATAGCATGTAATATACAGGGTGTCCCATGTAACCTGTACCAGCGAAGGTCTGTGGTCTGTGTCCCATGCAACCTGTCGATTGGACCTCATGTATGTTCCGCGATTTTTTGTAGTTTTCGTGATATGAATTTTTTTCTTTTATTTTCAGATTTTTTTAAACTTTGGACGGTTTTAGCTATAACTTTTTCTGTGAAGTGATGCTTTGAGATTTTCTTTGTTAGTATTTTGGCTAGCATGTGTGTTCGTCTGTAACAACACTAAACACCAAAATTCTAACTACTACTAGCTCAGATTTTGATCACAAAATTAAAATTTCTGTTTGAGAGAAATTGTTACTTGATACTTGATTTCAACTTGAAAAAAAAATTACTTAACCCTGACTGAATAACTTCCTGATAATTTTAAAAACTTTATGGGATCCTTAGCTCTCAAAATAACAGAAAAAAGTTGATACTTTATATGGCATTTTTACGCGAAAACGGAGTTTAAAATTGATACAGTCGAAAATAGTGAAATTAGGAATGTTAGATAAAAAGGTGTAAAATAATGCATTTACATAAAATTTTACTCGCAAGTACAACTTTTATTTAAAGCACAATTTAGGTAACAATGAGATAGGATCTTGGGCGCAGGCAAGTGGTTACGATGCAAGGAGCAGGTAGTGTTGAGAAGATTCAGATGTCACTTTATCAACACGCCAAAACATGATATTTCAGTGCGACGGTGCCCCTTCCCAATTTGCAAGAGAGTTTAGAGGCACTTGAGGTGCATTTGAACGAGCATTTCCCAGAGAGGTGGATTGGCCGTAATGCACCAATCGCCTGGCCTCCAAGGTCCCCTGACCTGAACCCCATAGATTTTCTCTACTAGCATTGCCGGAGAGCACCTCTTTGATGCGAATTGACGGGATGCCCACTACAGAAAATATTAATATTGCCACCATGACCTCCATCATCCAGCCACGTCCATACAATTCCAAATTAGCATTATATTAGTGAATTAACTAAACATATTTTTTGCTGTTATTCGTTGTTATTCAATTACATTAACCGTCCAATTATATTTATTTGCACTAATAAGTTCACGTACTGTTTAATAGAAAACCGTGACAACGATATTAAAATGAACTGTTGAATCTTCAGTACTCTTATGTATCATGCTGCATCTCAAAAAGTAGAGCTGCTACGTCAAAAATGCGGCATTTTTAGAATCAGCATATCAAAAATATCCTAAATCAGTTCATAAATTGTCGGCGGCAGCAAATTTTAGTTTTCTGTTAGGAAGTGTTATTAAAATTGAAAATTGTGAATTTTTAATAAATTTAGAATAACAATCACATTATTAGATAGTGACCAGTCTTTTTAGTTATCTTAATTTACATATGCGTAATGAAGTCCAGTGACGAATTATTCACTAGGCACATGAGGCAAGTGCCTAAGGTCTTCGATTCTCTTGCAACGAGAGGGGCGTTCCTACTAAAGAAACAACCCATTCTTCTTTACCTAGGAACCACGGAAGATTTTAATCCGCCACTGGTACGTGTATTTAGTATTCCATTTTGTTACAGGTATTGCACATAGTCGATTTCAAGAATAACACTGTCCAACAATTTTTAACTTTCAAATAATTACTAGGCGAAGAGTAGTTGACTTTTGGTAATTTGGATGCGCTGATCTGCAAACCGTTTTTCTCTATCGGGTCTCAATTTTTGGTAAATCGCATATAAAATTTTATAATTTCTGTAAATTCAGGCATTTTAGACCAAACACTATTGTTTGTTTCACTTAATTAATTAAAATGAATCAAAATATAGATTATAAAGTTTTTTGACGTAATTTGATATTTTTCACTTATAAACCTTTGTTGTTACACATCCACAAATATAACAAAAATTATCTGGATTGTTTTTACAAGTTCCTCTAGGCATTTTCATTTATTTAAGTATTATATGTAGCCGAAAATAAAATATATATATTAAGTAATTTTGAAACTTACGTGTAAGTGTCAAATTTACATAAAAATATAAAAATTTCATCACGATTTACGAAAAATTAAGACCTGATAGGCAAAATTGAGCGTCATTTTTGTAAACTACGCAAAAAATTACCTTAGAAACGGTGCTTCTCTGTTCAGTAATTCTTTTGTTGTTGGACAGTGTAATTAGATGCATTTAAATTATATTCTTCAACTTTACTGTGCTTTGAAGTCAAATTTACATATTTTTTTCGCGTAAAGTTGCTATCTCTTTCAATACTTTTGTGGTTCAGATAGTAAAATATACAAAGTGAACTGATCAAAAGCAGCTCGCTAAAAGTTTAATGGGTAACAATTCTTGAAGTGAACCCCTCAAAAACAAGCATGTCGTGAAATTTAAAACTTTTATTATAATTTGAGAGTACCTAATCCAGTATTAAAATTCCCAAAACATTTTTGAAAAATTTCCATTTGCTAAAAAGTTAGAAACAAATTCATTTTTTGGTTACTTTTTGTTTAAAAAATTATATCTTAAGCTAATTTTTTCAAATCTCTTGGAATTTTTAAAGATAACAAGTAAAACGTATATACTTCATAACAAAACATAAAAGAATGAGAGAAAAAATGTGTAAAAACAAATAAATAAATAAATAAATAAATAAATTTTGAATAAAAAAAATGAAATTTTTTAATGTTCTCGATCGATTTCAACAATTTTTAAAAAACACATTTAATCTATATTTATTAACGATTTAGAATTTGAAAAAAAAATATTGGTGATCTGTTTTTACATGAATGCCATCAATTTTTGTCAAGCTATTCAATCGTACCATTGGGCTGCTAAGCAAGTAACTCTTCAACAATCAATATTGACAGCAACTGTTTCCTTGTAAAGCAACTGTTTAAAGCAAGGTTAACCTTACTGTTTTAAAGAGTATGGGTATTTGGTTCGCTTTTGAATATTTACCTGTTAATTCAAAATTCACGACATAATGAATCCATAACTGCTGAATTTAACATTGCAAGAAGATATGGCAATGTGGAATAATCACAGATTTTTATTTCTAAAGAGATGATCAAACGAACATCTTACATACTCGTAAACTACAATACATGTTATAAATAATCCAGATTCTCAAAACCTTGCTATTGATGAATAACGGATACGTATATCTTAAACTGAAATTTGAAACTTCATAGTAGACTACATTTCTAAAACTTCCCAAAATTGTTGATAGAACAACAGCTTGAATCACCATTGTATCATGTTTTTAATCCTTACATTGTTGCAATTTCCTCTTGTCCCAGGATGAGAAATAAAACTAGGAGAAAATCGGCTCAATTCTATTAAGCAGCATAAACGAAACAGTGAAGCTTTTCAAATTGCTTTTTATGAAGCGCGACGAAAATTATGTAATTAAATTTGCGTAAGAAAAATAAGAGACTTTGAAAAGTCAGTCCGAAGTGGTTAAATAATCTTAATTTTAAATGAATGTCATGAAACTTTTTTTTCAATATACAGGGTGAAATACTGCTCAGTAAGTTTTCAAATGACTTGTCATTCATGTGATATTGCGCAGTTGAGAGTGACATTGGTGTGCATGGTAGTCGCTTGTGCGAAGTGGCGAAAATGGTGTTATCTCTGCAACAGCGCATTTTTGTGGTAAAGAACTATGCACGGCATGGGTTATGGAAACAGTGTGCAGATGAGTTTAAAATTAAGTTTCAAGCTGGTACTGTTGCCTGCAAAACCTCTTGCTAAGAGTGCAATGCAAAACTTAATTGAGAAATGCAATGCAACGGAATCAGTACTGAATGCAAAGGAAGTGCGCAAAAGGACGGTCCGTACGTCAGCAACCATTGCTGCTGCTGAAGAACACATGCTACGCAGTCCCAAAACGTCATCACGACGGCTGCCTCAGCAACTGGGTTTGTCTCAGTCAAGTGCAATGAAGATCATGAAACAGGATTTACACTTACACCCCTTCAAAATGTGCATAAGTTGCATGATGTGGACAAGCCGGCCAGGGTTCACTTTTGTGAATGGTTCCTGAGCACATTGCTCCGGAAGTGCTGGAGGATAGTTATGTGTGGTTATGTGTTCATCTCAGATGAAGCGTGGTTCCATCTGTCTGGTTACGTCAACTCACAGAACATGCGCCACTGGTCTTCCGTCAATCCGGAAAGACATTGTTGAATCTGCATCCCATACAGAAAGAATTGCTGAGTTTAGCTCTTATTTTGTGTTGAATTTTTTATTTCTCCATCTTGAGAATAAGCACGACGAACAATTATGCCCCACAAGTTTTCCACAATTCAAGTCGGGACTAATAGATGGCCAGTCCAATGCAGTGATTTTTTGTGCAGCAAACCATTGCATTGTGTCTTTGGCAGTGTGAATGCTGCAGCTGTCTTGCTGAAAAATATAATTATTTCAAGCAATTTTGGCTGCATCAGGGAGAAGATACTCTTCCATGGTTTTCATGTACTTAAGTCTGTTTTGTTTAAGTTTCCCACCTGCCGCAAAGCCAGCCCATACCATCACTGACCCACCACCTTGCTGTCTTTTTGAAAAATACTTTGGCTCCTTTCTTATATCATGCCAATAGGAGTGAATTCCGTCTGGTCCATCAACGTTAATTTTTCATCACTAAAGATGATTTTGTACCAGTGATGAAAAATTCAAAATGTGCTCCTCTGCAAACTTCATCCTGGCATCTTTGTGAGCTGGTTTGAACCTTGGTGCAGCCCTTAGGCCTGACAATTCCATGAAGTTGGACCTTTGAATTGTCCGCCTAATTGTCCACACAGATGCTTTTCTTCCAGTTTCATGTCCAATCTGTTTTGCACTCTTTATTTGTGTACTTGCCTTCCTAACAACAAGGTGCTCTGCTCTTCCTGACAACAATCTTGGCCTCCCAGTTGATTTTTTTGTGCCGTATGTGTCTTTATTCTTCTAAAAGTTTAAGACTACAGTCTTAGAACGGCTAAGATTGACACTGATCTGGTGGGAAGATCAACCTGCCCCGTGGAAAGCAAATATTTTTCCCTTTTCTTCATCACTTAATGCTGTACCTCGCCATTTTGAAATGTTATTACAGAAAGCAAGAGAAACACAATAATTTGCATACTGTATCAACCTATTCCTTAAAATAGGGGTGTTTAGTTTCATAGTTTCACCCATTCTTAAAGTGGTCTTATCATTTTGCACTCTTGCAAATTGCAAATAAAGGGCATTTTTGTTAATAACTAAAAATCTAATTTGTTATTTTCATTGAGGTTTTAACAATATTGTAATTTGGAACTTATTCATAACGGGCTTTTCTCTTTAGAATTTTCTCCGGATGAAATCAAGAGTTCTTTTCAGAACTGTTCCTGGAGAAATCACTTTTCATCTCGGCGATTCGAATTTCCACCATGGATTGTCTTCTTGAAACGTTTTGTGTAATTTTTGGAAGAGTAGGACTGATTATACTCCTAACACTTAAGACTTTGTTGGAAAAGAATTTATAAATGTTGCCCATTGTGAAATATTTTAAATGTAAATGATAATTTTAAATTAATTTGATAAAATAAATGCCACTTTTCTTTGTGGTTAAGTTCCGTTGTAAATAGGGAAGGGGTAGGGTGTTTTTAACAGTACTTTTATTTTTTCTGTTCTCTTTTCATTGTTGGAGTTTTTCTCAATTTTGTAAATAAATTGATTGTGGGAAATATAATTAATCTAGAAATTACTCCCCCAACATAAATTGTATAAATATCGATTAAATTTAATTGGCACTAATTTCGAATATACTTAACAAAAAAATTTCTTCTCAAGTTGAAGTTTTCACATTTTTTATTAAAACCTTAATCACTTCAAAGTTAAATATAAATTAATTAAAGATGAATCTAAATCAAATCATTCAATGGATTTTCGCAATAATTCATAACTTTCTACAAGAAATATAATAAAATTCGCATCGAAGTCCTATGCTTTCATACAACTCGAACATGGCTGCACATACCACGTGCCATGTGACCGGAAACAAGTTTACCAATCTCTCTTTATACAGTCTCTATATCACCGTGCTGCGAGCAGATGTTTGGTCTTCATTTGTGCCGAAATGGCAACCACACAACAGAAGGCGTTCTGTGTTATTGAAATCGGTAAATCTGATTCGGTGACATTTGCTCAACGCGTGTTTAGTGCCAAATATGGAACTAATCCTCCCATGCCGGCCAAGTGGTCGAGAGGGCTAGGGCGTAGGCTTTCTAGTTTTCGAGTCCACCTGGTCGTGGGTTCGAATCCCGCCGTGGGCTAGATGTTTGTGTTTTTCCTGGGCTGCGTACATATATAACTTGCACAAAATAACCTTAGGAGTCGATGTCAAAAATTCTAATAAACCAACCAACTAATCCTTCCATATGTGGAATATCCTATGTTGGTTTCGTCAGTTCACTTCAGCAAATCGTGCGGTTGGTTATGAAACCTTACGGATTACAGCTAGTGCAAGCCTTTCCGGATGAGGAACGGAGAATTGAGTTCTGCGATTTCGTTCTCAGTGCAACGGAGGAAGACGATTTTTTCATCTCCAGGTTATTTCAGGATGAAGCCCATTTCATACGACTGGTTTATCTCTATAACATATGCATGCGCTCGGGCTTCTCGTGGTGGTCACATAGAACTTTTCTGATGATGTGAATAGGTAAAATAAACTTCACATAGATCCTTCAGAGTGATACGTTGATCAAATCTGTGAATTGTTCAGTTTGGTAAATAATGTTATTCATAGTTGTGAACACCCTGTTTTGTGACGAAATTTTTTAAGTTTATATTAAGCAGCAGGTATCAAATTATATTTATCTTAATTAATTATTCTTATTATCACGAACTTAACAAAGTGTTTGTGAGATTAGTTGTCATTTTGTTCCATCATAAATATCTGTTTGTTTTTTTTTGTAAACGAATAAATGTGAAACCATAAAAATTGTTGAATATAATTGCGAGAAATGGAGAAGTTGAAACGTGTTTTCAGTTCTTACTGTTTTGTTACACACAGTGGCGGATTTAAGGGGCTATAGCTCCCCGCCCCCCATTGGTCCTAAACATATCCCAGTTTTATAAATTGTAAATATTTTTAATACTGCAATAATTTTACAAATTTACGTTTACAAACTTCAGTATAGAAAGGAATCCAGGACCATCACTTCCCTGGGAGGGTGGGGGTTATGTGAAATAACTTGTAACATATTATCCAAAACAACTGATTACCCCCTCCCTCTGGCTCCCCCCCCCCCCCGCCCCGGCTCCCCCCTTGACCAAGACTTGTAAGCATCGACCCAAGTAAGAAGTGTGTCGTTGCTGATAAGGAAAAGGGGAAAAAAAGAAAGAAAAAAAAGGTGTAGGAAGAGAAGGACACGAGCGCCACTGACGATGACAAAACAGTGCGACTTCAAGGGAGACACTGCTGGGTGTAATTAGAAACACTTTGACTGACCTTTCACTCCAGCTCGCTTCCATTTATTTTTTCACGACAAAAAAAAAATTGAGTCGATTTCACCAGCCGAGGCCCTTTACTTCTTAACCCCCTCCTCTGTTCTAACTGTCCCACCTAGAGCAGTTCTCGACTGGTCCCCCTTCAACTCTGCCACTGAGGATACACACGCAAGGACTTTTTATAAGGTGGAAGAGGGGTAGGGAATGGAATGGCAAAGACCCATTCTGCCCTTGTGATCTGATAATTTGACTGAATTTCTTTGATTGCTTCAAACTCAATACAATTGTATTAATTTTAAAAATTCTACCCTGCAATCTTTTTGCTTATACTGTACAAATATATATATATATCTTCCCATATATCTTTATAAGTACTCATCTATTTTAATATAGTTATCTATGCGTAAATATAGAAACCTCTTATTAATATATCATTATGCATTTTTAAATTAGTAAAGATGTTTTAAACATGATTGAAAATTTATATATTAAAAGAGGTTTCTATATTTACACTTAGATAATTATGTTATAATAGATGAGTATTTAAGGTATGCAGCATTAAGGTGTGCTCGCACAACATGGCTGAAATGTGCTGGAGCGCCATCATGCATGAACCACATGTTAGATCTAATCGAAAGAGGAACATCTTCCAGTAATTCTGGCAATGCATTCTGCAGAAACAAAAGATACGTTCGCCCAGTCAATCGTGGCGGCAACACATAAGGGCCAATTAAGTTATTTCCGACAATTCCACACCAAATGTTCACGGAGAAACGCTCTTGATGCGCTCGAGCTCTGGTAACATGCGGGTTAGCATCTGCCCAATGGTGCTGGTTGTGAGAATTTACGATTCCTGTCCAGGTGAAGGTTGCTTCGTCCGTGAAAAGTATCTGGCTGAGACAACTAGGGTCTGCAGCATGACGACGTTGTATCCATTGGCAAAATCGTTGTCGGTGTGGATAGTCCGTTGGGTTCAGTGCCTGAACCAGTTGCAGGTGGTATGGATGCAAAAGCTGACGGTGAAGAATGCGCCAAACAGATGAGTGCGGAATGTGTAACATGGAAGAAATACGACGGGTGCTTGCCTGTGGTTCATCATGTATGATGTCAATTATCACATCCTCCTCATCCGGAGAATGTGCTACAGGCCGCCCTTGTCCTGTTTCACGGCCAAAGGAACCACGCTCCCTCAAATGTCTGTCGACAGATACAAATGTTCGGTTATTTGGCAAACGTCTATTCGGAAAGCGTTCTTGGTAGAGTCTTCTTGCTTCCACAGCATTTCCGTCCGCAAGACCATACATTAGGTGCATGTCAGTGTATTCTGCACTGGAATACGTGTACATGACTTTTTTTTACGTAAATCGTAATGCGTATGTCAAAGCACGCAAACGTTCTGAAATTGGTATTCCTAGTGGATGTACAGTAGTGAAACTACAGTAATGGAAACAACCGTACACAACTAATGGAACAACCCTAAAGTAGGTTTAAATGGAACAAACCACTCAACCTAGTGTTGGGTCGAAACGCTGGAACTGCTAAAATATCGTCCGCTAACTACCGTGCTTCCCTACTGTATGATATTGGATTACTCGCAAACAAATCGTTTCCAACAAAGTGCTATAGAACATTTTCGTCTTCTTTTGACCTGAAGAATATGTCACTAAATATATTGTATATATGTGAATTCACGAAGTCGGTCCTTCTGTTGCCAATTTTTTTCCGATTTTTTTTTTTATTTTGGCTTCAGTTTTGAATAGAAGTTTCATAAAACACATAAAAAACAATGGGTACACATGTCCCTACGGGAACTTGGCTATAATGGCGATTAAAGTTAATCGTTTTGGTCCTTCTAGTGGGAATGTACTCTTCTGCTGTTTTGGCCCGAATATAAAGCGATATTTTTTCCACAAAATCAAATCGTAAAAATTAGCAATTGTCTTACATTTGCGCCTCGCCTTATGAGCACAGCCGTTATCGTAGTGAGGAGAGTACTGATGATGACAGCCGCGTTGATGAAGTATATGAAGATGATGATGATTAAACTGTATAAATTTTTCTTCTTACATTAGTAAACAATGTTATATTTCATCTGATATTAATCTGCATTAATAAAATTCAATGTTGTCTGTCTGTATATTCGTGATCATCTCTACAACCACGAAATCAAAAGACGTCAAACTTTGCATGATGCTTTAACATACCCTGAGAAAGATTTTCAACAACTTTGCAATGAGAAGTGGGAATACACTGTGGATAAAGACATGATGCAAGAAAACAAACCTCTTGTCCACAAAAGTTTAATGGGCGAATACGTATTTCGATCTCTTTGAGATCATTTTTCAACGCATTATTCAACAAAGAAATCGAAATACGTATTCGCCCATTAAACTTTTGTGGACAAGAGGTGTGTTTTCTTGCATCAACTTTGCAATGGATTTCCGTGATCCGCCCCGCAAAACGACTGAAAAACCAACTGCATCTTAAACGAGGTGGCTCATCACCGTTCAAGAAAACAAGATAAAAAAAAGTGGCCCTTTCCCTCTTTCTTATTCGTATATTTAATTTATTTTATTTTATTTTTTTTATTTCTTTTTATTTTATTGATTGTATCCGCGTACTGGCGATCATCTCTACAACCACGAAATCGACGAGGGTCAAAACTTTGCATGAATTTTTAACATAGACCGGGAAAGTTTATAACTACTTTTTTAATATTTAAAAATGAAATTATAACTTCATTAAGAACTCTACGTTTTGGCATAATGTGTCAAATTTGAGGCTGAAAACGAATATCCAAGCACTGTTGCAAAGCGAAGCTCGAGCAAAGTTTTTTTCAGACAACCTCATGAAGACTGGCGAACAAAACGTTGAATTGTTTTTCCACTAAATACGTGTAGTGTTTGAAAATCTAGATCAGCTAAAGAAAGAAATTTAAGACACTGGACAAAATTACAGGAATTGGCCACAATCTCAAAAGGAGACTCCAAGACTCTGACTCACCGATTTTGATGAAAAAAAATTGTACCAGTAGATTACTTGAAATTAAGCTCTCATGCAAAGCCGTTCGACGCAATTCTCAAAATTTGCAGAAAAAAACAATTCTTTAAGTTTATTACCAATTCAGAATAAGTAGAAATACTTACATTGTTGCAGCTACAGTTAACAGCTTAACATGCAAATGACACCAAAAATATCGCTATGGAGATAATAAAGAATCAGAAAGAAGGTAGCATAAAATAAAAAATAAAAAAAGTTTTTATGGAAAAAAAGTTACAAATTTTTTAAGAAAGAGGCAAAATATAAGCGAAATGGGGGGCCCTCCATCCTGTAAATTTCGCCGGCCTCGGTTACCAAACCTGACCTCATAAGCAACGCTATTGCGGGAGGTTTTGGCGAAATTCAAAATGAATTTATATTACCGGAAGTGGCCTTTAAACTATGATTTCTTCATTAAAAATGAAAGTAAAAAAATAATAAAATTGATATTTAGTATCAGGAAAGTATTCAAAACTATATGAAATCAACTTCCGGTTTGGTGTCATTTGCCCTTTAAAGTGGCGCAACCTTAACGCGTTGGTTTCTGGTGAGAACAACCTTGCTTCGATTCTCGTGGAAGTCATGATGTTTTTTCCCTGAAATTTTCCTTAATATATATAGGAGTTAAATATAAAATTTTTTTAAACATAATCGCAGGTTTACAATTCCATGCCATTATTTTTTCGTAATTATTACAGAAGGAATGTAACAGAAATGACTGTATAATTTAATTATTACGCTATGAACTAATATAAATGAACTTTAAAAAAAACGGTAATATTAGGGTTAACTGTTTTATAAGTATCACAATTTTTAGGATGATAATTATCATAAAAGCACACAAAACATACATGCAACTCACACTACCCACCTATTATTAAGAAGCGGAAGAATGGAGCAAAGTTTGGTAGCCTATACCGGGTTTGGTAGTTTTGTTGGGTTTTGATCTAACTTTCTACTACTGACGCATATTACATATGAGTTGTGGCACCGCTGTGTTGCCGTAGCAGGTGGTAAATAGCCCAGACCTGGTTAATGCAATTTGGTTAGTATGTGTAAGTAGTAATATAGTGATTACAATTATGGAACTGGAGCCTACTGATTCTTAACGGGTAGATAAATGTTTTATCTTTAGAAATAGTAGATGGGCCCCTCTATTAGCATGTGCCGCAACCAGCCATTCCTGTATTTTGTAAATATAAATTATTGGGAAATTAAAGTGGTTTTAATAGTAATGACGTCTCCCTGTGTCAATGACTGTCCCTATTCCAGGCCCCGAACTCCTGACAACCGTCATCCGACATTTTTGCTGTAGGGCGTCGGTGACTTTTATAGTGCAAAGCTGAAAAAGGCCGGCATAGTAGAGCCGAGTGTTAGCCCGTGGAACTCCCCAGTCCACAAAGTTCCGAAGAAGAATGGGGACATACCGATCACCCTAGATTTGCGCCGCGTCAATTCCTGTACGAGCTCCGTGGGTTCCTCCCTCCCCTGGAGGTTTTCTTCTTTTCACTCTTTCTCAATAGTCTGCTAACTCTCTATTATCTCCAGTTACTGATCATTTTTAAAGATTTTCAAGAAATTGTTAAGTACTGAGAACTCTCAGTTCTAAGAAAAGCCTGAAAAACAGGAATTCTATGCTTTATTACAAATTGTACCTTATTCATATTGATTAAACTTTGCCTTGCATCATGAGATATTTATTGTTGATCCCTGCATATTGTTGGTGAATTTCGTGTTGATACCATTGTTGATACCTATTGTTGCACAATCTTTCCTTTGCATTGTTGGTTATGCGTTCCACATATTACTAGGCACTGTCATCATCATGAATATCGATATATTATCGATAGTTATTATTTTTCCAGATCTGAAGTAGACAGTGACCTTCCTCATGCTTTGAAGGTCAAGTATGCAAAATTTCATCAAGATCGGAATAAAATTGTACATTTGTATAAGAAACATACTCACAAACCCACAAATATTATTATATACCAGGTCTTTATAATTAAACTTCCATTTGACATGGCCATAAAAAAAAACTACTGGACCAAAAGCTATAATACTTGGTAATATTATACAAGAGGGCATGGGAAGTTCATACCCACCAAAAAAAAAAATTAGTTCAAAAGGTCACCACCAGCATGGAATGGCGCTCTATGCAATATTCGTAGACGAAATTAGACACGAAGACACAGGCTAACAAATCTTTACTCGTTACTAAAAATAATTTTAGTCATGTAACTAATTTTAGTAACGATTAAAGACTTGTTAACCTGTGTCTTCCTGTCTAATTTCGTATACGAATATTACATAGAGTGCCATTCCATGCTGGTGGTGACCTTTTGAACTATTTTCTTTTTTTTGGTGGATATGAACTTCCCATGCCCTCTTGTATAATATTACCAAGTATTATAGCCTTAGGTCCAGTAGTTTTTTTTTATGGTCATGTCAAAATGTAATTTTAATTATAAAGACCCTGTATATAGACTAGCAGACCCGGCGTTGCCTGGGATAATTACACTTGTAGGTAAACAGAAGAATCTCAAGAAGTTAAATTATAATTCCAAATTGGTTAAATAATAACTCAATCAATACAACACAGAGCGAAGGGATTATCCATTCTAAGAAAAATCCAAAAAACAAGAACTCTGGTAATATACCGGAATTTTTATTTAACCTCTTATAATATACCGGAATTTTTATTTAGATCACTACCTCAGATTAAAATGAAATATCTTCACCACCAGGGGACATCACTGGATACTTTAGACCCAAGTTTTTATTGCCTTTGACATAGAAGCTCTTATACCCTGTTGCTCTATTAGAAACTCCAGTTGTTCAGATGTTTCTAATACCCGTATAGCCTCTTCTGTTTAAGCTGCAGTTCTCTGAGCAATACTCGTTCTTTCCTTTTCCTTTCCAGACACAAATTTTCGCCAGTCGTCTGGATGTTTGATAGGGAGCTCAAGGGAGACACGTGTGACTCCTTTGGCTCCTCAAAGACGCTCCCTTATTTATGTCCTGTCACTGCATCATTTTATGCTCATAGTTAATAATTCTTGGAAATGAACGTTCAATCATCGCATTATTAAAATGTCAGTTTCCAAAATATTCATATTCACACAGAATATAGTCATAATGTATTTTTATGAAATGTTTGGATCTGCTATGCTACCAAATAAGGTATGTGATAATCCTTGCATGGCTCGGACTCTTTCTTTTTTTGATTAAATTTTGCAATGTCTTAAAAATAAACGCACGAAAACGCTTAGAACGCTTAGAATTAATATAGTAAAAAATCATAATGAAAATTCGAAAAAAATTTTTAAATGCTCACAATGGATGGACTTCTCCAAGTATGCCACTGCATGTCTAAATAGTTTCTTAGTCACGTAATCTTATATGTCTAAAGTTTATAATTACACTTGATGTTGTTGCAATTCCTACTCTGCTCTCGATGTCTTGAAGCAAAACTTGGCCATTCGTCACTTTGTGTAGTCTGACGGTCTTGACATGCTTACCATTTGCTAAATAGAGCGCGGAACTAAAGGACTGCTTCCTCTGTCATCTTTCCACTCTTCCTCAATAGTCTGCTAACTCTCTATTATCTCCAGTTACTCATCATTTTTAAAGATTTTCAAAAACTTGTTAAATACCAAGAATTATCAGTTCTAAGAAAAGCCTGAATAGCAGGAATTCTATGCATTATTACAAATTGAACCTTATTTATATTGCCCAAACTTTGCCTTACATCATGAGATATTTATTGTTGATCCATACATAGTGTTGGTACATTGCGTGTTGATAACATTGTTGATACCTATTGTTGCACAAAATTTTCCTTGCAGTGTTGATCATGAGATATATATAGTTGATCCGTTCAGAGTATGTGTGAATTGCATGTCGATACCACTGTTGATAACTATTGTTGCACAAACTTTGTCTTGCATTGTTTGCCATGAGATATTTTTTATTATGTGCCCTGCCATCATTATAAACATCGATTTATTATCGATAATTATTATTTTTTCGAAATCTGAGGTAGACCGTGGCCTTCCTCATGCTTTGAAAGTCAAGTGTGCAAAATTTCATCAAGATCGGAATAAAGCTGCAGATTTGTATAAGAAACATACAAACCCACAAACATTCTTCCCGTCATAAACATTCATTCTGCCCGGAATAAATGCACTTGTTGATAAACAGTTAAATCTAAAGAAGTTAAAATATACCTCCAAATTGGTTGAATAATAGCTCAATCAATGCAACATCCATTCTAAGAAAAATCCGAAAAACAGAAATTCTAGGTGATATAACGGAACTATATTTAACTTTTTTTTGGCTTGCATCAGATTGTAATGATATCCATTTTCACCACCGGGGAACATCACTGGATAATTTAGAGTCTAAAGTTTAGACCGAAGTTTTTCTTGCCCTTGGCGTAGAATTTCTTATACCCTCTTGCTCTATTCGAAACTCCCGTTGACCAGATGTATCCAGTGTCCGTATTGCCTTTTCTGTTTTAGCTGCAGAGTTTCTTTGGCCAATACTCGTTATTTCTCTTTCCTCTGCAGACACAAATTTTAGCCAGCACTGGACGTTTGATAGGGAACTCAAGGGAGACACGTGTGACACCTTTGTCTCCTCAATAGACGCTGCCTTATTCATGTCCTGTCACGGCATCATCATTTTATGTTCGTTATTAATAATTCTTGGAAACGAACGTTCAATCATCGCATTATCAGCATCTCAGTTTTCAAATTATTCACATTCACACAGAATATAGTCAAAATGTATTTTTATGAAATGTTTGGATCTGCTGTGCTACCAAATAAGCTAGGTGATAACCCCGGCGTGGCTCGGACTTTTTTTTTAATAAATTTTGCAATATCTTAAAAATAAGCACATGAAAACGCTTAGAATTAATATAGTTAAAATTCTTATAGAAAATTCGAAAAAATAATTTTAAATGCTCACAATGGATGGACATCTCTAAGTATGCCACAGCAGCCTAAATAATTTCTTAGTTACATAATCTTACTTTAGATGTACACTTGAAGTTGTTGCAAACCCACTCTGCTCTCGATGTCTTGATGCAAAACTTGGCCATTCCTCGTTTTGTGTAGTCCAGCGGTCGCTGACTCTTCTCCTGACATGCTTTTCTATTACTCAATACAGCACGGAGCTAAAGGACTGCTTCCTCTGTCGTTTTTCGACTCTTTCATAGTCTGCTAACTCTCCATTATGTCCAGTTGCTGATCATTTTTAAAGATTTTCAAGAAATTGTTTAGTAATAAGAACTCTAAATTCTAAGAAAAGCCTGAATAACAGGAATTCTATGCATTGTTACAAATAGAATCTTAGTTATATTCCACAAATTTGCCTTGCATTGTTGGTCATGAGATATATATTGTTGAATACCTGCATAGTGTTAGTGAATTGCCTGTTGATACCTTTGTTGATACCTATTGTTGCACACACTTTGCCTTGCATTGTTGGTCATGCGATTCTCATAAATATCGACTTATTATCTATAGTTATATTTTTTTCGAAATCTGAGGTAGACAGTGGCCTTCCTCATGCTTTGAAGGTCAAGTATGCAAAATTTCATCAAGTTCGGAATTAAACTATAGATTTGTATAAAATACAAACAGCTTTATATATATAAAGGATAGAAGAGATCTTTTGCTAAAATAATTATCCAGCTCCATGTGCTTTTAGGGTGGCCAGGTGTCCGGTTTTTGACCGGACAGTCCGTTTCTTAATTCTTCTGTCCGTTTTTTTTCCCTGTGTCCGTTTCTTTTTCCAAATGTTCGGTGTTTTGGGTCGAACCTCAAGTTTGGCAGTTTTTTCCGAATCGAAATGAATGGTCTCGTTAAGAAAACTCTGACTGGACAAGGTTGGAATCGATTATCATGATGTCACACCCTATTCTAAAGCTACTATATTTATTGTGTACATTATAGTAGCTATACCCTAGTCGCATGGCACACGTTGATTCGATCGAATTTGTATTGGCTATTACTTCAATGAAAGCGGTCAGCAACAGGCTGGTGATATTCAGTTTTTACCCTTCCAGAAGGACAATGTTTTAGACTTTTAGACTTTTATGAAAACCCTTTTGAAGACTCTAGCCCATTAAAGATGTACTATGTCGTGTCATTAATGAAAGGAAACTCAGTTTGTCCGGTTTTGTCCTCTATCTGTCTTCTATATGTGCTTTAGGCTTTTATATTGTTTATACTTTGTTAAATAAAATTTATAGTTGTTCATTCAAGGCGTATTACTTAAAATATACAGCTATTTTTTATGCATCCCTTCTATAATATTTACGAAAAAATAACGATAATGAATTGGAAAACTGCGATTATGTTTTAAAAAAAATTATATTAACTCTTAATTATACCTCGTGAAAAAATACCTCGTGATCTCCACAGGAATCGAATCCGGGTTATTTTCAACAGAAACCAACGCGTTACTGCTGAGCCATTTTAAGCTGTATACTGTAGTTGCAACAATGTAAGTATTTCTACTTAGTCTGAATTGGTAATAAACTTAATGAAACTAAATTTAAAACATACATTTGCTTCTCAAATTTAGTGTAAACTTTTTTAATTAAGGAAATTAATTCATAATGAAAAAGGAGACTTGGGTTAAAAACAATTTATAATGATAATTTTTCTTTTGGAATTATTGACTGATAGAACAACAATTTGATAAAACAATTTTTAATTGTATGCTGATAATACATTCATATTTTGCTTTATATATTTAGACAAGTTTGGCAACAAAAGCCTTAACACATTTATCTTAACACATAGCTTCGCTATACTCAACCAGCCATAACGAAGCCGGGTATCTTCTCTAAAAAAATTTAATAAATTAATAAATTTCATTTACAGGTTGATTTTTTAAAAACTTAGTATATTAATTTGTTTAAAGAAAACTAATTCAGATATAACACGTATCCTATGAATATTTTTAAATTCAAAATTAGGGGTGTGTGGGTTGAGTCGTCTTACATGGGGCAAATACGGTAAATGAATTGCCACATAGCTCTCCAAATGCCATTTCATTAGCATCCATAGTATTCCGTTAATGCATGTATTAAAATTTCTTCATCAGGGGGAGACTTTCTGATCACCTTGTATATTTACTATAAGTAGAGCAAACTTTAAAAAAGCATGTTCAAAATAAAGACGACTTCTTATAAATGTTATCTAACCTACTCGGAGTAAAATTAATAAATTTATTCCTATCTTAATTTTTTTTTTCAAAACTGTAAAATATAAAAGAGTAAACTGTAATTCAAATTGAGTAAAGGGGTATTTTTTAAAAGCAACGTTTTGTTCGAAAAGGCAACAGCATGCAAAAACAAGAAATGGATTCACATTCATATGAAGTGTATTCGCCACTAAATTTGATTTTTAGCGAAAATTGTCATTTTGGTGTGAAAGGCAAGAATATTTACGCGTAAGGGACGGAAAAAAGTTTAAAAGAGACATTTCTGGAAAATACAATTTTAAACTCGAAGAATAAGCTAAAGAGATCCATCTGCGTCGAATTAAGAAATTTTCAAGTTCTTGTAATATTTTTGTTTTGGATTTGCTGCCATTGTTGGTGATGTACTGCCAATTTGGAGAGAAAGACAGAGAGAGGCTTTTAACACCTACTTGATGTGGGAAGATTCAGGTGACGAATTACCAAAGAATGAGGGAGAGAATGATACTCGCGTTTTTGCTCGTATTGATGGGAAAGCGGGGGTTGAAAGAAGAGGGGTAACGTTTCCAAGTTAAATCGCTCGGTGGCCTTCCTGACGAGTTTTACAAGGGCGAGACGAGGGAGACTGGGTTCTCATGGTCTTCCTTTGAAAGTGACGAGGTGAATTGGAAGGTAAAGCGGGTCGGGAGGGTGAAAGGAAGAAGAAAAGGATGGAACCAGGTGAAAGACAGTGCGGGGGATCATCGTTTTCTCTGTTGTGAGCCAAACAGATCCGCCCCTCGGACTCCTTGTGGCCAAAACAAACACCGCCGCCTGCCGGGAAATGTGGGAGGTAAACGGCGTTGACTTGTTGGCTCTTTTTTCGACTCGAGGTTTAATCAGCCGGACAATTGGGAAAGGGGACGATGATGCCGATGGTGTCTTCGTCCAAGCGGAAGGGGGTCAAAAACAACCCCTCCCTTTCAACCCCTTTTTCTTTAAATGGAAACCGTTTCAGTAGCTCAGGTAATTTGACTGTTTCCTCTTCTTTAAAATTGCACGTGAATAAGAGAGAGAGAGAGAGAGAGAGAGAGAGAAGAGAGAGAAGAGAGTAGCAAGATACAACCGGAAGTGGGTCGTCGATTTGATTTGTTAGCCACGCATGAGGTTCTTGCGCGCAAGACATTGCGATCTCTCAGGGAGGCAGTTAGTCACGTGATGCTCAGTAGGTGGCACCGTGCATTCTTTTCAGTACGGCCATTTCTTCCGTCCGTTTCCATGCGAACGACGCTTATCCCCCTTCCCTCTTTCTATTGCTTTTTTATTTATTTGCCTATTTACTATATATTCATTCCTTAGCCTCGGACCACTAATTGTATCCTTTGACGTAAACGACAGCGGGTCAACTGCCAAAAAGAATTAGGCCTTTGTTATGCTCGATTCGCCATTGCATCCCCTGAACCCATTCGCTGGATGATTTATAAGGAATTCATTATATAATGTTACAGGACCGTTAGGGAATAGTGAAAAGCTGCCCTAGACGGAAAACCACACATTCTGACGTATTTAGCAGGGGCGTAGCCAGAATTTTTTAAACGGGGGTGGGGGGGGGGGGCTGATGAAAGTTTTGATTATGCCAAAAAAGTTATATTTTAAATTTAATGCAACAATGCAATAATACAATTAATAATGTATATATTTATATTTTACTCATAAATGAAAGAGGGAATTAAGAAATGAGGTCAAAACAGTATATAATTTGTTTCCAGCAACTAATCACTCCAAAAGAACAGACTTTGAAAGCAGGCGTCTAGGATGACGTTCAATATACATTTTAACAATTTCAGACACCGATATGCTCATATCATAATTCACATTTAAGAGCGTTAAACCAGTCAGTCTTTCTGCACCCATGCGATTCCGAAGATAATTTTTTATTCTTAGCAGGACTGAAAATGATCTCTCAGCTTTACAAGTAGAAACTGGTAAAGAACAAGCTATTCTTAAAAAAACTCTTAAGAAAATCTTCATCAGCCTGGGGAAGTGCGCTAACTACGTCTGAAGGGGGCGCAGGTCTTCTTTCCACATCTTGCAAGCCACATCCATTACTGATATGTAATGACAAATGTCGACAGTGTGACAAAGTCTGTAAATGTGGCATGCATATCCCAGTTCCAGTGCTGCAACTCATACAACTCTGGGTAATCACGAGGACTACAGATCGCATGTACTATAGTGACAGCGACAGCATAAAGTTGATAAAGCACATCGAAGCTAGCATGACGTTCCACCCATCTTGTTTTAAATAGACCAGGCAATTTAGTTTTCTAGATTTTTTGACTCGTAGCAGCTAATAGCTAGTTCTAAAAATCTTTGTCTTTTGGGACTCAAATCGAAGAATTCATAGAATCTATAAGATTTCTTCTTTCCGGAACTTTAAATTCAATGCATGTGCTTTACAGTGCGCATATATGGCGAAATGGGTCCTCTACAGAAAACTGTTTCACAGAAATACTTCAAACCTAATTTATATTTATTGACTCATTATAAATTCTTTCTTTATATCTTGAATTTTTTGTCCGACGGGGGGGAGGGGGGGACCGGACCCGATGGTCCCCTCCCCTGGTTACGCCCATGGTTAGGAGTTTTGAATTAAAATGCTGGTCTTTGGAAAAGGCTTCTCTTCTTCCTTTCCCCATTGTCTGTCTCTTTCGTTGGTTAATGTTTGCGGGCACTTTAATCAGTGCGTTCGATCTCCAAAGGCGCTGATTAGTTTTTGGTTCACGTGGGTCGAGAGGGGAAAAAAACGTAGATCCCGAAGGAGCCATTTATCATTTCTGCTGGTCGTCAGCAATTACTGTATGAAAATCGTTGTAATTTTCAAAGGTGTGCAAAAATCCAGTCATTCCTCTCCCCTTCTAGATTTTATGTATGTAAGAATGGGCAATTGAATGCTTCAATGAGTTTTATACCGTTATTTGCCTGTATAATTATGCGGCTGTTTATTAATTATTGCTCCGTATTCTAAATGCTTAATAATACGATTAAACTTTTTCCTATAATGGTTTATTAATGAATGAGCTATGACTTTTTGGGATCCACCCAAAAGCCCCTATGTCCGACGCCCCAAGGTAAAAAGCCCCAACATCCTAAAACCCCAACGTCCAAAAGCCCCATCAGGCACTGGAATATCTAGGACGCTCCTCCACATATTATATGGATGGGACTTTTGCAGTGGCCTGTTCATAGTTAGTCACTGCAAATATTATGTGATTCATAACTATAAAAGAAATACAACAAACTGATCCTGTACAGGAAATTAAATTTTGGATCTTAGGTTTTTATTATTTTTTCAGCTGTTTTCTTTCTTCTTATGTTACTTTTTATTTTATTTTTTTCATTTTCTTTATTTTTTCTGTTTTTGTTTTACCGCTCAGGTTTCATGCCGTGGTTGCTTTTACCACCTAACCCAGAACACATGGCGAAAACTTCAGGATCTGAGCTTACAGCAGTCATATATGGATGAGGAAACGGTGAGGCACTTTTGCGAGATGATCGATGGATTGGCTTTCCTACCAATCGAAGATGTACAGGTTGGAGCAGATTATCTTTCGCGAAATGTGCCTGACTTTGAAGGACTGCAGGATTTACTAGATTATTTCACTAGCACTTACGTGCAAGGCTATCGCAGGACCCAGCCTCCACTTCGGCCTCCCCAGATGACGATAAAATCAGTTCCTCCCCTGTATCCGCCGGAGCTGTGGAATGTCCACCAAGCCACTCTCGACGACGAGGATCGAACAATTAATTTTTGCGAGAGTTGGCATTCTTCTTTTAATAATTTGGTGGAGTATGCACATCCAAGCATTTGGAAGGCGATAGCAAACATACGGAAAGATCAAAGTTTGGTCGAAGCTTCTTTTTTACATGCATCTCGCGGACAACCTCCACAAAAGCGGATTAGACGTGCCGCGCAACATCATCAGCGGCGGCTTAAGGCCCTGTGCCTGGACTATGTGAACGGGAGGAAGACATTGCCAGAATTTTTAGAGGGTATGCAGTCAGGTTGAATTGAAAGTCCTACACCCTCATGTTTATGTTATTGTTTAACTTAATAAAAATTTAATTTCCTGTATGTGATTACCTTGCACGTAAGTGCTAGTGAAATAATCTAGCAAATCCTGAAGTCCTTCAAAGTCAGGCACATTTCGCGAAAGATAATCTGCTCCAATCTGTCATCTTCGATTGGTAGGAAAGCCAATCCATCGATCATCCCGCAAAAGTGCCTCACCGTTTCCTCATCCGTATATGACTGCTGTAAGCTCAGACCCTGAAGTTTTCGCCATGTGTTCTAGGTTAGGTGGTAAAAGCAACCACGGCATGAAACCTGAGCGTAAAACAAAAATAGAAAAAAATAAAGAAAATGAAAAAAAAAAAGGTAATATAAAAAGAAAGAAAACAGCTGAAAAATAATAAAAACCTAAGGTCCAAAATTTAATTTTCTGTATGTGATCAGTTTGTTGTATTTCTTTTATAGTTATTAATCACATAATATTTATGTTCAGGGTGACTAATCATGAACCAGGCCACTGCAAAAGTCCCATCCATATAACATATGGAGGAGCATCCTAGATGTTCCAGTGTCTGGTCTGTTGGGGCTCGTGGACATTGGGGCTTTTTACCTTGGGGCGTCGGATCTAGGGGCTTTTATCCTACACTCGATTTTTTACACCCTTTAGAAACTTCCCCATCCTAGATATAAAAGATTAACAACAATATTTCATCGATAGGTTGCTTTACCAAATATAAATTTAAATTTCTACCTTTACAATTGAAGGGCTCAGTCCAAAAACCATATTTTTACAGGAAAGCGGTTTTAAAAAACAAGCATATTTGATCTCAACAATCTTATCACTTGTCTTTAATGTCTGAACTGATAATAAAAATAAATAATATCAGGTGTGCAACTAGGGGTTCGGAAAGAAAAAACCCTCCCCCACCGAGTCCCCCCCCCCCTATGTAAAATCCTGGTTACGCCTCCGAATATGATGATTATATTATCATTGGGAGAGAATATTGGCAGAGAATATAAGAAATTAAGACGTATTTGAACACATTTTAAAACATACTATAGCAGCCGCCACGTAAGTTGAACGACAGGATGACGTCATTTCTAACACCAGCCAATAGACGTTAACGGGAAGTAAATCGCTTAGTTATTCCATGAAAGCACCCGTTTTCGTTTTCGAAACATTGTTTTCGTATTTGTATTTAGTTTCCATTTTCTTTTTTTTTTTTTGAAAATAGATAAATGAAATTAATAAATTAACAAATGACACAGAATATCGATTCGAAGGCAATTTGTTTTATATTATGACTTTTAATAGGCTTTCCACGTTTCAACGATATCTCCGCCTTTACTATAGTAGAACAAGTGCATCATGGGTAAAACCAGACAAAGAAAATTGATGAGAAGACTTACTGCGCATGCCAAAAAGATCGTTCAACTTACGTGGCGGCTGCTATAACATAAAGATTATGATGGATATTCAGAATGTTTATATTGGGAATAGACACATGCCACTGTGCTAGAAGTTCATTAAAGAACTACATGGCTGGAGTTGTCTTTCTATAACGAAAACTAAATATTCATTAATAGGAGGCATGTGCCCCTTTTCCACTGAGCCCTTCAGTTGTAGCTATTGTTTACGTGGAATCAATCAAGGTGAAGTTTTTAAAGAATTTTTTAATCTTATTAAAAAAATTTTAATCATAAAAGGAAATAAACTTTCTAAGATAATTCAATAATAGAATCAATACGAAGTAGGACAATTTCCTACCGGGCAGTTTCCCATCGCAATTACATTTTTGGGGTTACATAATTTTTCCTGGGGTTTTATGGGGAGGAATGTTGGACGGTCTTGCCTTTCTGCCTGTGAGAGGTTTCAAACGGAATGGCTTGGCTTCGTGCCACAATGCCAAATGGAGCAGAGGACGTTATTGATTATTTTAACAGAACTTTAGTCATTGGAACACACCGACGGGTCCAAAGTAGATTAGGGACTTACGAGATAGACACTGTGCACCCATGTTCCCGCCTGCTGTCTGGAACATCTTCGAGGCGACTGTGTCTGATAGTCATAGGACGAATAATTTCTCCGAAATGCGGAGCAAAAAGTTTTCTCATATGGTTGTACACCGTCATCCTACAATTTGGAAAGCCATTGACTGTCTCCAAGCTGCAGCGGCTACTGCGATCCTACAGGAGGCTTCAGGACGTCCGCCCAAGAAACGGCAGAGGTTAGAGTAAAAAGAAATGCAAAGAAGACTGAATACACTCTGCAACCAGTTTCGAGAAGGAGTTAAGCCCATAGAGAAAGTTCTGACTGGCCTAGGACATATCATTCGGTTTTAACAATATAAATCATTTACAGTCAACCGTTGACAATGAGACCCCTGTCGCGGCCAGTCCATTGATGACAATGGGTGTGAAAGGAGAGAGAGAAATGGTTTACTTTACATCGCCAACAGTAGTAACTGTAATGTGATCTCCGAATGAGGTCTTCCCGATGCTGAATGCCTTTTTAACGATAATTGCTGCACCTCCAGATGAGACCTTCACACTGGGAGTAACAATTATATGTTTGCGATAGACACATTAGCACGGGATTCTGAAGTCTTGGCCCGGCTTTAAATGTGTCTCACAAACAAATGCCAGGTTAATATCCTATTTAATTAAATAGTTATAAAACTCAATACGCCTCCGGGGAGTTCCCCTGGCGTTCCATATGACGCAACGAAGCTTTCCTCTGTTAGTAATAGTATAGAGTCGATCAGCCATATTCTCGTAAGAATTCAACTCATTTGTGGGCATTTTTTGCCTAATTCATTGTACAAATGGCATATACTTCCTAGTTGTTTGTACATGTCTGGTATGTCGTTCATGTTAAATCTTTTATCCGTTTTCGAGACTATTGAGGCATAGGATGTCTCTGGAGTAAATTTGGTTGGGAGTCGTTTGACTTGCCGATATTTTGGGCATTTTGTATAACTGGATGTGCGCTGGATGACAAGATCACATCTTATACACTTTGGATGATCTTGTCATTTAACATTTGGGCAGTCTCCTGATTGGTGGTCTTTAGCACATTTGTTACAGCGAGGGGCTTCCAGTGCACCCTAGAGATATATGTCCAAATCGTAAGCAGTTAAAACACTGGAATGGTCTTTTATTTCCACGGAACAATTCGATGGATAGAGCTAAGGGCCCTTTGCGAGTAACATTTCTTAGAGTCTTGTTGTGCTCTATGTTCGCTAACAGAACCAGAATCATGGGAATACCTATCGATCCTTTGGATTTTTTAAGTCTAATCACTTTCTCTGGAAAATAATTGATCTTTTTTAGGTCTTCCTTAAAATCTAAAAGGTCATAAGTCACGCCAACATTTCGTATAACGTATTTAATTACTTTTTTCAGATTTAAGCTGATGATGCTGAATCTTTAGCACGTTATCAGCCTTTATGCCAGACATCATGCGTTTCCTCATCATGACATCTTACTTGATCGTCTCTGCTCTGCCTGTGTGTACAGTAATTTGGTTAATCGCCACATACTTTTGAATATCGCCCAGGATATGCTTGATTGGCTGACCGTGAGTACCTATTATGATCGGCGGAATGTAGGAGTTGCTCTTGTTATTTGGCTTTTCAACATTTTTTTCGCTGTTCGGACTTGCTTTCAACAGCCTTTTTGCGTTCAACTAGCCTTTTTGGAGTTTGCAGTTATCCATTTATCCGCATCATTGTATAGCCGTTTGCGATTCGTACTAATCGGGTCTTTGCCATTATTATCGTTGCTCCCTAAGCCAGATGGGATAGTTCCTATAGGCTGAAGATTCACACTTTCTATTTCTTAAGTGTCTCTTAGATAGTCAGAAGTTTCATCTGTAGAATGTTTAGTTTCTTATTGACTCAAACGGGTGAATTTCTCACTTTCTCGCGGCAGCCATGATTCTCTATCGAGCAGCATTGTTTTGCGGGTTTACCCATAAGGTAATAATGAAATTTCTTTTAATACTATCTCAACAATAACGCGCATAAGGGACGCCATGCTGCATATTTCAATTTTATTCCCCATTAATAATTGATTATTATTTTGCAGTCTTTCTTTAGACATTAAATGGGAATTTGAAATTTCTTTTCCTTATTCTTTATAAGGAATTGGTCTGTCTCAATTCTTTTTATATTTCAAGTCAATTCGCACAAAGTAGCAATTAATATTTCTTGTTACAGTGTTTTGCTGTATTTAACGTACATTTAAGTATTTTTTTTTATTTATTCCGAGAAATATTTTCTTTTGTAATTGAGATCGCAATGCCTATTCCTCAATTAAATCATATTGTATAGAATATTCTTTTGTACAGAACTTTTGATAAATCTTTCTTCTATCTATATATATAAAGAAGGATGTTTGTTTATTTGTTTGTGGGTTTGTGGGTTTGTGGGTTTGTTTGTTTCTTATGCAAATCTACAGTTTTATTCCGATCTTGATGAAATTTTGCATACTTGACCTTCAAACCATGAGGAAGGTCACTGTCTACCTCAGATTTCGGAAAAATAATAACTATCGATAAAAAAAAATCGTTATTCATGGTTATGGAAGGGCATATTAATTAGAAATATCTCATGACCAACAATGCAAGGCAAAGTTTGTGCAACAATAGGCCCGTCGTGTTCGCATTAACCATGGTCTCAATGCGCAATTCACCAATAACAATGAGCACAAAATTATTCAAAGAATTATAACAATGAACATAAAATGATGATGCAATGACAGAACATTCGTTTCCAAGAATTATTAATAAAGAAAAGGGAATGGATATGATAGATGATATAGATAGGGCAGTCTCTCTCGATGAGGCAAAGGAGGTACACGTGTCTTCCTTCAGCTCCCTAACAAACGTAATTATCCCGGGCAACGCCGGGTCCTCTGCTAGTCTTTCTATATATATGTATATGTATATGTATATATATATATAAAGAAGGATGTTTGTTTGTTTGTGGGTTTGTTTGTTTGTTAGTTTTTTATCCAAATCTACAGTTTTATTCCGATCATGATAAAATTTCGCATATATGACCTTCAAAGCATGAGGAAGGTCACTGTCTACCTCAGATTTCGAAAAAATAATAATTATTGATAAAAAATCGATATTCATGGTTATGGCAGGGCATATTAATGAGAAATATCTCATGACCAACAATGCAAGACAAAGTTTTTGCAACAATAAGTATCAACAATGGTATCAACACGTATTTCACAAACACTCTGCATGGACCAACAATATATATCTCATGACCAACAATGCAAATAAAAGTTTGTGCAACAATAGGTATTAACAATGGTGTCAACACGCAATGCACCAGCACTATGCATGGATCAGCGATATACGTCTCAGGACGAACAATGCAAGGCAAAGTTTGTGCAATATAGAATTCAATGCATACAATTCCTGTTATTCAGGCTTTTCTTAGAAAAGAGAATTCTTAGTACTTAACAATTTCTTGAAAATCTTTAAAAATGATCAGTAACTGGAGATAATGAGTTAGCAGACTATTGAGAAAGAGTGAAAGACGATAGAGGAAGCACTCCTTTAGCTACGTGCTGTATTGAGCAAATGGTAAGCAAGTAAATAGAAGAATCGGCGACCGCTAGACTACACAAAGTGATGAATGAAGTGAGATTACGTGAGTAAAAAATTATTTAGACTAGAAGGCATCCCTGGAGAGGTCCATGCATTGTGAGCCTTTAAAACTTTTTTTCAGTAAATCAAGTCCCGGTATATCACCTAGAATGGGTTTTTTCAGTGAAGAGGTAAATTCCTGTCTTTCGGATTTTTCTTAGAATGGATGGTCCCTTCGCTCTATTTTGTAGTGATTGAATTATTATTTAACCAATTTGGAGGTTTAATTTAGCTTTTTGAGGTTGTTCTGTTTACCTATAAGCGTAATTATCCCGTGCAACGCCGGGTCCTCTGCTAGTGATAAATAAATATCGCAATTTTTAAACCAAAATAAAAGTCTTTTAACGAGCCACGTTCATTCATAAATTTTGGGGTTCTTTTTTAAAGTACCACCCATTCAATTCTATTTTATTTTGCTTCCTCCTCTGAACAGGTTCAAAAACAGCTGGTTTAGTAGACCCATTATGGTTCATTGGAACTTTCAATGCTAAAATATGGCATGTAATATATCAAACGACTTGAAATGATGTATCATGAATGAATATAACGTAAAATTAATGATAATCTAATTTGATTCCATGGTTCATGTTTTAATGATACCATTATAAAACCATTGGAAACTTTCAATGCTAAGATATGGCATGTAATTACTTATACCTTATATTATCAATAGTTAGTTTGCGTTAGGCAAATTTTAACAATAGCTAGTAGCTAATCATTCCTTCAATGGTACTTGCTTACGTAGAAAAGCTTTGGCAACAGTTTATGAAGAAATAATTGACCCTTACACAGAACGCTTCAACAATTAACGCTTATTTCATTAAATAGGAATGCTTACAAATTAAAGGATTCGTATATGTTCTAATCTATAGAAAATTTACTTTACATTTAACTTTTCAGGTGGTTTTATTCAGTTTGAACTATACATTTCCCTTAGAAGTACGCCTTGCTTAGCAACCAGAGGCTTCCTTAGCAACCTCATCTAATTCTTAACAACGAAAGGCTTTTTTACTAATCAAATGCTTTCCTATTCCTTCTCGAATGCTTTAAAATCCTATCGGTCCTGGGCATTTCAGTTGCCTGGCCTGTTAAATAATTAATTAAATCATGTTGTAATATGTGTATCATTTTCTGTTTTGTTTGTCTGTTAAAAGCTCCATTATTTAATTAAAAATACTGTAATTCTTAGATTACTACTTAAGCTCGTTATAATAGGCGCAATAGAAATTGGGTAGATATCTACTAGATAAATCGGCAATTTGGCATTAATTAGTACGGTCCCCCCCCCCTACAATCTGGTTTAATATATAAAGGCGGTTGGAGGGAGAGGACAGAGAGTAGAGTTCATTTCATTTTTAGGTTGAAAGGCTGCTATAACTAATTTCCTTGCTTCACCTTCTAAAGTTCAGGCCTCAAAACAGACGGTGAAAACGTCATCATTATCAGGCCCAAACAACAGCGCTGTAAACAGAAGGAGGTAATAAAATAAATGATTTCTTTCTTGCGGATTTTTCATGCGCTTAAGAACAACATAGCTCTTAGAATTAGTGATGGGCGATTATTAATTTTAAAATAATCGATTATTAATCGATTACGAGGCTCGACCTATACGAGGCTTAACAAAAATATATTGAAAAACACAGGAACTGTAACTAAATACCATGATTTATTGTGTTTCAATTATCACAAAATATTTTTCAATAATGCATAAAATCAAATTACGAAAATTTATTCTGTAGTTTCTAAGTTATCATATGCAAGTGACGACTGATTAATACATGTAGTTTTTCTAGCCTCTTAGGATTTAAGAAGCTTCGTCTTTTAGTCACTATGCCGCCAGCTTTGGAAAAGAAATGTTCCGCAGGCACGGATGTAGCTGGAACATTCAGATACTTTAAACCAAGCTGACAAACAAATGGCCGGATTTTTCCAATTGCCTTCCACTCTGTTAAGAGATCACACTTGATATCAGAAAGTGGGGCATCTAGGTATGCCTTGAAATTACCACGGATAGCATATGCAGAAGAATCTTTCTTATTCTGACACCTTATACTACATATAGTACTAAAAGACCATATGCTTGTTGGGTCTTCTAGAGGTTGTGGTTGCACTTATACCTGACTGACAATATTGCACCTTGGAAATTTGCTAATGCTTGTCAATTCTTTCTCAACCTGTGAAATAGCACTGGCACAGCACACAGCAGAAGTAAATTCATTATTTTTGAATCGGTTTGGTTTGGTTTGGTTTGTTTGGTATTAACGTCCTTTTCAACTGCTATGGTCATTTCAGGACGGCGTTATAGGGGCCGCAAATTTTGCCTCGCAAGGGTTCTTTAACGTGCAGCCGGCAAACGACTACACGGGACCAACGGCTTTACTTCCCTTCCGAAGGAAGTGCGTGATCTCAGGATTTCCCCCTGAAAAATCCTCGTCGTCCTCGGCCGGGATCGAACCCGCGTACTCGGGCATCAGAGGCGACCACGCAACCGCTGAGCCACCGAGGCCGATTTTTTTGAATCGAGAATACCGTGATTGGCTATCGTAATTAGTCATACATAGCGTGGATTTTTTTTTACACAATCGATAACATAATATTGGAAATAAGGAAATTAAATAATAGCCCAGAAAAATAACCGATAATCCATTCTCCTTTTTTAATCGATTAATCGCCCAGCACTACTAAGAATATTTTGCACAATATTATAAAAATTGCAATTAATATATTTTTAAATAATAATATTAAGGGGGAAAACGATTCTTGCATTGATAAAATTACTTTTGGCTAAGACCACTGTAGTTTGGGCTTAATATTGATGACGTTTCCATCGTCTGTTGTGAGCAGTGTTGGGCAAGATAAAATAAAAACAACATCTAGATTAAGATAAAGATGAGAATTAAATATTTATCTAGATAAGATAATAGATAATATAATTTAATATAATCTAGATAAAGATAAAAGATAAAAACAAATATCTAACAAATTAAGATAAAATTTAGCCTTTATTTAGCCAACTTTTCAAACTATCGACTTATCATGATAAATATCGGAGTTTTTGCGTTAATATGCTGTTTGCGCCACGCTCTTTTCCGATATGTTAGCTGCTCATACATTTATATCGTGGAAATCTAATGTTAATGTCGCACATGAAAAAAGGTTGTTGCGAAGATAGGCTACTCGGTACGTTTACGCTTAGGATTGTGGGTGAAGGAAATGGCGTTGCCTTGCTTTCGAGTTTAGATCTACTCCACCAAAGAACTCAGAAATCACAATGTTTGTTTCGTGCCTGATGAAACGAAATCTTTTCTTTCTCCCCGCTCGTGGTTAATTATTTATTATACATATACAATTTCTTAATTTGTTTTAACGCTTCGAGAAGTGACTTGGAGCTAGAGGAGTGAATTCGAAGCAGCGAAAACATAATGGGTGCTGACGAGAGCAGCAGGATAGCAGAAGATAGTAACGTCACTAACAGACTAACTCTGATTGGCTCCGTTATTTCTGTATCGATCGTAAGTTTGATAAACTTGCACCTCTCGTTAAGCGTCTATTGATATCGGACAGCCTAACCTAACAGCAAATAGCATGGCGCAAACAGACTTTTATCAGCTGTCCAAGTGTTATGATAGCGAATATTTAGAAAATATCACCTATTGCTACAAGAGGTACCTTCAAGAGGTATTTTCTGAGATACAGTCGACTCCGCTTATAAGAACCCAGTTGGGGAAATTGAAAAAAGGCTCTTATAAGCGGAATCGCAGAAGACAAGACAGTTATTTTGAGGAAAAGAAAGTGGCTCTTATAAGCACTTATCTCTTTCATGCGGAACTCAAAGAATTTCTCAACTGATCACATGATTACTTGTGAAATTCAGTGACTTTGTCTAAAAAGGGAAAGCCACGAGCGCATGACATTAATCATGTATGCTGAAGCTGGATACATGTGTCATCTATTTAAGGTCAACCAGATCCTTACAATTTTAGACAAGTTTTTCCAGTAAATTTTTTAAAAACCTTTATAAAAATTATAGAAATTTATGAAATAGATAAGATAAACTAAGCTTAGATAAAGATAAAAGATCACATAATTGAAAGTTTATCTAGATAAGATAAAAAATAAAAACTTTTCATCTAAGATAATTATCTAGATAAATTTATCTAGATAGGTCTCAACACTGGTTGTGAGGCTGTAGTTTAGAAGGTGATGACCCTAGCCCAACTGTCGCCCTATCGGGAGATAGAAACGTGAGTTTCATTTTCAGTATCAATGGAGCCGGAATTGATGTGGCCAGAATTTGATGACATTATGGACTTCGCACGAGTGACGCAACAGTTAGCTCTACCCCTTGGCAACGCGCCATCTTAGTTCTATACATGTTGTTGCTAGGCATTAGATATGCTGATTCTGACACTAGTTTGCATACATAAGTGATCAGAATGTGTGCAATAAAACTATATTTTATCGCTACGTTTTTTATGATGACCCAAAATTAATTTCAAAAGGAGAAAATGAACTCTTCCTATCAATGGCTGTGTGGAACTAAGATGGCGAATCACTAAGGAAGTGAATTCTGTTCGTGCGAAGTCCATACTGCCGAAGTTAGTGTATTCTGCAAAATTTTTAAATAAATCCTTATACTGCAGACAATAATCCTCTTCAACAAATCAAAAATTTGGAAACCCAACATCAAGAAAAGAACATAAAAAATCATAATATTAAGACAATGAACATAATTATAAGCATGCCTCTTTTCCCTATGTTACAAAAAATGTGACTGGACCAACATGAAAATAAAATTATTCGACTAACTAAAAAGGACATGAAATAAATGTCTAGGTGGTGTTGGTTCAGCCGACGTGATCTAAACAAGCCGTGGCAGTGTTTTTTGTGACATCGTGCAAA
This sequence comes from Rhysida immarginata, assembly GCA_023313115.1. NCBI lineage: Eukaryota > Metazoa > Arthropoda > Chilopoda > Scolopendromorpha > Scolopendridae > Rhysida > Rhysida immarginata. The sequence continues at coordinate 1,621,995 of JAHWFO010072220.1, forward strand.
CGGATGGATTTTGTGACGTCATGCAAAAGAGACATTTAAAAACAAAATAAGGATATTAAAATGATTTAACAAAATAAGGATATTAAAATGATTTATTAAAAAAAGTAAATGACCAATGTTTGGCAGTAATACATTTTATTATACTGTATTTACTTATATATCTAAAATATAAAATTCACATTTTCAAAATATCCCATCGATTTTCGTGACATTTCAACAATAGAAGTGACGTAGTTGCATGGCTTTCTGTACATCGCGTCGGCTTCGATCATGGTCATCGAGCTCCACAGAAAAATGAAGCTAAAGTTTCTAGCTCTTGATATTGCGAGAACTCCATTGAAAAATGGCGCTGCAAGTCCCCTTTCGGGAGCTAAAAACTGTAGCTTCATTTTCAGTTTCAATGGAGCCGTAATTAAATTGGGCCAGAATTTGATGATATGATACAGCTGAATTTCGTGTGTTCTGCAAAAATTTAAATAAGTACCAACGGTAATTATTAAACCAACTTGAATGCATTACTTAGCTCACTATTAATGTTGGGCATGAACTACATAAATAAAATAACTGTACATGTTAGAGAATTCCGATCTCGCTAGGTGCCACCTAGATCGCACTCGGGCCACAAGATCTTTTATAGACCTTGTTGGGCCATGTCGACCTATGCGGCACCTAGCAGGATCTGAATCTCTAGATTCTAAACAACGGAAAATGGTTGAAGCTCGATGACCATTTACTTCTACAGACCATGAAGTAAACTACTACCCTGTTCGCACTGGACCTTAATCACGGTTAAGTAACCACGGTTACTAAATCGCGATTAGCTAATCAAGCACTTTCCGTCCGCACTACATCCAAGCGAAATCACGGTTACCAAATATTCGTAATGCTTCATGGGAAAACTTGCAAGGAATAAACATGGCTACGAATCGCCTATTTCTTCTAATGATGCTGCAAGTTCGACGTATGTGATCGTTAAATGCCGAAATCAGCATATGCAGAAACCGAATAGAAATCATTAGAAGGAAACGCAGATTATTGCTGAAGCAAATGGATGGAAGCGATGACGTTAAGATACACTTTTGAAAAGCTACGAAAGCAGTATATCATAGATTTTGGGTTCTGCCAAAATCGGCGACTTGGTGGGATGTAATAGTGCCAAATATGTCAAACGAAGTGTGGAAAGCAAAATTTTCGGTAAGATATAGTCTTACGGTATTTTTTTTAATGTATTTTTTCTATTCATAGTGTTTCCAAGCAGACTTTTCCCCGCATATGTGACACAGTGAGACTTTATTTTGGGAGAAGTGATACTCTTCTACGAAAATGTGTGCCACGTGGAAAACGTGTAGCAATGTATCTGTACACTCTGTCTTTGTCCGGAGAAGTGCGAACTACTGCTCATTTGTTTGGTATAGGAAAAACTGCATTGTTTCAATTTTGTCATCATGTAGTAGGAAATTTTAGAATTACTGAAAACTAACTTGAATCATTCTTTAACTTTTTGAGGTGGTTCTCTTTACCTATGTCTGGAATTCTACCAGGCAACGCCGGGCGTCTCTGCATGAATATATTATATTTCCCCCTAGTGCTGCACAAAATCAGAATGTTATTGACGGATTTTTGAATGACTCGTAGTTCCCACAAGCATATGGTGCATTAGATGGCTGTCATATTAAAGTTTCACTCCAAAGGAATTTGCTGTAGATTACCATTGTTATAAACAAATTTATTACGTTGTTTTACTAGCTGTGTGCGATCATGCATACAGATTTACATACATCCATCAATGTTAGTTCTCCGGGGAAAAATAATGATGCATTAATTTTCAATAACTCAAGCTTACCTAAATTGCTACAGTCAAATGTAATATGTTCATCGGTTTATATTTGTGGTGCTAATGTTGGACCTCTAATACTGGCAGATTCAGCTTTTCCTTTATTGCCTGATTTCATGAAACCATATACTGGTGGACCTTCTCTGGATCAAAAGCTTTCTATAGAACTTCCATGCTTGTAGTGTGCTACTTTCATCACTTCCCGGTTCTGGTGGCGCTAGCTGCTATTTGAAAAGTATATGCACCCTGAGTTGTGTTATTTCTTGTTTTGTTGGTGAATGCTTTTATAACATAACCCAGACATACCACTTCCCTTGCCCTCAACAATTCGATACCATTATCCTTTTCACAACCATCAAACTAATAACAATATCTCCTCAGTTTTAATATCACACATTGTTTTTGATTTCATTGTTTTGTTTTTATTATTATATCTTCTATTATTATAATTTAACTGAAATTTCATTCAAAAGTTTTGAAACTGAAGATGGGATAAAAATCCCGAAAACGTTTTTTAAATACATTTCAATTTTGTCATCTACGTTTCTACGGGTCATCGGACTATCATCATAGATCTTCTTCACCTGTTACTGCGTTCCTTCCTGTGTTTCGTGTAACATTTCTCCACAAGACCTTCTTTTCATCTGTGTTTCGTCCACTTCAACCATTGTATTTCTCCACTGGTGACTTTTATTCAATTGTTTTTATTATTTATTTTTATTTCTATTTCTTTTAATTAAATGGAGTTCTTATTGGCCTACCACTCTCTAAGAGTGAAGGCCTTTGTTTTCGCTTCAGAAACTCAAGTTTGTTTTGCTGAAATAGACTTAAAAACTCATGATTCGTAAAGATATGTTGAAATTTTGAATAAAAAATTTTCCCTCTGTACGCATGTGACCAATTTTGTGCAGCTAACTCCTCTGAGACGGCAAATAGCCGAACCAAATAAAAATTATACATACTTAAAGGGTTCCTTAAATTGTTCCTTAGCGTATATTTTATGTCAATTGGGTAAGCCTTTTTCGAGATATTAATTATTTTCTAAAAATTAAAAAATGGCTGTAGCGTTCAAACGAGCGAACCAAACTCAATAAACTTGACATGTACGTACTCCTCTCATTAAGACGAATTTTCTTTTATAAATGACTTGCTTGGCTGTGATGAGCCGTTTTGGAGTTATTTACTATCCCCTCCCCCAAGACCCCCCTACCGGCAATTTTATTTTTTATTTTTTTATTTTTATTTTATTTTTTTAGAAATTCAGACAATGGGGTTCTTAAACAATACATACATTGACCTTTTTTATGGAAATGGGCTAAGCTTTTATAGAGAAATTAATTTCTTTTTTGAGAAAATGAAGAAATGGCAGAAACATTAATTTCAAAGTACCAAACACAATATAAACGGCATAAAGAGCTTCTTGTTATTGAAAAATACAATTTTCTTTTTGACGTAGAATATGTCGTATGTTTCGATACTGGAATGCCACGCTTAAATCGTGAATATCACGAAAAGTGTTGATCACGAAAACCTTAATAACGTGAAAACTACTAATGATAGAAAAATGAATGATATTACATTCGATAGTATATAAAACAAAGCATGCTTTAGACTTTGACAGATTTCATGCTGACGTCATCGGCTGATGCAATCGAAGTACAAATTTGAGTCAGAAAATCTGCTCTCTGGCGGATATTAATTTAGTTTAGCTCCGGCTTCCTTTGTGATAGCACGACATTTTAGATGTCATTTGTTTTATCATTTTGCACTTTATAAAATAGAATAAAATTAAACCTCAGTATTTAATAGTATCTAAGATTTCGGCCTTCGAATTGTGGAAATTTTGCAAAAATTACAGAATTTCCAAGTTTATGCATAATAAACGCCAGAAAAATTATAGAAAACGTGTGAGATAAACAGATTTAGAGATGGGGAATCCATGAAGACCCAGATGTCCGATGTTGAACGTATACGGGCTCAGCAGGAACGACTGAAAGTTGAGTCGTGGCGCCGCCAAAGTGAACTATAGCCCAATACGAATGCACCAATAACTTCCACTACTCAGTTCGACGCAAATAACATATCTGATGATATAAACGTTTCAACATCGAGTGATAAAATCCAACCCATGCAGGTCTATAGTGAGCCATAACCGTCAACGTTAGCAGCATCTTCATCAAATTCGTTTTATGTACGGAGCGATATACAGGGTGAGGCATTTATATTGAGGCAATTGGATATCTCGGAAACTAAGCATTGCACGAAAAAAATGTCCAAAATCAAAAGTGAATTATTTCGCGGGGGAAATTCATTAGTTAAAAAATTAACCCCCCCCCCTTGTGAGGGGGGCTGGGTGGGGGGTAACTTTGAAATCTTAAATAGGAACCCCTATTTTTACTGGTATATTCAGATTGTACACAATATTTGAGAAATGTTTTATTATCTGTGTTTTTTCAATTGATCCAACCGTTTAGGAGATAGAGGCCCTGAAAGTGTGGAACTTTTAAAATTTTGAATCCAATTTTATCGATGAAGACAAAGAGATAGAGAGTGGGTTTTACAAACATTCCTAGTCTACTTTTTAATGGCCTTTAAGAATCCGAAGTCAGAATTTCAAAAATTCAAAATTTTTTATGCACAAGTAAACTTTTGGGGATAGAGTCTATGCGTGTGTATTGGGTTCAAAACTTTAAAAGTTCCACAGTTTCAGGGCCTCTATCTCCTAAACGGTTGGATCAATTGAAAAAACGCTGATAATCAAACATTTCTCAAATATTGTGTGCAATCTGAATATACCATTAAAATTTGAGGTTCCTATTTAAGATTTCAGTTACTGCCCCCGCCCCCTCTAGTCCCTCCTCACAAGGGAGTGGGGGTAATTTTTTAACTAATGAATTTCTCCCGCGAAATAATTTACTTTTGATTTTGGACATTTTTTCTTACAATGCTTAGTTTCCGAGATATTCAGTTGTCTCAAGATAAATGCCTCACCCTGTATATGCGGCAGTTTGGGACACGGAATTCATATTTCCTTCTATATTCATAAACAATGAATTTGGATATTCGTATAGCCTAATGTTTGTGATAGATTTTGTTTTGAGAAGGACTTGAAGCACCCAGGTAACAGAAGTGTGATATCTTAGCTTCATCACTTTCATCAGTTCTTTGTGAAAGATTTCATCCTGTGTAGAACAAATTTAAAACTATTCAAAATTATGATATAGTTATAGGAGAGTAGGCGTTTTTGCAATTTTTTTGAAATGTAACTCTATAATGAATGTGAACCTATACTGACAGACTGGTCTAACTATAGACGACTGATCAACGCTGATATCAATGATATTTGCATTGTTAAAGCTTTGTACAATGGTGTAGTGAGATCTATACTAGCGAGTGTTTACTCTGAGTGGCCAGATCATTATGACCACCTGATGTTTGTAGGCAAATTGGCTATGATTTCGCGCTGAAGTTGCTAAAGAGCCGGATTAGTGTAAATAAGCAAGTAGGTTGTTTACCACGACATTGGAAGTGATTTGTTTCAGAAGATTATAGGTAAACGACGCGATTTAGCAGCCTTTGATGATTGTTGGCGCTCGGAGCCTTGGAGCTAATATCAGCAAAACGGCTGCATTCGTTAAATGTTCAAGAGCAGCTGCTGTTAAATTGTTACGGACTGGACTGTCTGCCGGAAAACTGGGTCTGAACGTGCCAGTTGTGGCGATCAATGTTCGGGCAGAAAAAAGAGTGGCAAGACTGGTACAAGACAACAGAAGGACAACAGCGCATCAAATTACTGCAGATCTTTATTAGGGATCCTCTCAAATGATCTCTGAACGCACTGTTCGCCATACAATGCATAGTAATAAATATGGGAGCAGAAGGCCACTTCGAACACCTTTGCTATCTGCAGTGAACAAGATAAAACGTCTCCAATTCGCACAGGAACACAAGGATTGAAGAGTTGAGCATCGGAATAAAGTCATGTGGTCTGATGAACCACTTTTTCAGCTGCATCATGCAGATAACTGAATGATAATTTGACGGAAACTGCATGAAAGCATGGACCCCACATGCATGAGTACAATCGTTCAAGCTCGTGGTGGCAGTCATGGTTTAGGGCATATTTTCCTGGCATAATATGGGTCCTTTAATTTGTGTAGAAAAACGTCTGAATATCAGAATATACCTAAATATCTTTGCTGATCAAGTTCATGCAATTGCATGCCACGCTACTCGTATTGTGCAGGAATAGTTTCAAGAACAAACAATTCCTGTGCGTTGTTTGCTGCAAAAAAATTTTTTGGCAACTGAATGTATGCTTTAACCCCTATGTTGATTCGACAATTGAAAATGATAGTAAGGCGAGATTGTTGCGATCGCCACGAACAAGGACGTACCTGGCTTAGGTGGCCCCCATAATGACTAAATCTCAATCCAATTGAGCATTTGTGGGAGAAAGTTGAAAGAGCCATCAGACAGGTGATTCCAAAACAATAAATTTCACACAATAGGACAGTGTTATTCATCAGGCAAAGACTGTTATGACAGCCTATAAGTAGCAGGGAAAGACATCATCTGCCAAGCACAACATTGCCCGAAAGTCGAAGCTCACTGATAGAGACCCGAGGGGTTTGAAGCGGATTTTGGCCAGAAAGCACAAGACAACAACATTCACGGTGTCAGATTCCTCGCATCATCTTTCAACATCTCGTGGAGTAAATGCGAATCGCCGCAGTATTGAAGGCAGAAGGTGGCCCAACGAAGTACTGATGGGGTGATCATAATAATCTGGCCACTCAGTGTATATTCATCCTAAAGTATCGATATCTGATAAGGAAATGTTGTTATTCAGTGCGATAAAGAAATATTCACCAACAACTAGACCAGTCAGTGACAACATGGAGGTGGATACTAATATTGCAATTATGACAGTTAACATTATCAATGTAGATGCTACATTAAATTTATACGCTCTTAGCTTTATGAAGAAACATTTTAATTTAGATTTCAAACCCATCGAATCACCTATTACATTGGCTGGCAGTACTATAAATTTGATGTTTGCGCAAAATATTGGTTCTCGGCTGTTACCATTTCTAACATACTCCTCTTATCATTGACTAGTGATTTGGAAGTTGGAAATGCCATAAAGGTTTGGTTAACAATTTATGATGAATTGCAAGTATATTTTCTGTGTGAACATTTTATATCAGAAATTAAATTTTTTAAATTGTGTTGCAGAAAGTTCTTTCTTTTTCACCATGTGGCCTCAAGATGTATTCTACAATTTAACTAGCGGTCGTGTTCCAACATAGCCCCGTTTTTTTTTTGATTCCGTATCATTATGTCGTGGTAGGCCTGTGCGAATGTACCATTCCGCCATACCAATTTATTTTTTAATTAATATTGGTATATAGAGTGGTAAACATTATATGAAAAGTCAGCAGGGTTTTTTTATAGATATATAACACAAATATTTTTCATTGCTGTTGGCACTGAGTAAATCTATATATATAAAGAAGGATGTTTGTGGGTGGGTTTGTGGGTTTGTTTATTTGTTTCTTATACAAATCTAGTTTTATTCCGATCTTGATGAAATTTTGCATACTTGAGCTTCAAAGCATGAGTAAGGTCACTGTCTACCCCAGATTTCGAAAAAATAATAACTATCGATAAAAATTCTATATTGATGGTTATGGCAAGGCATATTAATGAGAAATATCTCATGACCAAGAACGCAAGGCAAAGTTTGTGCAACAATGCTTATCAACAATGGTATCAACACGCAATTCACACTCTGCACGGACCAAAAATATATATCTCATTACCAACAATGCAAGGAAAAGTATGTACAACAATAGGTATCAATAATGGTATCAACACGCAACGCACCAACACTATGCAAGGATCAACAATATACACTAAGTGGCCAAATTATTATGACCACCCCCTTAATACAGTGTTAGGCAACCTTTCGCTGTTATTACTGCTTGCATTCTTCGGGGCATGGATTCTATGAGATGTTGGTAGGTTGTAGGAGGAATTTGAGACCAACTCTAAAGAACTGCACCTTCCAATTCCTGCAGATTTAATGGTGCTGGATCCCGCTGCCTGATGGCCCGTTCGATCTATCCCACAAATTCTCGATGGGATTGAGATCTGGCGATTGTGCAGGCCAACGAAACAAGGTAAACTCTCCGGCATGTTCTTCGAACCATATGCGGACGATGCCAGCCTTATGACAAGGAGCATTGTCTTGCTGGAAGTATCCATCCACATCAGAGTACACCATTAACATAACGGGATGTACTTGATCTGCGACAATACTTAAACAATCTTGGGCTTATTTTTGCTTGGTAGTCCACTCTCTGTAAACATTAATAACTGCTGCTCTTGAAGACTTCACATATTCAGCTGTTTTGCTGATACTGGTTCCGACACTGCGCGCGCCGACGATCATCCCGCGTTCAAACTCAGTTAAATCACGGTTTTTGCCCATATCGTCGCAAAAAAAAAACAGTGCAACTGATGGTTCACCTCACCTGCATTCCCTTTTTATAGCTATCTAGCCCTCTAGCGGCAGCGCTGTGACGCAATAGCTCATTTGCTTAAAACTGTCAGGTGGTCATAATAATTTGGCCACTCAGTGTATATCTCATGACTAACAATGAAAGGCAAAGTTTGTGCAATATAGATAAGGTTCAATTTGTAACAATGCATGAATTCCTGTTATTCAGGTTTTACTTAAAATTGAGAGTTCTTAGTACTTAACAATTTCTTGAAAATCTTTAGAAATGATCAGTAACTGGAGACAATGGAGAGATAATCGCTATTGAGAAAGAGTGGAAAGACGAAAGAGGAAGCGGTGCTTTAGCCCCGTGCTGTATTGAGCAAATGGTAAGCATATCAATAGAAGAATCGGCGACCACTAGACTACACGCAGAGACGAATGGCCAAGTTCTGCTTCAATTTATCGAGAGTGGGAATTGCAACAACATCAAGGGGAACATCTAAAGTTAGATTACGTGACTAAGAAATTACTTAGGCTAGCAGCGGCATACAAGGAGAGATGCATCCATTGTGAGCATTTAAAATTTTTTTTCGGAATTTTCATTATGAACTTCTACTGTATTAATTCTAAGCATTTTCATGTGTTTATTTTTAAGATAATGCAAAATTTAATCCAAAAAAATAAGTCCGAGCCACGCTAGGGTTATCATCAGATCCAAACATTTCATTAAAATATATTGTGACTATATTTTGTGGGAATGTGTATTACGCGAGGGTTTGATTACTTGAATTTATTTCATGAATGTTATGCAATATTTGTTATTCCTCTCCGGGCACTGGTGATATTTGCCCACGATTTTTTTTTTTACAGAAGTTACGCTTCTTCAGGAGAGGACAGTCCTTCCTGATGTGGGAGGACTTCTTGTAGTACCAGCAGCACTGCCTCTGGCCCTTGTAGAACACGTGAACCTTTTTGTGTGATCAGTGGACAATACTTCTAGTAGTAACAGAATTTCAGATGACCAATGTGTTAACTGTTTTAATCCACTGTCAACTACTAGAACCCAGATATGTAGTGTCACTAATAATTGACATAACCTATCAATTATTGATAATTTCTGTATTTACAAAAAACGAACAAAAATAGATTAATGTGATATAGAATGTAGGGTAATAATAAAGGAAACATGATGGCTTTAAGTGTAACTTCTTAATTTTCAGTAATTGACCTAGCCGTGTCAATTATAGGAACTTGACTGTCAATTTCTAGATCACCCACTTTGATATATATCTTCCAGGCCTTATTCGCCGATTTTTTTTGTTGGTCCTGAATGTTGTCACAGAGACGATCAACAGATAGCCCAGGGCAAGTTATCTTCCAAGAAGAAAACTACTATTGGTATTCTTTTAACTATGATATGAAGTAGCATATGATGAATTGGATGAATTTAGCAAGTAGGAGAACAGCCGTCAAAAATCAAGTTTTTCTATGAACAATTTGTTGGCCAAGATCTGATGATATTGCATTACAGGAAAACACCTTCATTTTCTATGGTCCTTGCACTCTACATGGGAGTAGACTGGTTTTATTTATTATTTCAAAGGGAAAAAAGGTAAATGTGCTATACGAACAAGTTAAGTTTTAAAAAGCACAATTAAAATACGAGCTTTTAAATACTTTACACATTCTTAAAAATGCTCGATTTCAGCAGCTACTTTTGAATGTTGTCAATTTTTTTTGTAAAAATATATAATAAAAGTGTGTAATTAAAATATTGTCAATTACTGGTGAAATTGCCTGTCAACTTCTGGTGCATCAATATCAACTACTGGTGATTCATGCATTAGATAAGTAATCGGAAGACATATTTAAGACTGGTAAAATATGACGAACCGAAATAAGAGGTTGTATGTGGATATTGACAATGAAATAACGACAAAATAACTCTTTAACCACAACAATTTTATAAAACAAAAGAAAATACAAAAGGAAAAAATAAATACATGACCTGTAAACGTTTTTCGATAGCGACGCTATCATCATCAGCAGAAGGCACGGAGCAACACGATGAGAAAAATTGCTTCCGAAAAGTACTTCCAGTATCAGGTTGTATATTTTCAATCTATTATCGTTGTGGTGAAAGAGTTTTTTATTTCTAAGTTTACCAAGAAGTGTTTCGATTGAATTCGACCCAAGAAACAAGGAACAAGATACAAGCTGTTGTGGAAAATCATTCTCAGAAAAGATTTTAAGTCAAAATTATAATTATTATATTGAGTCAAGAATTAAACCCAAAATCTGTCAGCATTTGTTGATTTTAAAATCAAAATATCTCTAATTTATACTTAAAATAAAAATCCCGAACTGCAATAGCTATTGAAAATCACCAAAATCTATTTCAAAGGTCTACACATAAAATAGATACAATTGATTGTAATAATATTTTTTTTTATATCGCCTCAACTTTTTCAACATTGTGAATCGGAGTTAGTATTTATCCTCGTGTACTAAATAGTCTCCAAGCAAACGATTTTCCCCTAAAACCTCAACATTTTAAATTTAAAATACATTTAAAAATGATTTTGGTTTAGAAATTACAAGCGGAGATTTTAAATTGTAATCCTAACAATGCCTACCTGTATTGCCTGCTTAGGAATTCAATTTTGTTCTTCTCTTCATGTATGCTACGATGGATGCCGTGATTATGGAGCAGAATGTTCGATATGTACTCGAACACAAGGCGGTTGTTTTTAGCCTTTCGCAGGTCTGAGATATTTTCTCCCCAAATGTGCATAATCGCCTTGATTTCTTCATCAGACCACTCGGTGCTTCGCTTTTGCTTGGCCGCCATGTTTTTTACTTTCCTGTCTGCTGATGCTAATCGGGATATGACGTCATTACCGTGTTTCCCGAGGCTAACGAGAAATACTGGCTCCGGCACTGAAAAGTCACCTGACCAAGATAGGTGTATTAACAATCCAACCTTCACTGTTTCCAACAAAGGAAAAACTACTGATTGTTAAAATACAACATGGAAGCAATGAAATTTACATTGTTAATAGACCTATCTTGATCAGGTGACTTGTCAGTGCCGGAGCCTATCTTTCTCGTTAGCCTCGCGTGTTTCTGAAACACGGTAGTTAACCGACTCTTAACTGGTTAGGTAACCGAAGCCGGCCGCACAGTTCTGCTTGACCGTGACCAAGATGCAGTGCGGACAGGGTATAAGCGGATGACAATGAATCTTACACCAATAGAGAGGTAAGCTCTCCGAGTTTAAAAAACAAAAATTCCCGCGCACATAGTTGCCGTAATTTGCCGTTAGGAGATTCCAATATGGCTTTCAGAATAGGACGCAAAGGAAAAGAAGGTTCTGAAGTAATTGTATGGCCACCCCGAATTCCGGATTTAACCCCGTGTGACTTCTTCTTGTGGGGATTCATAGGAACACTGCCATTGTGTCTCCAATCACTGATAATCTGCTGGATCTAACCGTATCACCAGGGTGGACATGCCAGTAACCATGACCTCCTCTGTTATTACAGACCTATTCTTAGCGGATAAAAGTGCGTATATGTACTTCATTCTTAAAAGACAGTCGTCAAAGACCCACGTAGTGAGAAAATCACGCCCTTGTTAATTTAATGGACAATTGGGTAATAAGGCTCCACGCTGGCCAAATTTTTATGATATCTGTTTTGAATGAATCAAGGATTAAATTAAAAATTAGATAACTAATTCGTGTTAGTTTCATTCACTCATGTTGGTGTGCTTAAGCGCTCGTGTGGGAAAACCAAGTACTAAATTTTGTATATGGTTTAACAATCGATATCAGCTTTTAAGGTTGGGTCTGAACGTAGCCAACAACAAGTTCCCGGCTACGTTCAGACCCAACATCGTAGATCCCTTCTATAGTTCCCGGCCAACACCTCCTAGACAGAAGGCCTGATAACGGAAACGTCATATATTGTTACATCATCATTAGTCGACCAAATTTAGGGCTTATTATTGGTAGAAATAAGATTAATAATGGTCGACTAATGATATGTTACAATGTATGAACCTTTCCGTTATCAGGCCTTATGTCTAGTAGGTGTTGCCCCGGCGCTGAAAAGTCACCTGACCATACTAGTTGGATTTTAACAATCAATATTTTTTCGTTTGTTGGAAACAATGAAGGATGGATTGTTGGCTGGACTACTATGATCAGGTGACTTTTCCGCGCCGGGGCCTGTCTTTCTCGTTGGCTACGGTCTGAAGCACGGTCTATAGATATAGATGGTCATCGAGCTCCACCGAAAAATGAAGCTAAAATTTCTAGCTCCCGATAGGGCGGGAACTCCATTGAAAAGTGGCGCTGCATTACAATCGGCATTACAACTCCATTGTGCCTGCAGCGCCGCCTTATCGGGAGATAGAAACTTTAGTGTCATTTTCAGTTTCATTGAAATACCTCTATCATAGGTCACAGTCGGCCTAACTACGAAATATGCGGCACCTGGCGCGATCTGATTTCCTCAGCTTCGTGAAACAATGGAAAATGTCGGAAGCTTGATGGCCATTTATATTTGTAGACCGTGGTCTGAGGTAATAATGGAGATCATGCATTAACGAAGTATCTTCTTTTCCTGTGCGTCCTGAATGCCATATTTGTTATAATTATCCCTAATGGTAAACTACGTCAACTATGCGCGCGGGATTATTTTTAAAGAAAACGGCAATTATTTTACCTCTTTATTGCTCTAAAGATTTACTATAATCCATTGATTAGTTTACTTGTTATGAATTTTTGAGATTTTACATGGACTTATAAACACTCCTGTACTTTTCTTATATCCACAGTATTGCTTAAAAATAGTAATGAAATGGACATAAATTTTGAATATTATTGAAAAGCCAATATTTTTATAGTCAGGTTAAGAATCCTAGAGTAAATTTTAATCATACCTTCATATAGCCATTTAATTGCTGAAACTATCGCAGACATTTTAAATTATTATGGGGACGAAAAATTGTTTGAAAAAGAAGGGATTCTCCTCTAGAAATTAAATATTGTGTGAGGCATTATAAAATAAATAATTTATTGAATTTCTGTCCAATCAAGCACTCCTTGTATCATTGTTAATTTTTTTTCTGATAGTAAGTGAATTTTTATCGACAGCAATTTAGCTTTAATCCGGCTAACTATATGAAACTATTTATTGAAAGATAACACCTATATATCACTATAGTATGAGTTGATAAGACTAGATAACGAAATTGAAAAATAAATTAAAGAAGAATGTAAACTAAGAGTAATAAAATACACGTTTAATTTGATTACGTATGTAGATCGTTGTCTAGATTCTTATCGACGGTTGTCCGACACGTAAATTAGCTGCCACCGATTTTTCTACTTTATGTAGAGTATCGTGCGAGGAATTTGAGGTTGTTCCTTTTTTTATTCTTCCATCTAGTGATTTTTTATTCTTCTCATCTAGTGATTTTTAAGAGTCGGATTTCACGGTGAATTGATTTGACAGAAAGAAGGGGAGGGGTGGAAAGACTCAAAGACTGAACAAGTTGAAAAAAAAGAAACTTTTTTCATTATTACCAACCTTGCCATTGCATTTTAATGAAACTCTTGGGTTTTTGAGTTTCATTTTTTAGTAGCGATGACGAGGTGCCATTAATATAATCAGCGTCAAATTTCAACCTAAGTTTTTGTTACACACACGCACATACAAAAAAAAAACTAACGTTTATCTGGTCGTTAAATTTTTTTGGCTTCTCTTTTATTGCAGTGAATTTTGGAGAGAGAGAGAGAGAGAGAGAGAGAGAGAGAGAGAAGAAAAGAAAGAAAGAAAGAGAGAGAGAGAGAGAGAGAGGGATAGAGAGAGAGAGAGAAATGAAAATGAAATTGGGAGGTGGGGAGAAATAAATGCAAACCCAAATGACATCATGGGAATTCGAATTAAACCGCAATGTTTAACAATAGTTTTCAACTTAAACAAGCAAGAAAATTAATGCTCCTCTCAGTGATAAATCTATTTTTTTATGTAGATGCCACGGAGATAGGGAAGTGGTGAGTTCCTGTATAATGAAGGAGAGATTAGATTCTTAGTTTTTTCACACATTTAACATAATAAAATTCTCGTCTCACTGTGACATTTCATATTGAAAGTTCCATAAAATTTTATTGATGACATTGGAGAGTTAGTTCTTCTCTATGTCTATGAATAAATATTATTTAACTATAATTCGAATTGCATATCTTGTTCGAATGGTCGTACGCAGCAGGACACAGTTAATTACTTCGATCTGTCACGCAATGAAACGAAAACCTAATCGCTACAGGTATTCCTTTAATTGAAACCATTAATGGACAATTATAAAATGGAGATCGTGGAACGTAAATTAGAAAAAAATCTCATTAAAATAAAAGCCATCGAATATAATAAATTATAAAGTGAACGTGCAGACAATATAAAACTTGTTTTTAAATATTTTCTATCCCCATGTAAGAAATGTTATTTTCTCAAGAAGATAGATCGCTCCAAAAAGGTTTAAACAGCGTCATGATAGTTATTATAGGTAGCATTGACGTACTTGAAATTCCTGTCATTCAGACACTTGATTAAATCGGACAATCGGAAATGAGAACAAGTCAGGCAACCAAAATGCCCAGAACCGATAGGATTTAAAGCATTCGAGAATGAAAAGGAAAGCATTTGATTTCTAAAGAAGCCTTTCGTTGTTAAAAATTAGATGAGGTCGCTAAGGAAGCCTCTGGTTGGTAAGCAAGGGGAACTTCTAAGGGAAATGTTTAGTTCAAACTGAATAAAACTACCTGAAAAGTTAAAAAAAGAAAGTATCAATTCTCTATAGATTAGAACATATAAGAATCTTTTAATTGTATGCATTCCTATTTAATGAAATAAGCGTTAATTGTTGAAGCGTCCTGTGTTAGGGTCAATTTTTCTTCATAAACTATTGCCAACGCATTCTACGTAAGCATGTACCATTGAAGGAATGATAAGTTACTAGCTATTGTTGTGTATGCGTGTGTATTGAGAAATATTGGATTTTTGAAATTCTGACTTCGGATTCTTAAAGATCATTAAAAAGTAGAATAGGAATGTCTGTA
The DNA here is from genome assembly GCA_023313115.1 of Rhysida immarginata. NCBI lineage: Eukaryota > Metazoa > Arthropoda > Chilopoda > Scolopendromorpha > Scolopendridae > Rhysida > Rhysida immarginata. Next base: position 1,637,466 of record JAHWFO010072220.1, read on the forward strand.
AGACCCACTCTGTATATCTTTGTCTTCATCGATAAAATTATGCCTAACATAAATTAACTGTTGATAATATAAGGCGTAAATAATTATATGCCATATCTTAGCATTGCAAATTACCAATGCTTTCATAATGGTATCATTAAACCACGAATCAAGGAACCAATTTCGATTATCATTAATTTTATGTGATATTCATTCATAAAATTCACACTTCACACGTCATTCAAACTTGTTTGATATATTACATGCCAGATCTTAACATTGAAAGTTCCAATGAACCATAATGATACCATTAAACCACATATCTTTGAACCAATTTGGATTATCATTAATTTTACGTTATATTCGATCATGACACATCATTCCAAGTTGTTTGATATATTACATGGCATATCTGAGCTTTGAAAGTTACAATAAATCTTAATGGTTCCACCAAACCAGGTGCCCTGGATCCAATTTCAACTATCATTACTTTTACGTTATATTCATTCATCTCACATCATTCCAAGATGTTTGATATATTACATGCCATATATTAGCATTGAAAGTTCCACTGGACCCTAATGGCTCCACCAAACCATCTGCTCTGATCCAATTTCGACTATTTTTACTTTTACGTTATAAGAGGGTTGGGGCATAAGTCATGGCAACTGTTTTTTTTCTTTTAGATATGTGAACGGATCACAAACGTATATGTGTTCGTGTGGAAGTTCTGCAGGCATAGTGTGTATGCAGAACAACAGATGGCTCTGTGATAACTGGTAGTAGCGCAGCGAGGGCTGTGAACGTGAGGAGTCAGTTGGTGAGTGTCGTGCGAGATGGAAGTAACCCGTGTTGAGCAGCGCGCTTGCATGAAAATAGCCGTTCTCCGAGAAAGAAATGCGATGGAATGACACAGTGAATTAGTGGAAGCCCTTAGGAATAATGCCCTACCATACGGTACAGTAGCACGGTGGGTAGGAAAGTTTCAGCAAGGACGTGTGTCAACCAGTGATGAGCAACGTTCGGGACGACCAGCAAATGCTGAGGCTGATGGTATTCAGCGCCTCCCACATCGTTGGCAGCGTGTGGTGACAGTAGCAGGGGAATACTTTGAGGATCTTTAGGCCCAGGTTTGTCATGTTAACTTTATGTGTACTGTGTTGTCATTTTTTTGCACCGTGAAGGCCATATTGCCCTGTATACTACCGTAATAAATTAGTGTGTTACGATATTTCAGTGCTATTCATTGCCCACACATGTAGTTAACACCTTGTCCTTTCGTCTGTATATGTCACATTTTCCAACCGGACTGGAATCTTCAAGAAAAAAAATAGTTGCCATGACTTTTGCCCCAACCCTCGTATTCATTCATGTCACATCATTCCAAGTTCTTTGATATATTACATGCCATATCTGAGCTTTGAAAGTTCCAATGAACCATAATGTTTCCATTAAGCCACATATCATTGAACAAATTTCGATTATCATTAAGTTTACGATAAATTCATTCATGACACATCATTCCAGGTTGTTTGATATATTACATGCCATATCTGAGCTTTGAAAATTGTCACTGAACCATAATGGTTCCATGAAACCACATTCAATTGACCTATTTCGACTATCATTAATTTTACGTTAATATTCAACCATGATATGTTATTCCAAGCTGTTTATTATAATAAATGCCATATCTTAGCACTGAAAGTTTCCAGTGGACCATAATAGTACCACTAAACCACAGACCATTGAACCACTTTTGACTGTTATTGACCATCAAGGAAGACCATCACATATCTTCACTTGATTCACAAGCCTTTTCTCTGCTTTAGCTATGGAATGCCAATGGAGGAGCGCATTTGGCAGTACTCAGGCCACTTATGTAAGGTTGTTGCAAAAGTTTTTTCCGGATTTTTATTCCAACACAAAAACGATTGAACTTGAATGACAGATTCGGCTCATGCAGATGCCGGGCAATGGTTGAAAAGTGAATCTTGAACTGTTCTGCGAGTTCCCTCGTTGTTACATTGTGATCTTCATCAATTGCTTGGCGTAGATCACCATCTGAAATCAAGATTGGCCGACCAGAGAGGTCCATCTTGAAGAGTGCTGTCTCCGCGTCTGAACCGGCGATACCATTCTTCTTTTGTACGTAAACTTACAGTGCCATCACCTAAACGTTGGCAAATGTTTCGGTGACATTGCGCAGCACTGATCTTTCCAGAATACTCGTAGATTATTGCTCGAATATGCTCGCGTGAAAGGTCCATTTCAGACCGTTGGTGGCACTCACAGATGTATGGTCAGAAAGCTGATTCTTGGATGTAATATAGCAAAGATATTCAGGAATCGAATGCAATAATTTGTTTTAAAAAATATGAACACCCCCTTCGGAAAATGAGCCCTTCTTGGGCACGGGTTCTAGAACCAGAAGAAACTTTTGCAACAACCTGATACATGGAATTGTATAGTGAAAAACGTGATCCCCTATATTATTTGTGACCTTTTGAACCGGAAGTAGTTCACCGATTTTTTCCACCAACGAACTCAGTCTTTCGTTTTTCCTAAATTGTCGAATGACGAAAACGGAAGTCGAAAATTCGGAAGCTTTCGAAAGCTAGAGCACCAACAGACAGACAGACAGACGGACAGACGGTTGGACGGACGCACATTGTGAAAACATAAGTACCTATCGATCCTAAAAATAGCAAAACCTGTTGTTTTTAAATTGCAAAAATAAAACGAATTTACTTCCCTTTGATCTTAGTACTTTCGTATTGCACATAAGACAGTGTGATAACCTTAACCGAACACCAAAGTAGTGCTTGGCAAATTGATACATACGGAAACAGTGGTAATTCTGACGTTATAAAATAATCGTTGCACCGATAACTGCAAGTATTTGACAATTAAATAGCTTTTTAGCTTTTTCTATTTGATGACTTGCGTCAGTGTTATTCTCTGCAACAGTGGCGGCTCGTAACTAAAATTTCTGGGGGTGCTGTGTCAGAAAATTGTAATTTTTACGAACATTAAGCTTAAGGATTATATTAAATACATGTATATAGAAAGTATTAAAGAAAAAAGGCATGTTATATTGAATGTTATCGATATCAAAAGTGAAACTATGGTGCTGCAGATCCGCAGTGCCAGAGAGCAATAATGGGGAGGAGGAGAGGCGACGCTCCTTCATTTGCATTAGGAAAAAAATGAAAGCCTGGTGGCGCCCTCGGACATCAAATGCATAAAATCCATCTAAATTACTATAGAAAATAGGCAATTTTATGTCCGCAAAAACACCGCGGAAAATTAAGAGATTTTTCTGAGCACAAGATAAAAGAGTCTAATTTTATATAAAAATAAAATAAAAATTTACTTAAAACAAGTCAGGCAACGGAAATGCCCAGGACCGATAGGATTTTAAAGCATTCGAGGAAAGCATTTTATTTCCAAAGAAGCCTTTCGTTCTTAAGAATTAGATGAGGTTGCTAAGGAAGCCTCTGGTTGCTAAGCAAGGCGTACTTCTAAGGGAAATGTATAGTTCAAACTGAAAAAAACTATGATGAAAGATCGATGATTCGTAACACTTGGATGACTAACTTGAAATATATTTAACGTTTTCGGGATTTTTTCCCATCTTCAGTATTAAAGTTTTTCCTCCATTCATTCAAAAAACTTTATTACTGAAGATGGGAAAAAATCCCGAAAACGTTGAATAAAACTACCTCAGAAGTTAAATGGAGAAAGTAGTAATTCTCTATCGATTAGAGCATATACTAATTCTTTAATTTGTAAGCATTCCTATTTAATGAAATCTGTGTAAGCGTCAATTTTTTCTTCAAAAACTATTGCAAACGCTTTTCTACGTAAGCTTGTACTATTGAAGGGATGATTTGCTATTAGTTATTGTTAAAAGTTGCCTAACACTAACTGTTGATGATATCAGGCGTAAGTAATTACTTGCTATATCTTAGCATTGAAAGTTTCCAGTGGCTTCATAATGATATCATTAAAACACGAATCATGAAACCAATTTCGATTATCATTAATTTTACGTTATATTCATCCATGACACGTCATTCCAAGTTGTTGGATATATTACATGCCATATTTTAGTATTGAAAAGTCCAATGAACCATAATGGTTCCACGAAACCAGGTGCCTTTGAACCAATTTCGACTATCATTAATTTTACGTTATATTCATCCATGACACATCATTCCAAGTTGTTTGATATATTACATGCTGTATCTTAGCATTGAAAGTTTACAATGAACCATAATGGTTCCATGAAATCAACAAACCATTGAACCTATTTCGACTATCACTAATTTTACGTTAATATTCAACCATGATATGTTATTCTAGGCTGTTTGATATAATCACGGCCTGCTAGAAACTACCAGGCTTGAACATGACGTTAATAATGTATTGTTGAAGCACTAAGATTGTGATGTTAAACTAACTTCTCTAATAGCACTACCAGTTTGACGTAACAAAGTTTTATCTTTTCCATGTTCAGGCGTGGTAGTTTCTAGAAGGCCATGATATAATACATGCCATATCTTAGCATTGAAAGTTTCCAGTGGACCATAATGGTACCACTAAACCACATACCCTTGAACCAGTTTTGGCTGATATTGACCATCAAGGAAGACCATCACGTGTCTTTACTTAATTCACAAGCCTTTTCTCTGCTTTAGGTATGGAATGCCAAAGAGAGAACAGCATTTGGCAGTGCACAGGCAATTTATATTATTATTATCCCCTATATTATTTGTGACCTTTTGACCCGGAAGTATTTCACCGATTTTTTCCACCAACGAACTCAGTCTTTCGTTTTCCCTAAGTTGTCGAATGGCGAAAACAGAAGTCTAAAATTCGGATGCGTTCAAACGCTAGAGCACCAAAGATAGACAGACGGACGGACGGACGCACATTGTGAAAACATAAACACCTATCGGTCCTAATAATTAATTTTTGATAATTGATTGAAATGTTGGCTTCTGCTATAAGATCTTGCAGTGAAACATTTTCTTCCCCATCAACTGCTTTTCATGACAAAGGGATTGTATCTTAAATTAAAGACTTAGTAAAAATATTATACAGGGTGATTTAGAAAAGTAGGTCAAGAATGAAATACCATGTACAGTTTGTAGTGGGGAACAATATTTTTTCTATAAACATAGGTTCGGAAATGCATATTTACAGAGATACTGCAACTTGTACGAGGTAGGAATGGATGTGCGTTACCCGGACGTTAAGGGTAGGGTCTATGTAAATTAGGATTAAACATGTAAATTGTTCGTGTTCTCTTCTTTAAAAGAGAGGAAACAAAACATGTAACTCCATTGTCGTACAATAGACTGCTTGACTAATGCGGAGCTGGCGGACATGCATCTCGTCTACGGCGAGGCACAGGGTAATACAACACAAGTCGACAATCCCGATGACCTTGTAGAAAATTGTTATAGCGTGCGGAGAAGTCAGTGATTCTCCGGATATCCTCATCAGAGTTCGCGAGAAACTCGTCCGCAGTAAAGCCATAGAATAACATAGAATGGACAGCTCAGCAGTTCGATGGTAGTGACCTTGAAGCAGCGCTCCTAACGGATGGGTGGAATCTGCCTGCTGATTAACCTGCATTTCTATGGAGCATACTACGACTTTTTCTAGATTTTTAATTATTTCTCGGTCTGTAATTAACGGAAACCGCCAAGATCACATGGAAGCTTGAAATGAATGACATGTAATCTATCGGCGAAAAGAAAAAAATTTTTTCTACTGAGGAAAAATAGATATTCGCCTAATTAAATGCACTTGAGTAACTTGCTTGACAATCAGCTGACTGGCTGTTAAAAGTTTACAGCATTTAGACTTTGAAAATGTATTAATATATTTTTCGCAATATAGTAATTTCACTTCAAACTAATCTAATTTCAACTACTTTAATTTGACTTACTTTAATTTGTTTTTATTCAAAAAGTGATAAGCAAAATAAGTGACAAAAGCCATTAGATAACATAGCCTGTCCAACATAGCCCAATATCGCAGATAACCTAACTTTCTGCTTAGCTACTTCAAAACGTGTACCCATGTCGGCCGCCATTTTGATTTGTTGGTGCTGCCATCTCTAGGCCACTAAAACCGCCACATTATCGAAGATTTGATTCCGATGTTACTGAAATAACTTCACTGAGTCTGCCAGTAGCAATTGAAATTATCGTTTTTGCAATTGAAACTACATGTATTTTGTTTTGTGTTGCAATTGAAACTATGTTCATTTAACGCTGTTTTTGCAATTGAATATTGTACTGAAAATGACACTAAGAAAAGCATCGATGTTTTGATTCGATGTTGCATTCCCTATATCCTTATAGTTTAAACATTTCACTTAGGTCATCAGAAAATACGCTTTGAATCGCTGCTCATCTTACATTAATGCCTTCGAGATATTAGGCCTCTGCAAAGACCGACAAATGAGGGCGCAACACGTACGTTTGTTTCTGATTGGTCGGAGGAATTCGAGAATTAGCTGCTAGTCTAATATTTCATATCGTTGTCTGCTACCAAATCCGCCATTGTGTGCCCAGTTGGCCCTATCAAGTGAGTTACGCTTCCTCTAAAATTCGGCTTAAATGCATCCTTTTCGCAAATTTTCTTATTATTACCGTCTGGAAATATAACTGACAATCACTAAATTCGATAACTATTGATTTTTCTTTAAAGTTTGTTTTCAATTAAAATTTTTTATATAAAAAAATGATAACGTTGAGGCAGTTTAATGATAACCAGATTAGGTTTTTAGTTATTTTCACTTTATTTATTTATCCTTAATAAACGACTTACATGTAATTAAATTTTAAAAAAACAGTGTGTGTAGTTTTTGTAATTTTATTTATCAAAATATAATTTTATAAATTTTTATTAAAATATAACTTAATAAACTTTTATCAAATTAATTTTTATATTTATATCAAAAATTTCACTGTACTAATTTTAATTTTATTAAATTATAAAAATTATTTGAAAAAAGTATAATTATAATTATAAAAATATCAAATAAAATTTAATAAAATAGGAACTATTAAATTTAAGTTTTTGATTTAAAAATAAAAATTAATTTGATAATTATATTTTGATAGAAAATTTTAAAAATTTTATTTTGGAAAAACTATCCTTTGATTACAAAAAAAAAAAATTACAAAAAAATAACTACACATGCAATGTATTTTTGAAATGTATTCATTTATGGTGGTTTATAATATTGCCGTAAAAAATCTACCCAAAACTTATAGTTAAAATTTTCTATATTTTTTTTTTTCACCCAAATAGCAAATTTTCGTTATTCAATTTCATACGTTATATTCAAGTTTAATGATGAGTGATAATTATCTTTGCTAAAATAAGATGAAAATAACGTGGACGTTTTATTTCAAGTTTTGCCTCCACATTTCTCAGACAGTTTAACCTTGTTATATTGAATTGTATTTTCTTAAAAAGAACTATATTCAACAAAAAATTATATTTTCTGATCGTCTGAGAATTGCACAATGCAACATTTCTAAAATATTCGGTGAATATAAACGTACTTGCTTCTTATTACTTCTTCGGATATTTTGACGAATTTATTAACCTCCAAGGAGCATAGATTGAAGGATCCTGAAATTTTGCTTATTCGGATTAAAATTTAGGACCAATCAACGAGTATTTCATTAAAAATTTAATCTAAATTGCATCTTCCACATGCATTTCAAGGTATCAATTGCTGCGTTTGGGCCAACAATGGCTGACAAACTCACGTGACAGCGTTCTACCAATCAACAGCTGCGGGCGGCGCGGAAAAGGTTTGCATTATCAGGCTCAGGGTCGGCATTTTGAACACCTACTGTAGTGTCATTCCTATCTCGTACAAGTTGCATTATCTCTGTAAGGATGCATTTCTGGACCCATGTTTATAGGAAAAATTTTGTTCCCAGCTACAAACAGTACATTCACCCAGCTACAGAATGTTATTTCATTCTTGACCTACCTTTCTGAATCACCCTGTATTTAACAAAGTCTTATATATGGTGCTAAATTTTAAATTTTATATATTGGATTTTAAAATTTTATATTTTGTACTAACTTTTCAATTTTGAATATTGTATTAGACTTGTTTTTTTTTTGTTGAAACTGAATAAAGAAATTTAGTAATAATACTCGTGTTGACTCTAATTAGGACCGATACGTACTCATATTTTCACAATGTGCGCCCGTCCGTCTGTCCGTCCGTTTGTCCGTCTGTCTGTCTGTCTGTTGGTGCTCTAGCATTCGAACGCTTCCGAATTTTCAACTTCCGTTTTCGCCATTCGACAACTTACGGAAATCGGAAGACTGAGTTCGTTGGTGGAAAAAATCGGTGAACTACTTCCAGTTCAAAAGGTCAAAAATAATATAGGGGACAACGTTTTTCACTATACAATTCCTTGTATAAATGGCCTGTGCATTGCCAAATGCTCTTCACCTTTTGGCATTCCACAGCTAAAGCAGAGAAAAGGCTTGTGAATTAAGTGAAGACACGTGATCGTCTTCCTTGATGGTCAATATCAGTCTTCCTTGATGGTTCAAGGGTATGTGGTTGAGTGGTACCATTAAGGTCAACTGGAAACTTTCAATGCTAACATATGGCATGTAGTGTATCAAACAGTTTGAAATAACACGTCATGATGGAATATTAACGTAAAATTAATGATAGTCGACATAGGTTCAATGGTATGTGGTTTCATGGAAACAGTATGGATCAGGGGGAAACTTTCAAAGCTCAGACTTGGCATGTAATATATCAAACAACTTGTAATGATGTGTAATGAATGAATAATTCTAAAATTAATGATAGTCGAAATTGGTTCAAAGGAACCTGGATATTTTAGAACTATTATGGTTCATTGGAACTTTCAATGCTAAAATATAGCATGTAATATATCAAACGACTTGGAATGACGTGCCATCAATGAATGTAACGTAAGATTGTTGGTAGTCGAAATATGTGCCATTATGCGTTTTTTAAAGATACCATTATTGAACCATTGGAAACCTTTAATGCTAAGATATGGCATGCAATTACTTACGTTTTTTATTATCAAGAATTAATTAGTGTTCGGCAAATTTTAACAATTGCTAGTATCTAATCGTTCGCTTCAATAGTACATGGTTACGTGGTTTATGAAGAAAGAATTCATCCATACACAGAACGATTCAACAATTAATGCTTATTTCATTAAACTTGAATGCTTACAAGTTAAAGGATTCTTATATGTTCTAATCTATAGAGAATTGCTACGTTCTGCATTAAACTTTTCAGATAGTTTTAATCAGTTTGAACTATGCATTTCTCTTAGAAGTATGCCTTGCTCAGCAATCAGAGGCTTCCTTAGCAACCTCATCTAATCTTAACAACCAAAGACTTCTTTAGAAATCAAAATACTTTCCTTTTTATTCTCGAATGCCTTAAAATCCTATTGGTCCTGGACATTTCGGTTGCCTGACTTGTTTAGTAATAATATTGACTCTAATTTAGAAACAATATTGAACTGACTAAGGAAATTTAGTAATAATATTGAAAACGTACAGAAAACGTTGTTTTTTCACTCCTGTTTTTAGGTTGTTGATCCACTCCAGCTACTCAGCCAATTTCTTGAAATTAGTTTAACCTTATTGGTTTGTTTTTACCTTATTTTTATATTTATATTCTGTTCGTTAGGATTTTAAAATATAGCGAATTAGGTGTAATTTGAATTTTCAACAAAAATCTCACGAGCAAAACTGCTCATTCAATTTTGGCAGATTTTGTAGATTTGGTGAATTTTGTAAATTATTTTTGTAAATTTAAAAAAATGGGAGTTTTTTTCTTTAATTTTTTTCCTCTTAAGAATCGGAACTTCGTTTTTGTTATTAATCTAATCATATTCATATATCTTAAAGAGTTTTGTGACTTCTAAGATTATGTACACAAAAATTAGTACAAGAAACACATTACGGACTGTAGGATTGTTTTATTTTTACACAGTTTCTTTCATTGCTTCTGCTTCGTTCAAATCTTGCAAACAATTTTTAAACCATTTTCCGTTGTTCAAACGACTCCAAATTTGGCACAGTGATTCATTTACGATGACAATACAAAGTTGCAGTAGTATTGTTTAAAAATTTAGAAGTAGCATTTGTAAAACATTTTGAACTGTCAAAACATCTATCCTGTTTGTTGAAACGTTATGAAAGCGTCGTGAAAATAGACATTAGTAATTTCATCTCAAATTCTACGGTGCAGGGCCGTACCCAAAATTTTTTTTCGGGGGGGGGGGGGGCTGAGGAAGGCTGGCCCAATCCTGCTTGTGTAGGGGGGTTCCCCCATGTGGCAGATTTAGTTGATGCGGTGGCCAATTTTGGGGAGGGGGGGGGGCTGCAGTCCCCTCAACCCCCCTCTGGGTACGGTCTTGCTACGGTGTGTAATGTAACTTTAGATGTGATTGTTAGACACTAATTTGTTAGACTGTTTTCTATAATGCGTGTGAGACACTGTGAAACTCCTTAATAGAGGATGTCTACTGCTAATTACAAAAGTAAATACCAGCCAAAAAAGTGAAAAAAAAAATTAGATTACTAATAAATTTAAGTTTTTAAGTTGGTTAAAACATTCTAATTGTAATTTTAAAAAATTGCAAACAACCTTTGATTTTTAAATTTTAAACTTATTGACTATTTTTAGTATTGTATTACCTATAGAAGAAATCCTGAAAGATCATTTAACTTTTCATAAGCTTTTACTATTCGTCCATAGTTAATTTCTGGCTCATTTCTTTGAAATAATTTTTTTTTTATAATATTTGCTAATTACTTTTGCTATATTGCGATAATATATCATTGGTTGTAAAAATTTGTGAGTTTTATTTAAAAATTTAATAATCAGTACAATTTTAAAATTACATTTGTATTTTACAATTCAGTATGGACAGGAGAACATAAAGGAGTATGTAAACTTTTATTCTGTTTTAATTTTTTATGTCAAATAATGATATAAAAATAACAAGCTGTTAATAAAACCAATATTGTTTATTATTTTAACATTTTAATTATTTTTTTCTTTTTTTAATCAGCAAAAAAGGTAACGGTAAACACTGTTCTCTATGAGAGCTAAGCAGACGCATTTAGCCCTTTACGCACCTAACGTTTGGTGCGCTACAGTGCAAAACTGATCGACGGTTTTATATTCTATGAGTGTCGCCTCTCTCCATTATTGCTCTCTGGCACGAGTCTATGCACGAGCTATAGTGACTAGAAGAATACGGAGACGTTCAAGAAATACGTCACGCTCTTAGGGGGGGAGGGGGGGTATGAAAAGTGACACAGTGTGACATGGGGGTAGTGGGAGCTTTACTTAAGTGTGACGTTTCAACAATAATTTTCAAAAATTCAATTTCTTTCATATTGAAGTTATTTTTTTTTGTGCTTATGCCCCAATTATTGACAGGTACTTGTGCTTATGTCCCGATGATGAAGTTACTTCGAAACGCGTTGGCTTATTAAATCTCTACCGTTTTGCTACTCCTGGACCGTTTTTCTATTTGATATTTTTTATTACGAGGGGCGATTGATAATAAGGTCTCCATGGCTGTAACTTTTTCATTTGTTAACGATTTTCAAAATTCTTTTTGTATCTTATACTCACATTTGTCCTCTATGTAATGCACTATTCACTTTTCGACTTAGTCCCCATTCCTTTCCAAGCATTGCGCCAACGCGTGACTAGTTGGGTGAACCCGTCGGAGAGGAATTCCGGAGTTGTTGTCGACACCAGGATTGAATGACAGCGTTTTCCTCGCCGTCAGAACCAACTCATGTCCCTTAAGGGGCTCTTTCTTCTTTGGGAAGTGGTGAAAGTCGCAATGTGCAAAGTCTTTCATTTTTGAACTGCAATTTTTCATCTTTGAACTGTAAGCGCTGCAACGCCTCGTGTGCGGGCGGACGTTATCGTACTCCAGAAGAGGGTCCAAAGCTGCCATTCAATTCTGGTGTCGACAACAACTCCGGAATTCCTCTCCGACGGGTTCACCCAACTAGTCACGCGTTGGCGCAATGCGTGGAAAGGGATGGGGACTATGTCGAAAAGCGAATAGTGCATTACATAGAGGACAAATGTGAGTATAAGATACAAAAAGAATTTTGAAAATCGTTTAACAAATAAAAAAGTTACCTTATTTATCAATCGCCCCTCGCATTTTACATTATTTTATTTTATTATTTTCCTTTCAAATGGAAAATGAGATCTTCTGACCCTATTGTGAATCTATTGTTGGAAAGCTCATTGTTGTTCTCCAAGAAAGCACCCTAAGGCCAGGCGCGCACTGAGATGGTAAGCAAGTGGCGTGGGAGTGGAGTGGCAAGTGGAATTTTTAAACCTATGTAAACAAATGCGAACGCGCATATCAAGCTGGAGTGGCGGTGGTGAAGTGGATGGAAGTGGAGTGGAAGTGGCGTGGCGCCAGTCTGGTGCCACTCGTCTCCGACGTTTAATTTTCGAGTGGCATGCAACTTCGCGGTCACTTGCCAGTACACATTCAAATAGGCAGAATGCGAAACAGCAGTGTTATCATGATAAATTTGTGTCTTTCTTTCGAAGCACAGGACATAGTATTTCAAGTAATTTGCAAAATGTTACTTTCTTCGTTCGGTAAAAAAGTTTGAATTTATCGTCGTTTAAATTTGAATCATGTCTATGTACGTTGTATGTTCCTTTTTTTTTGCCAAAGAGGGTGAATCCAAGGACGCTTTTTTCTGCGATGATTTTGTGTATTAAAATTAGCAAGTTGCACAAATAACAGAGCATCTTCATCTTCTGAGGACGACATACTAAGAGGCAAGATGGTGGCATGATATGATACTTGCCACTTCAGTGCGCGTTAAACCACTTCGACATCACTTCGTCACCACTTCACTCCCACGCCACCTTGTTGTCACGCACCACTTCCTAACCACACCGCTGCCACGCCATTGCCACGCCATCTCAGTGCGCGCCATGCCTTAGATTTATATTGTCCCAGCCTTAAATTAATTAAACAAAAACTGTGGAATGAAACAACCATCGCTGAAGATGGCTACTTTAATTCTCTCTGTGGATTAGAGGTTCCTCCCTTTTTGGTCAGCTTTAAAGGCCAGCTACAGAAAGATGCTGCGTATATGTGGACTCTATCATGCTTCCGTCCAATCTAAATAACAACATGAAGCAAAATACAGGGAGAAAAGAGATGCTGCCGTTTTTAATTTTCACAGTGGCACAGTAAAGGGGATCCACAAAAGAATATATCAAATTTGAAAGGCTATATCTCGGCAAGGAAACAACTTATATCGACATTCTGCTTATCGTCGTGAAGGGGACATTCTGAAGTTTTGTTTCATTGGTAAGAGATGTTGCTAAATGCTTAAATACGATAAAATTTATTCGGTGACATATATCGAACCAGTCCTCCAAAAAAGATGGAAGGATACACTGGTTTCGCCAGTTCACTGAGGAAGGGTGCCATTGCCAAGCAGGGTTTTTCCCAGGCCCTTTTGAACGGGCGCGCCGCCCAGCTGATTTTGGTGACCGTCCGGCTGAACACACGAAAAACTGCACACCACTGCATAATATTTTATTTGTTTTTAATTTTTATCCGCCCGGCTATTTTTATCTTTCCACCCACCTGATAAAATTTTCTGGGGGAGAACACTGCAAAGGCAAAAATCCTGGAAGGCCACGAGCCTCGGAAAAGAATATCCAACTTATTAATTTGACTAACTGTGTAGGATGTAATTATTGTAAATGCAAAATGTAAATGAATGAGAACATGCTACCATAAAATCAATGTATCGTTTCCCACTTGTTTTGCAGCGGCAAGGCAATGAAATTCATTGCACAGTATTTAAAAATCTTTCCCAAACTATGTTAAAGCTATGCCCAAAAGTTTGACATTCATTGGTTCATGGTTGGAGAGATATCAAGAATATATACACACAGGCTTTTATTCATATACAGGGTGTCATATAAGTTCACGAATTCAGCAGTGGAGGACATGCATCGAAATGTGTTTTCAAAACAATGGTAGCCAAGTAGAGCATATTATACAGGGTGATTCAAATCGTGTGTAAAATAATTTAAGGGGGTATTATACAGGTCAAGGTAAACACAAAAAGTCCTATGAACATGGGTCCGAATTTTAACGATAACTGAGATATGAACAGAAATAAAAATGCCGTCACCAAGATCAACAAATTATTAATTTAGGTTCTGTAAAGCCTAGATTAATGAAATTTGGAGGAATAACAGGGTAAATAAGACTATATATACCGTTAAAATTTGATCGAATTCCAACGAGAAGTTTCCGAGTTACGCAGTCAAAATTGTAATAAGTGCTGGTTAGTACTCATAAGTGATCACGTGTTATCATGTTGAATGAGTAACTCGGATACTTCCTGTTGGAATTTCATCAAATGTTAACGGTACACACAGTCTTAAGAATAAAGAATAAAAACACTCTTTGACCACAACAGAAATAAATTTGGAAAAATATGACCTGGAAGCGCTTTTCGAGGGCGAAGCTCTCATCATTCAGCAGATTCAGGGAGTAAAATGGGAAAATCCGATGATACTGATTGAAGTAAAGGGGGGACGAGTATTTAAAGCGAAAACAAGCCAATCATAGAATTAAGTCAAAAAACAGAGAAAGAAAAATTCAATGATTGGTTAAGCCGACCCACCATTGAATTAATTGGGAGTCACTGATTGGGCCCCCATCAGAATTAAGTAAATTATTGCTGTCGGTTGATTGAATGGCCATACTCTCGAAAGCGTCCAGCAGTCTCTTTTTGTTTATTGATTTTACAAGCTTCAAATTGTTTATGGAGACGTCATGTCCTGTGTCTAGGGAATGTTTGGCGACGGCGGAGAGGTTGTTTTGTGTGGCGCAGATGATCCTTGAAACGAGTTAAAATGCTACGAGAAGTTTGACCTTTGTAAATCTTCGGACATTGGGGGCATTGTACTTCATAGACACCAGATTTCTGAAGCTGGGGAACCTTGTCCTTAGGATTGCCTAGTAAGAATTTTACTTGGTTTGGGTTCCTAAAACAAAGGGAAAAGTTGTGTAGTTTAAAAACTGAATTAAGACCTTTAATCAGTTGTTTATTATAAGGTAAGGAGATGGTCCTTCTATTTTCTTTAGATTTTCGAAGGGTAGTGATGTCCGTAATAAATTTGTTAAATTTCCTTTTCCTAAGAAGGTCTGTGATAGTGTTGGGGCTGTAGCCATTCTTAGAGGCAATTTTCTTTATCATGGAAATTTCTTTTCTAAAAACCGTGGCACCTAAAGAAAGATTAATAGCTCGGTCTATCATTGAAATAAAAGTGGACATTTTTTTTAGTTCCACGGGTGGCTAGAATCGGATGTAATAAAATTGAGTTGATTGGAGGGTTTGCGGAACACATCAAACGCTAAGGAATCTCGATTTCTTAAAATGAAAATATCAAGGAAGGCTAATTTACCGTCGACTTCTTTTTCAAAGGTAAATTGAATGGTAGGGAAGAAACCATTAATATATTCAATAAATTTATCTAATTCACAAACACTGGTATCGAAAATAGCGAAAACATCATCAACATAACGGTATCAGACTTCGGGAAAGTAGTGATTCGAATTCTTGAAAATGCTTTCGAAAGATTTTAGGAAAATGTCCGCCAAAATTGGGCTGAGACATGACCCCATAGGAGTACCGTTATTCATTTTGTTTATTTGCCCTGTATTTAGAAATATATTATTATTTACACAAAATCTTGTTAATCTTAGATATTCATCAATCTTGACCTTAGGTACCTTGTTTTTAGCCAAAATTTCTTTGAGAAAGTCAAATGTTTCGGGGATAAGGACATTGGGAAACAGTGAGACCACATCAAAAGACACTAAATTAACTTTATGCTTATTATCAATAATTCTTGGAAACGAACGTTCAGTCATCGCATTATCAGCATCTCAGTTTCCAAAATATAATTAAAATGTATTTTTAGGAAATGTTTGGATCTGCTGTGCTACCAAATAAGCTAAGTGATAACCGCGGCGTGGCTCGGACTTTTTTTTTGAAATAAATTTTGAAATATCTTAAAAATAAACACATGAAAACGCTTAGAATTAAAACAGTAAAAATTCTTAATGGAAATTTGAAAAAAAAAATTTTAAAGGCTCACAATGGATGGACCTCTCCAAGGATGCCACTGCTAGTCTAAATAATTTCTTACTCACGTAATCTTAATTTAGATTACAATTTATGTTGTTGGAATTCCCTTTCTTCTCTCGATGTCTTGAATCAAAACTTGGCCATTCATCTCTTTGTGCAGTCTAGCGATCGCCGATTCTTCTATTGACATTGTTAAATCATCATAAATAAGGCATTGTTATTCGTATTTCTACCAATAATAAGCCATAAATTTGCCCTAACTATGATGATGCAACAATGTATTATTTTTCGTCGCAAAGGCCTTCTCTCTCGGTGGTTACGGTTATCCCCGCTGAGTATTGTAGCTTGCATTGAATTAAGCATTGAATTATTCGGAATTGGCTGTTGTACTGTTTAATACCTAAACCGTTCAACCTAATGGCCGTCGACCCTACAATTTACCGACAACTTTGGACGTTGCTGTGGTTTTTTTTATCTGGCAGGGAGTCAGTGCATATTGTGATATTATTTTTCGCCGGCGCACAGAAAGTAGAGTTCGTTGGATTTTAGAAAATCACCCATGGTATGATCTTCTGCACTGTGTGCTTATGTTTTCGTACGAACCGCAAGGGTGGCATATTTCTGTGCAGTCAAAGAACAATGGTCATACCACCAGTTTTATGCTTACGATCTTCAAATTCGTTATACCACCAGTAAATGTTTAAGCTCGGCGAAGACGGATATAGATATACAGGGTGTAAATGGACGACGTTTCACAAATTTAAGGATATATAGAGGATGATGTGGTGAACATTTTTTATTAATAAACCCATAGTCCCAAACGAAAAGCGACGGAGCAACAGCATGTTTGATGCTCTGTTTTGCGTCAAGCCGTGGAATGGCTGTCTGAATTACTGTGTTGTCACTGCATTGGAATTTCGAGCGTGAAACCTAACGCGCGAACTTATTTCCAATGTAACCGTCCAGCGACCGTTGTATAATTGGTCAGGTGCAGCACTTTTGCTGAAAGTTAGGGTAAAGGCGGGTAAGTTTGCCAGTCATGTCAATTGGCCGCATAAAGTATTTTTTTTTTAATTTTAAAGCTTTCGAAAAAGCAATAAAGGAAAAGGAACAATAAATTACAATAAACAACAACAATTTACAAATGTTGAATACCAATTTTTTTAAAAAGGAAGAGAAAAAAAAAACGGTGAAGAAACAGCTCGTGTTTCTCACCGAGGTTATTACAATTAAACATCACCTGATATGCAAGATTATGTGATTGGAGAATGTGCTGTGCATCCGGGCGGTACCATTTGAAAATAGCCTGCGAGCTGACAGTCTGCATAAGGCCTACAAGATGCAATGACAGGGAACATCGTAGTAAACATGCCTAGTTCAATGCTTGACAAACCAGGACATCAAACAAGCTGTGGCTCCGTCGCTTTTCGTTTGGGACTATGGGTTTATTAATAAAAATGTTCACCACATCATCCTCTACATATCCTTAAATTTGTGAAACGTCGTCCATTTAAACCCTGTATATAAAATAAAAATCGTACCTTCCCGTCTTCGCACAAAACAAAGACGGGAAACAAAGTTGTTTCTGTTTAAAAAGTATATTCTGAAGGATTCAAACTCACAATATCATGGTTGTCGAACACGCTATATAACCAACGCGCCAAGTAGCATTGCAAAAATGTAAGTAATTTTTTTTATTACATACTAGATGACCCGGTGAACTTCGTATCACCTACAATTTTTTTGATTATAACTTTTGATTCAATGTCTTTTATTTACATGAAAGATAAATACAGTTATTCAATGTAAAGCTTTCTGATTAACAACGTTTTTTGTTTTGTTTTCCGGTGCGTAAATATACAAAGATGATGGCTTTCCGACACATGAGCATGCGACATACAGTTGTCCATGCGCGAAATACGAAAACTCCAAGTTAATTCCGCAAACTTTCAACGACTGGCCTTGCGATTTGTTTATGGTCATCGCAAGGGCTAAACGCACGGGGAATTGCAGCCGCTTAAAATCGAATGGCAAGTCCGTTGGAATCATGGGGATACGCGGAATCAAGACATCCTCTCTATTGTATATTCCGTTGATGATTATTGCCTCGATAACGTTATTCATTAGCTTTTTCACAGCCAGTCTCATTCCATTACATAGTCGAGGTTGATTAATGTTACGCAACATGATGATGATTGAGCCTACTTTTAATTGTAAATTGTGAAATGGTAGTCCAGGCAATTCCAGCGAATTCAGAAATTCTGTGGGATAGCTAACTACCTCATCCTGGTTCATAACTGTGTCGACTGATTTAAAGAAAAACAACGGTCCCGGAATTAAATTTTGAATGGTCGCGTTGAGATCATCGATGTCTTTGTTTTTCGCTGCCAATATTGCTCTTTCGCTCAGCCAAATGGTTATTGAATTGCTGCGCTACGTCCGGAAAAACACGCTGAATAGCTTTTCCTTCGATTCTGTTAACTGACGGTAATCTGTAGATAATGTGATGAGCCCGGCCGAGGTGTCAACTGCCACTTTCCCATTACCAATGTCCAACAATTGCTTTGCAAACACATCTGCACTTGGATCTTGTCGCATGTTAGTCGTCAATCGAAGTGTCTTCACATGCCGCCACAAATTAGATGATTTTAAGCACGCGTTTAGTTCGTCAGCTACAGTTGATCGGAGAATAACTGGAAGAGTCTGACGAAAATCACCGGATAACAGAATCATGGAGCCACCAAAAATGTTTTGGTTGTCACGAAGATCTTTCAAAGTTCTGTCCAGCGCCACCTTTTGTAGGCAATCGTACATTCGTCCCAAATGATCAGTTTGCATACCTGTAGATTCATTGCCATCGCAATGTTTTTGGTGATGTTGCAAGCTGGTGTCTCATTGATTTGCATGTTCAGTAGCAATTTCCAGGCAGAATGTGCAGTTCTAACAAAGTCGCTGCTATTCCAGATCGCTTCATTCTGCGATCGGATCCTCGCCAAAAGCAATGAAATTAAAAACGTTTTCCCAGTTCCTCCGTGAGCATCTAGGAAGTAAATTCCACCAGTGTGAAAAAGCCAGTGTGAAAATACATGCTATCTATCTATGTATATTAAAAACAGTTAGACGATAGGTCCGCCACGAACGCCATCTATAAAAAGTAATTAAAAGTAATCCGACAAAACTACCAATTTTAAATTTTTCGGTTTCTCAGCTATTCGTTTGGGTTTTCCCTATTCTTATTTTTTTAAACCACCCCTGTATTAGAGGAAACAAAACCAAAAAAATTATTCAAATCAGTCAAGCCGTTTTTGAGTTTTTGCGAGACTAACGAACAGCAATTGATTTTTATATATATACAGGGTGCGGCAGCATAACTTCCTTATTTCGTATTGCAATAAAACAAAATGTATTAAAGATATTGTTTTATTTTTTGTTTTATACAAAAGTTACACATTTAAAGTTGTGGTTTACATAGTTTTAAAAATCATATGGGGTAAGTGACCCCATTGTCGATACACTGGGTGAACCGAATTCTGGTGTTTCTCATCACTCTCTCCAGCATATTGATGGGTATGTTGGCTGTCTCTCCTTGAATGTTTCTCTTCAGGTCGTCCAGAGTCTGTGGGCCCATTAGTATAGACACGGGATTTCAAATACCCTCACAAAAAAATCACATGGGGACATATCGGGAGAACACGCCGGCTACCCAAAATCGCCTCTCCGGGAGATGAGGCGCCCAGGGAAGTGATCTCGCAACACAGCCATCGATGCCCTTGACGTATGGGCCGTTGCTCCGTCCTGATGAAACCATAGGTCCCCCAAGTCCATTTCATCTAGTCATGGCAAAAAAAAACCCTCCTCGAGCATGTTTGAGTATCGACAATGGGTTCACATGGGTTCACCCACTGCATCGACAATGGTGGGTGTCACTTACCGCATATGATTTTTAAAACTATGTAAACCACAACTTTAAATGTGTAACTTTTGTATAAAATAAAAAAAAAAACGATATCTTCAATACTTTTTGTTTTATTGCAATACGAATTAAGGAAGTTATGCTGCCGCACCCTGTAGATGGGTTGTGCCCGGCGCAACCGAACAGAAGGAATAAGCAACATTAAACACCCGTAGATTATACGAAAAGAAATATATTCAGTTACTCGCATGTCCAGTTTCTGGGTCATTGTCACGAAAATGGTACAAATCATGTCCGCTACTTTTGAATTTTTTTCAGAAAATTTCAGAAATGCTACCAATTAAACATATTTTTTTATTTATTCTTAATTTAATTCTGTATAATCAGGTATTTATTGTTTTGACTTAAGTGATTTATAAAAGTCTTAATTTTTTTTATTTGAAGAACAAATAGGACAAATCTTGATGTCCCAACTTCAAATCAATAAGAGTTAAACATTATTTAAGAAATTGCTTAAGTACTACAACTATGTAAATTATCAATAACATTGCATCTGTTACATAAAAATAGTTTTAACAATAAATTTCATTAAAAAATATTTTTTTAATAAGAAAAATTGTTCCTTAGTAATGTCTCAACATTTTGTGTATATTGGAATGTCCATTATGTTACAGCCATTTCAAAAATAAAATAATAAATTAAATTGAACCTGGCAACAATTTGAGATGACTAAGTAGTACAACTTCCATGCTTAGTCAGCCATTTTGGATTCCACAGTAAACAAGCAAGATAAGACTCATTCTTTTTTTTCTAATACTTAATTTGAGGTTTTTAATGTCCACTATGTTACATTTAAATTAATGATTAAAATAAAGTTTTTTTTCTGAAATTGCATATAAACTAGTAAACTTAATATTATTTTTTTCATTTAATATTATTTTTCTTATTATTACTTTATTTTTATTAGAAAATGTTTTTTTAGACTTAATTGTCCGCTCTGTTATTAGTCCACTCTGTTACAAACTCTGGAACATATCAAGTTTTTGCATGAAAAATGAGAATTTTTGTTTGTGTTTTGAGATGAACGTTTATGCTTGCCTAATGAAACAAAATCATAATACAAACAGAAGACCAAGGGATATAAAACTTAAAGTTTCAGAGATTTATTCCTCTGCTTCATCAGATGAGTCCAGTGGTGTATCTGATGATTGCCTATTAAAGAAGTGAGTGCTAAAAGCGTGAAAGCCTGCTTTAAATACATACTTCTTGAATTTAAAGCTGGTGGTGTTAGAAAGTTAACATATCGTGTGCCTCAAAAGTCGCGTGCTTTATGAAAAGTTAATGAACGTTGGCTTTACGTTCACACGGTTTCGCAAGCTTATCCTTCGTGTTCAAAATGTGCACCATGAACTCGAAGACAATGTCTCATACGATCCAAATTTTCTTCTGTCACGCGTAAAAGTGTAGCTGGTGGACTTGGGAATATCAAGATGCCAGCGATGAAATTCGTCTGCAGCTTCTCGAGATGTTTTGTGGTGATCTCCATAAAGAAGTATCAGCTCTACACGTTGTTCCGGTGTCAGCAGTATTCCTCTACTTCACTATTTCACCTACAAAATCAAAGCAACCAAATAATCCACTTGGCACGCGACTTTTCAGACACACGGTCTAAATATGTTGCCATGGCTCAAAGTGACATTGAAAAAGATGAAGTTTAAGTGATGAGCTTAAGGACAACAAATAACGAGCGAAAATTATTTAAAACGATTGACACATATCTCCTATGATCATTTGATAAAATTAAAAAAATTCTAGCAGAGCCAAAGTTAAAACTATTAGGTTGACGTTTATAATATGAATTTCCATATATGCTGTTGATGTTTTCCAAAAAGCTTGATACATGTAAAAAGTAGATTTAATACAATATTTATGAAAGTAGAATGTTGTTTGTCTGTTACTCTTTCATAAATTTACAGATTAATCTTATCTACAGCAGTTGTATCTATTCTATTACAATTATGTCCACTCTGTTACAGAAGTGTTTTTATTGTAATTTCAAATTAAAAAATCAAAAAAATTTTGAATTAAGAGTATTAACCTGTCTAGATAGATGGAATTGTACCCAGAATACCGCAATTTTAATCTTATTTAACTCTATTTGATATGACAATCTAATTTTTGCACAACACTTTTTTCAATTTTGCATTTTGAAGCATGAAAACTATAAAAAAATGTAAATTCACTCTTTATCTTAAAATTTTCCAGCATTTATATAAAATAAATGTTCCTTTGTTTGTGTTGCACAAAATGTTTTGGAAAAAAAAGCGAATTTACCATAATTTAATCCAACAAATAGATGTGTAACAGAATGGACAAAATCTCCCATAACCAATCAAAAAACTATGAAAATCACATATTAGTACTAAGTTGATCTAATTAATTTTTACAAAACATATCAATTCAATCTATAAGCTATTGTTTAACATTGATTTAAGTTAGATTAGATAATTTTGAAAAAAAAATTTGAAACATCAAATGTACCATTTTCGTGAGAATGACCCATCTGCCTTTGCCTAGCAATTCTGCATGTTGCGATTGAATGGGAGTATTACAGGTTGAAGTTACATTTATATCCAGGCCTAGCTTGAAGATTGAATGTGCCGTTCGCTCGACCAGTAATTGAAGTGCTACAATTTCAATAGTTGCGGTTGCCAGAGCAGTTTTGCCTTCCAATCGAACTGTCGCCAGCACTTTTACCAGCAAAAATGATTTACTGGTTTCGCCAGGACCGTCCAAGAATAGAGTCTCATTTCTGGAGTCTCACTGCATACCGCATTTAATATGTGACTATACACAATCAGCTGTTATTCATTTAAGAGCAAAATTTGATCCAGCAACTTTAGGAATTTTGCCCGAAGGTATGCAGTCTCCAGCGATACCAGTTGATTGGAACCCTGGACCGCTTCAACTTCTTGATCAGCGAACTGATGCAATTGAGGCATCCCTGGATAATATTTGAGTCGGCGTTCATTGTTCGTCAGATATTGGTCCAAATCTCTTAATGTGAGATATAGCACTCAAAGATTGGTTGCTTCTGAGTTGAATTGATGCTGATGATCTTTTGAGAACGCGTCTGCACAACTTTAGGTTCCTGGGGACTTACAGTATGCCAGAATGACTGCAAATAGATGTCTGAGTTGTCAAATTTGGAAAGCAATTGCTTCACGCATCGCATGCAATGATGCCATTCTTCATCGTCCTTTAGCAGCCTTAGAGCTTTTGGAGCCTCCTGGAAAGTATCTTGCAATGCACCAAAAACTCTGCGAAGATCTATAAATAATTTTGGACCACGAACATAGCATAGCAATCGATGCTGTCGATTTCCATACTGCGTTGGATTCGCATAGGCTTCTTCGACTTCGGAGATTATCTGAAATATTCGCTTCGTCGGCGCTATTACCCTCTTCATTACGAATCGTTAATCACACTGTTTACTAATTGCTATTGCACGCATCAAACACATAATCGAGCTTTTTTTCGAATCTCCCAGACGTAGAAATGAAGTAGATAACATTGGCCAACAAAATTTAAGATTTTTCTTGTGACAAAATGAAAGTGGGTGATTTTTGGTAGTATTTTTTCTGCTGATTACGAATATAATTTTTAAATTTCTCTAACATGCACAGCTTTCTTGTTTTACAATGAAACATTTTTAAATCATTCAGTGTTTGGGGCCTGGTAAATTTCCTTGCGGTCCCAAAATATGGATACTTTAACAATGGAGCCGCTTCTCTTCACTCCCATTACTTTAACATAGAAGTCTCGAAGTGCATAACTTGGAAACGTGACGTGATAGAAAAAATCTGAAAGAGATTCGAATTCTACATACAAATTACTACTAAGAACACTGTGTGTGGTCTTAGTCGCAAAATGCGTGTTGACTAGTGTAATTGGTGTTTTATTGTTAAAATGAAAGGAGATTTTTAACTGTTTTCTTTTATCGCGTCATTTACTTTAGTTACGTAGCCCACGTGAAAGGCAGGCCCTGGCCAACACCACCTCTACCGACACCTCCTAGAAAGAAAGCAAAACAAATAAAACGTCATACATTGTTACATCATCATAAGTCGACCAAATTTAAGGCTTATTAGAGCGAAGCTCTGTTAACAGTCGACAAGTGTAATTCGATGACCGCATAAAACTTTTGACACGTAATAGTCACAATAATGAAAATTTGCACGTGCATGCGCATGACCATGGTGATGGTCAAGAAAAAAAAATTTTCAAATCCGACCTACCATCGAGGAATAATCACCCTTCAATTGTTCCCATAGGAATGCATTGAGAAAAACGTAAACAAACATTGCGCGTGCAAATAGAATTTTTGACATACAAAATACGGCGAAGCCCTTCGCAAATTTTGCTCTGCACATTCGATTTTTAAGGCCAAATTTCGAAGTTCTTAGAACTTTTAACGATATGTTTTCGATTTCATTGCATTCTTGAATATTGAATCTACATTTTGAGGTATATATTGTAATTCTAAGTGCTGTAATCACATCGTAATCACAATATCTTTTTGGTGTGGTTGTCGACATTGTCTACTCGCCAACTGAAACTCGCAACCACTTGAATGAACTGCCGATGTGCATTCTCGTCAAATTCGCAACCTATACTGGACCAACATTAACCAATGAAGCAGTTCCCATTTTACCGATCGCCGTTGGCTTCAAAAAAGGAGGAGTATCTTGTACGCGTAAGCAATTTCCGCTTAAGTTAGCCTATGCAATCACCGTACACAAAGCATAAGGAATCACTGTTGATAAAGCAGTCATAGACATTGGTGATTCAGAATTTGGACTTGGCTTATCGTACGTGGCATTTTCACGAGTGAAGACCATCAACGGTTTATTGATCGAACCGGCATTTGCAAAGCCGCGGTTGATTAATATCAACAACCATGCATCGTGGAAGGTTAGGCGTGAAGAACTTGCCAAATTACGCAGTTTAAAATGAAATTGTTTCAACAATAAAAATTAATATCAATTTAAAGAATTTAGTTAGTCATTTTCTAAACAATCAATAACGGTTCGCTCTAAATTATTAGTCAAGAAAGCGATCCGCGAGTCGCAGTCCGCCCTAGTTATTGGTAGAAATACGGTTAACAATGGTCGAAATATGATGATGTAACAATGCATGACCTTTCAGTTGTTTGGCTTTCTTTCTAGGATGTGTTGCCTCTACCAACAGGTGTGTTTAAAAACTCGAGGCAGTCGAGGAGTTCGAGATTTTTCTGTTTCAAAACTCGAGGCAGTCGAGGAGTTCGAGATTTTTCTGTTTCAAAACTCGAGATATCTCGTCGAGAGATCGCGTCCGTGACGCGATTTGACGTCACATCCTGTAGATGAAAAGTAGGAGAAGGAGCAACTGAAAATCGCCTCATTTTCCTCATTTGAAACGTCATACATTGTTAAATCATAAAAAGGGATTGTTATTCGTATTTCTACTACGGTCTATAGATATTCATGGTCATCGAGCTTCGGCCATTTTCCATTGTTTCGAGAAGCTAAGGAAAACAGATCGCGCCAGGTGCCGCATAGATAGGGCGGCACCCGACCGCAACCTGCGATAGAGATTTTCATTGAAACTGAATACGAAATTAAAGTTTCTGTCTGCCGATAGGGTGGCGCTGCAGGCGCAGTTGGGCAG